>JAJJWW010006050.1:0-363090 GCA_023531295.1 Papaver armeniacum | reverse complement strand
AAATCTGATCATTATGAAGTAAAACCAAGCCACCCCTTAACCTTATTTTTTCTAAATGGCTAATATGCCCTTGATTAATTAAAACCAAAATTTCGATTAGGTTAATTAATTGAGTTTAGATTAAAATTTTGAAATTTTGAATTCGTAGATTAACCTTTTGATCCGTCTTATGAGTTCGATTTCGATCCAAAAATTTTGGTTTTGAAAATGCATTAAGCTTCGAAGGTCGCGGTTTGAATAAGCTTCCGACCATACGTCCGCTCTAATGTTAAACTTTTAATAAGTTGCCGATCTCTCTTCCACTGCAAAGGTGTCAACTTTGAATAAGTCTGTCGACCATATATCCGCCTGAATGGTCCTCTGATTGAAGAACACGCCGACTATCTCAGGCAAAGAATCTCATGGCTCACGATGTAAATATTTCCTACCCTTCCAGCTATATTAATCTCTGCGATGCAAAAAATAAACCTTGTCACTGACATAATATGGAAGATGTAATTTACTTTATTCATTCAATTTTGGTTACTACATTGATCGAAACATAAAACCTAATCCTTGTCGACTTAAAAACGAATGCACTTAGCGTGTGCATCAAGCCTTTGAACCCCTAGGCGACCCTATTGACGAGTTATAGTCTCGGTGAGGGTTTACATAGAGGTCTACCCACAAAACCTATACTAAAACTTCTAAAGCCATCAATCTTCCTCATCCGAAGACGATACACCCTCCATCATCTCAGGGGCATACTCCGGGATTTTGGATTCCATGAATTGATAGCTTGCATCGAATGCGAATGCTTCCCCTTTTCCTCCAAGTAGCGCGCTTCGCGACTTCATGCTACAAAAACAAAACACAAACTTACATTTGTTAGTGGTGTTTAATTTGGAAGATCAAACAACATGGATCACGTAAAATAAACCACAAAAATACTTACAAATTGTTCAATTGACAAGTTAAAGTGGGGAGCGTTGAAAATTGGTTTTTGGATAGCTAAATAGGCAAGTATCGCATTTTCAATAACTATGTGCCTATCGTGCACTTGTTGAACACTTCTTGAGTTAGGATTCCCACACTCTTGGCTAAAAGTGTTGTGAACCCTAGCCCTAAAGGTTGTGGAATCCACCTTACTGAGGACTCGCCTTCGAACTCTAGTCTCCGCATACCAAGCTTTGTGATTGCCAAATCTTCATTAGAATCAAATGAAGCCATTTCTTGTGTGTAGAGAGCTATTGGGTGAGTTAGATGGAGTGTGTGATGGTATGAGCTTTGGAGAGTATATGCAAATAGTTGTGTGTTGTTTTATGGAGATAAGTAGTGCATTTATAGGATGGTGCCCAAATTTGGCCGTTATAGTGTCCAAGTACAAGTGAATCAATGCAATCATGTACTTGCACAAATTTGAATTTTGAAACCGCTACAGGGGTCAAAATTTGCTACAATGTCGGGTCGCAAAACGGCGAAATGTATGGGATCATTAGCATGCCGGCCAAAATACCGCCGGCATTTTCTTGTTTTGTTTCCCTTCCGACCTTACATGATTTTAGGCATCAGAAGAATGGTTTTTTTTTTCAAGATATAGCCGGCAGGGTCTCTATTTTTGTACCCTTCCGACGACAAAAACGCCGGCTTAGTAGGAATCGTATTACCTTGCCGGCCCTGGTAACTAAACAACTTTTTGTTGACAGTGGCCTAGCACCGACCTTTCACAAGCTTGCCGGCCCTGGTAACTACACAATTTTTTGTTGACAGGGACGGCAGTCTGGCATTTCACAACCTTGCCGGCCCTGGGACAACCGACAAGGTAGCTTAAAAAAAGCATGCCGACAAGGTAATACGACACTTTATATAGCTAAACAACCCATTCATTCATCCAACATTTTTTGTCCAAAATACGAAACATGTCCCATAAACCGTAAAAAAACATTTGTCCACACCATTAACTTAAACATTTGTCCACCAAAACATAAAGAAATGAACTAGGAAAGAATTCATTGCCACGACCACGTACCACGACCAGCACGGCCCCGTTTAGGAACACTACCTTCACCACCACGACCACCGCCGCTACCTTCACCACCACGACCACTGCGCTACCTTCACCACCAGGAGCACTACGAGTCCTCTTTTTATCAGCCTTTGTCTTGGCTTGTGCATCCTTAATAGATTTTTCTTCCGCCTTTACTTGAGCCTGAAGTTGCTTGAACAATATATGGGCATCCTCATTGTCAACATTGCAAGCATAGTCAATATGCTTGCTTTGCACAGGTTCTCCTCTATCTTTCGCGCAACATAACACCCTCACAAAGGTCTTCAACTGATCCTCTATATTCAATTAAACAATAAACAATTAATAGAATGATTCGGTAATACAATCAATCTTAAAATAGTAAGAGCAACTCTAAAATACTTACAAATATCTTAAGCAATGTTTCTGGGTCTTTCGATTCCATCTTCCTCTTACGATCCAGCTCTTCGATAGGTCATTGGCCTAATCACAGTAGGACGAGCCCAACCCAAGTACCACGCCATGTATTTCTGGTAGCTTCATGACTGAGTGGTCACCTCGTCCAAAAGACTCACATCGATGTTACAGCCCGGTCTATCGTCACAATGTTCTTGAGTTGGCGCTGGATCGTAAGAGACGTTAATAGTTTTTTGGGAGGTGGTGCATTCATCCCGGTTCACAGTAAAGAACAGCTTATCTTCATCGAAATGAGGTTCTTCTTGGGCGTAACCCAATTGTCGCATTACCCGATGTGGATCGTACATTGAAAATCCTTCAAACACAGTCATCAAGGGTCCATAGTATAATGCAACAACTTCATTTCTCCTTGGGATTAAACCTTGATTTCTATCCTCCCGATACGGATCAAATATCACCTCTTCCGCAGTCAAATTGTCGATGGCGGCTCTGAGTTTCATAAGATTTTGCGGCATTTCCTTATCCCGAGTAATCCTTAAACCGTACCTTTGAGCTCTTGGCAAATGAACCTAACACTCGTTATCCACTTTTACGTAAGAGTTGTCTTTGAACAAAGAAGGAAAGCGTTCATATATCCAAACCTATGCAAAAAGAAAAAAGTTTAGTAAGAACCCTATCTTACGAGATTTGCAAATATAAATGTTTTAAACAATAAAATTACCTGGAAGAGACATGTGTTTCCGTTAACTTGCTTAGTGAGTGCCCTAGAAGATTTTGTCAACTCATTGTTCAAGAAGGCAACCACCGCAGCATTCCCAAGAATACCCACGCATCTCATGTAAGGGATCCAATAGTTGCAAGTAACCGGCCTCGACTTGGTTTCCTGAATCTGTCTGGGAAGATACATCCGCCTGTGGTGTATAGCAAATAAGCGGCCGCAGTAGCATTGATTCGCACCGGTGCACCATTCCTTCCCTATCAAGGATTTCCTGAGTCTTCCATAGTTTGTCCCTCAACTTCTTCACATTAAACTTCTTAATTAGTCGACCATCCTTCTTGTCAAGAACATCATCCGTCTGAACCTGACTCCAACCAAACAATTTCTTGCTCAATTCGTAAATCTTCCCGAAAGAAATGGCATTATCGAATCCCTCAGTGACTGCTTTCCATCAACCTCGAGGCCGAGAATTTGTTGAGCATCATCGGAGTTATCGCCATCTCACCGAATGGGAATAACATAGTATCGGCCTCTCCGTAGAACCTCTCACTGCACGTAGATGGTAACTTTATCATGATTAATATTCGAACTCTCCACCGCAGCAACAACCCTGAGTTCCTCACAATCACTTTCACCTCATCACATTCCAAGTCAAGATTCCAAGTATGCATCATCGAACACGAAGCTTGGCGCCTCATGGGACGGATGGCATGCTTGTGATCCTAAATACCAAAAAAGAAAATGAAAAGAAATACAAACACTTGAAGAAAATTTAATTAAGATAGTTACACACTTGAATAAATAACAAAGACGGATTAAGATTACTTACGATAGTATTATGGACCGTACATGCCCATGAGTGTTTGTATCCAAAAGAATCAGCCTCCACCATCTCGGGGTCCCTTTGGAGGCTCACCTTCTTTCAAGTGCAACCATCAAGTGTTTGGAAGGCATGTGAGAATCAGCCTGGTTTAGTGATCACCCTCTCTTCGTTCCGGCTGAAGTTGAATCGAGCTTCGGTGGCTTGAACAATAGCTAGAGTTTGTTCTCCTTCTCCATCTCCATCTCCTTCTCCTTCTTCTTCTTGTTCCTCTTCCTCTTCAACAATTTCATCTTCGATGATATTCTTACCTTTATCTCCATTACCATCATCATCATTACCTCCTCCAGCCTCAGGCATGTCTTGATCACCATCATCATTACCTCCTCCAGCCTCAGGCATGTCTTGATCACCATCATCATCATCATCATTGTTACCTCCTCCAGCAGCCGGATTGGTTTCATCAACATCATCATCATCACCTCTTCTACCAGATGGAATTTATTGGTCTTCATCTGGAGTCTCGTCCCGAATCATTGGGTTCGGATAGTGGTTCTAAGACCTTTGTCGTTCCGGCACAACATACACCCCTCGATGTTTTGAAGACAAGAGTTTATCACCAACACGAGGAGAGTTTGAAGGAGGACTAAGAGCCGCTTCGAGTCGCTTTCTTCTTTGCCATTCGCAATCGAACAAGAACAATTCGTAAAAAAACACTATAGCTGCCAAGAAGTTAGATATATACAACATATCCGGCTTAACAATGACCGTGAAGGTCAACCAAAAGATTTAGTGCTTGCTAAAAACGCCGGCATTGTATCATCAAAATAGCCTTCCGACGCATAAAAAACAAAAAATTTTCACTATACAGGTCTAGCAAGGTCCATTACACATACATAGCCGGCTGACAAACCGCCGGCTTGGTTTTATATAACTACCCTTCCGGATTTAAAAGTTCTAGGCATCATGAAACATTCAAAAGAAGTAGACTGAAGTGGTAAAAAACAAAACTTACCTGGCTTCATTAAAAGATAAAAGACGCCACAATGTATACATTGAATAACCTCGCCGGCCCTGCTAGTAGCAAGCTACGTAAACTATACAAACTGAAGTTCTTCAACCTTATACCTTCCTGACCAAACCCTAACTATGAAATCCTGAAAGGTCGATAACCAAGAACTCGCTGGCGCCAGAATCGCCAATTCACAAATTCGATTTTTCCGACCTAATTTGACATGCAAACATGAAATTGAAGTACTAGAGTGAGTTTAAGTGTGCCCTTACTTTCTTAAGCGCACCATTTCACGTGTTTCCGCTGGTTCAATTCCTTCTTCTTCAACCGTTTTTCTTCACTTTCTTAGCAACCAAATTTGCAATTCCAGTGGTTATATTCATCGGGTTTTCGATCAGTTTGTTTCATACGAAGTTGCCTTCTTCCGTGGTGGACAATATTTCGAGTTCAATTCCGAACATGAGAACTGTCTTACGATGTTTTGGGGCCCTGTTGCACCCCCTTACTAGAATTGTTGTTGTGGAGAGTAATAAGGTCTGATGTATCCCACTTGAACTTTTATACTACTCCCTCCGTCCTACTATTAAGTGACGTAGTTCAAGTTTGCACAATTTTTAAGGCAAGCAAGGGGAAAAATATTTTTAAGCACTTTTTACAATTATACCCTTATGGATAATAAATAGTGAAATTTTGAAATGATTTATCTCTCAAACTACACCACGGATATTCGCAAACTTCGTACCATTGAAAAGCATTTTAAAACACCTACGTAACGAATATAAACATGACTATCAAATTATGCATATTTCTTATATTTCTTATAATCAATTAAAAGGATAATTTAAGAAATATCTCCTTGTTTAGTGATATAGGTCACTTAATAGTGGGACAAAATCTAAAAGTAACTAGGTCACTTATTAGTGGGACTGAGGGAGTACTTGTTTAATTTGTATTGCAACAAAACACCGTATTTCACAATTATAAGTTAACGAACCAATCAACACAAGAGGAAGGATCCCTCACACTTTTCTCATGACACTATCTTACACGGTGGGCTTTATTTTTGCGAATACACTCATTTTTGTAGGTATGTAGAACTTGGTAAGAGGAACATATCTCCAAAATATTAGCTTCAAGTCCGTTGCGGTTTGGTTTTTATTCGCAAAAAATGATGCCCAACGTATGAGATAGTGTCATGAGAAAAGTGTGAGGGATCCCTCCTCATCAAGATAATCAAGATATGTCTAAGTTCGTGTAACTTGTCATTGATTCACGTAAAATCATCGGGAAAGTATCGGGAAAAATTAAAAATAACTTGTTTTTTGAGAAATGTGAAGGTGAATGCAACAAAGGCATTTTGAATCTATTGTGGATTTGCTCATGTATCTTGTGTTCTTATTAATTGTTTGAAAGTTTCGCATTTTGAAGCATGATGTGTTTTGGATAGTAACAAAGGCGGTCATTCTTGACCCTAAGCTCTCTAAGCGCTTTGCTAATCTCTTTTTGTATCTTTCGAAAGTGCTACCTTGGCACCTTTCTTATTTATTTTTCTTTGACTTTCTCAAAGGGAAAAAAAAAAAATGGTTGTTGAATGGTATTTTGGTAATGTATATAGGGTACATTATTTATATGTCCTTATTTTTGAAACCCAATAAATATATCCTTATACAACAATAAATATGTCCCTACTTTTTAATAACCTTATTTATTTAAAATTAGATTACTTTAATACCCTCACCCATATAATATTTTTTTATTTCAAAAATGGAACAAATTTCTTCCTCTACCACTTCACCACACCACCAACATTAAACTACCATTCCACCACCACCGTTCAACGACCACCACCTACCAACCACCACCACACCACTAATATTCCACCACCACCCTTCACCACCACCAGTCCTCCACCACCACTAGTCCGGTCCGCGCCACTCATCATTAGGTCCGCCGCCACCACTGTTCATACTAGACAACAACAAAGAGTTGATCCAAATAAAAATAACTAACAAAGTAGGCCGATCCAATTTATGGGATCAACAATGGTAGTTGATCCAAGAAAAAGGATCAACAAAAAGAGAAGTTTAATTGACCGAGGGGATCAACAATGGTAGTTGATCTCAAATTGATCAACAATGAAAGTTGATCCATGTAAATGGAGTGAACTTGGCGTGAGTCGAACACGCATCATCCGACATGGAGTCACCATGCTACCATTGCACCACAAGTTCAACATTGGAAGGAATTTACGGATTTAAACTACAAGCATGATTTAAACTACAAGCATGAATCCAATGAAATATTGTCAACAATAGAGGCTGAAAGGATCAACAACAAAAGAGTTTATCCCATAAAAACGGGTCAACAACCAACTGATCCCATAAAAATCGGGTCCACAATAGCAAGCTGATCCCATAAATTGGATTAACAACAGAGTTGTTTCCATAAATTGATGAACAACAGAGTTGATACCCCGAAAAACTGAAGTAAGTAGGATTACCTGAAAAGGACAAATGCCATATACCCGGAACACCATCAACAAATGCAACCAACATCATACCCAATCTCCACCACAATCACACTCCAAACTCCACCACCAACATCACCACAAACATCCGTAACCACCATATTTATTAAAAACACCACCAACCCAAAAACATCACCAACACCACCGAATCTTATCACCAATACACCACCCACCACCACCACCACCACTAACAATTTGGTAGACAAAATAAGATTTAGATAATAAGAGAATTAATGGTATGTATTACCATTTACATTAGCACCCAGCGTAAACTTAAATAAGAGAATCAAGGTAGAAAAGTACCGATTTAACCCAAATCTCAAAACAAAAACAAAAATGATGTAGATAATACCTCCTCCACCGTCGTCACCACACCACCACCACCATCATTATTACTTTCATTCAATAACAAAGAAGTTTTACTCTAAATTATCTGAAATCGTAACTCAAAATCGGATCTCGATCTATAATCGTAACTCAAAAACTGCTTCGATCCGTTTGAATTTGAATTTGAATTTTATATAAAGTTGAAAACAAACACAAAACGCAGCAAATTTGTTGACACTAGAGGCGAGATGGTGCATCGGGTTGTTGTGGGTGCGATGTAGCTGTAGGAAATCCTACAACACACCCTCATCATATCTTGATAATAATTTCTAGATCTAAACTTATTTGATATGAGAATAGAGATAAAAATCCTAAAAATTATAAAATGGGAGACACAAGAATTTACGTGGTTCGATCAATATGATCTACATCCACTAGGTAGGGTTTTTCACTATGATTGTTGAGGTTACATTAAGATTACATTTACAATCTCCATTAATGGATATTTTGTAGAGCCTCTGCATCTAATTATTTGGGGGGAAGAAGATGATAAAGAAAATATCTCTCTCTTACAAAAATGTGTATCCTCTCCAAAAATGTCTCTTCTTTTCTCTCTCCTCGCTTTCTTTATAAAATGTGTTCACATAAATGTGGATGACACCACATATATAGTGACAAATTATATTGCCGCGCCCATGCTACATTCTCGCAAGTCTCTGCCCACATTCTCGAGCCTTTACTTATTGTGCGATATTTGGATCCTACATCTTGCCTCTTTTCCTGAATATTGTTTGAAGAGCGATCTTTAAGGAAAAATCTGTTGTAGTAGTCTTTGGATCTTTTATTGATGGAGGAACGAGCGAAAGAATACCGGACTTGAAAAGTAATGCTTGCCTCTATTCTTTTCAAGTTCCAAGCCATAAAATAAATAAGAAGTATCAACCTCATATAAGAAGTTGAAGTATCCTTGAAGAAGTATAAGAAGTACTAATCTTAAATATATAAGAAGTATGAAGTATCCTTGAGAAGTATAAGAAGCATCCGTCCTGATCGCGAATAAGAAGTATCGCTAAATTATTACTCCACATTTTCAGTTCTATGCAATGTCAGAATGCAATAAGAAATTTAGATTAGTATTCAAATATTTTTTTATCAAAATATTCATTTAATTGCAAAGTTCAAATCGCTTTCTTTGTTTTGATTTTTTGTATAACTTGTTTCGCTCCTCATCCGATAAACATCTTTCATGGAAATGATCCTAATAGGTACCTCTTATATGACGCACTTTAGGTACATCGTTTCAATATTGTTCGCGAACTAGGGTGTACGCCTGAAGCAAAGGTTTGCCCGCTACTACTCTCCCATGTTGGATATCATTCTCATTTGAAACAAAGCAAGTATTTAAGGGAAATATATAAATTGATCCGTGCTAGATTTTCTGCCTCTTTTGTAATCATTTAAGTAGATTTTTCTCGAATTATTGTAATCGTGAAATCTTTGTAGTTACGAAATCTTTGTAATTCTGTGATTGTATCGCGTTTTGTAAATCAAATAAAAATCTTTTATTTGTTGTAAGTAAAATGTTTAAGGAAAGTGGTACTTAGCTTTTGTGGTTTGTCTGTTATTGTCAATCTGAAAACACGTTGCATGAAGTATAAAGTATAAATGTCACTTAGCAAAAATAGCCGAGAGGCAAGAATTGAACCCATGATCTGCTACTTGCATAGTCTCGCACCATACCAACTGTGCTAACCCTCTCTTGCGAAATAATCAAAGTCCGTGCGAAATTTCGCATAACAAAAATAAATGTGCGAGAAGCAATAATTGATCCCCCGGCGACCGGCTGCTTCGCATTCATGCCTCCCGACCAACTTTCCGGGTTCTTGTTTGCAGGAAAGAATGTGACCATATCGTTCTTTAATGTGATCTTCGTCTCTAGCATTTTGAGTAAAAACATGCAAAAGTCTGGCAAAGTTGGGATTCGATCCCCTTGAGAACATGAACGATACTCTGTGACTTTACCATATGTGCCAACTGCTTTTTGATAAAAGTTAGGCGAAGTTGCCTTCTTATTCTTTTTCTTCTCTTGCAGAAGTTGTCTCTTGCAGCACCGTTTGACAATTCCTCTTGAATGCATAATGCCGCAAGAAAATAAAGTCAAGTGGATTGAACTCGTGACCTTATACTTGTATTCCACCGCCTGGACTAACCGTATAGTTTCTGCTTGTGACATAATGGAACAATGGTTTTGTTTATTGATAACTTCATCTCTATGTTACTCAAAATTCACTTAAAAAATACACTCAATCACGAGATTCGAACCGCGTCTTCAAACCCATTCTCTTGCTTGTTACCAACCGTGCTAGCCCCGCCCTGCGGTGTTTCGCGAAATAATCACCTACTTTCTTTGCAAAATACTCTGCGAAAATCCACGTTCGTTGAGATTTGAATCGCGACCATGAACTCATTAACCTCGCAGCGATTAACCCGCTGCCTCTTGTTTGAAATAATGAAACAACCTTGCGAAATTATCAATTTTTTCCCCTTTGAGAGGAAGGAGATTCGAACCTGTCCTCTAGTTTGCATACTTCTTCTCCGACCATCCGGGCTGCTTGTTGTTTATGAAATAAACACACAATGCTATAACTTTATTCCATTTTTTCGCACTTGAAAGTTCAAAAATATTTGAAAAATTTTGTGTGGTTGCGAATTGAACACGTGACCACATGTTTGTTTGTTCCCACTTTGACCATCTCTGCTAGCTTTGTTTTGCGAAGATACGCATGTAGCCACCTCTTATTCTTTTCTCCTCTCCAGTCAGAGAAAAAAATGTGAAAAATATGAGTGTGGGCGAGATTCGATCTTGCGACATCAAGCTTCTTCGCTCCAACTCAAACCATCTATGAAGTTTCTGTTTGTGATAAAAATCACAGCGTTTTTCTTTATCCTTTTCTTCGCTCTGCTTCCTTTATTTCCTTCAACAATTTGCCTCTTGCTTTTCTCTCCCGAACATGAAATCTTCCATTGAAACCTTGGTTTTCTTCCGTGAATTTCACCACGAAACTATTTTTTTTTCTCTTATTCTTTCATATCTTTGAATTGTCGATGATGTTAACTCTAAAGTGTGATTTCTCCCATGAAATTTCCATTTTTGAACCTAAACTTTGTAGATCTAGAAAAATATGAACAAAGAATTAATCTTCATGGAAATTTCTTGAACTATCAAATTACGGGAAGGATAAATCTTTACTCCTCCCTCGTTTCTAGCGCCAAAATGTAGTTGAAATCCACAACACACCCCCTCATCATATCTTGATAATAATTTCTAGATCTAAACTTATTTGATATGAGAAATAGGAGATAAAAATCCTAAAATTATAAATGGAGACACAAGAATTTACGTGGTTCGATCAATATGATCTAATCCCGGGTAGGGTTTTTCACTATGATTGTTGAGGTTACATTAGTATTACATTTTACAATCTCCATTAATGGATATTTTGTAGAGCTCTAGATCTAATTATTTGGGGAAGAAGATGATAAAGAAAATATCTCTCTCTTTCTCTTACAAAATGTGTATCCTCTCCAAAAATGTGTCTCTTTTTCTCTCTCTGCCTTTTCTCTTTATATAGGTGTTCTACATAAGGATGGCGGCTCACATATAGTGGAGTACAACTCATATTGCCGCGCCCATGCTCATTCTTCTGAAGTCTCGCTACATTCTCGCGAGCTCTTACTTATCAGTGCGATATTTGGATCCTATAGGCGATAAAGATAGAGGTGGTAGTGGAAGCGATAAGGATGGTCTTTGGTGTAGTTTTCTGCCTAAGCATCAATGGAGAGGAAAAGAAATTGAAAAAAGAAACGATTTTGGGGTTTCTTAGAGAATAACGATTAGATATGATAATATAAAGAATAGGGTAGATTTGGAATAGTTGTTTTTCTTAATGGGCCAGGGGATAGAATTATCAGAAGAAGGATATATTTGAAATCCGCGAGAACCAATGACATATATTCAATTTCCACTATATGATTCTTTATTAACTTGATTTTGGTTTATATACTGGGAAGTAGATCCCACTTATTTAATTACTCTCAGAAATGCTTACCGCTAATAAATTATTGGATGAACCTTTCAAAATTGATTTGGGAGAGGTTTTATGGAGAAGAGTGTTTTGGTATTGTTCCTCTTTTTTCCTTCAATTATCCCTAATGTTAGTCTGTCCTTTTAAATGATTGACGTCCTCATTATGATTATAGTTCGTATTTTAAATAATTTATAATTATTTCATTAAATTGTATCGATGTGTTATTGTTTTAGGGAATTAGAGTGATCGTTTCTCAAACTTAAGCAATGAAATCGGGAAAGAACTTCGTTTGAGAAATCATTGCAGCGCTTAAGGTAAATTTTCATCAAAATAAGTTTCAAGTGGCAGATGGCTTAGTGCATAACTGAATTATGTTTAACATGTCAAAGCCCATAAAGCGCGATTGTTTACATGCACAAGAAATAAATTCTCTAAAAGAAGATTTACTAGACATTGAAACCTTTGAAGAATTCTTTATCTTCCCCGAACTCCTTGTCGTCAATAACCATGGGAAACATAAGGTTCGTGAAGAAAGGAGTCAATTCCAACAAACCATCTAGGCTGATGATTTCGAACCATGGCCTTCTGAATTTTGAGAGTTCTCATAACATAAGCCTTTATTAGCTGAATCTCCTTCCTTGTTTCCTTCAACTCTTCAAGAACATCAGAAAACTTCTGAGAATTTGAAGGAACATCTTTTGGCTTCTTCACATTCTTTATTTTTCTTTTCAAAGTTGAAGGAAACAAAGATTTTTCTTTTTCCTTCATGATTGATGGCTTAACAATCATATTAACATCTTTTCCATCAGAACACATGATGCTTGGAGTCTCCATATGTGTATGGTTTTGTGAGAGGAAATCACAATATAAACTCAACAAAATCTTAAGATGAAAAGAGTTTCATAGAAGGAAAAAGGAATGTCGGGTTATGGAACCTTTTAACTACACAGGTTCACGCATGCTTAATTCACGACCCTAAAGAGAGTGGAATAGACGAGAATAACCCTCTTTTATTGAATACATAGGGAAGTCCCTTTCAATCAATTTAGATATGAAATAATTCCAAATCATACAACAAAACTAAGAAAATAAATTTTTTTTCTTAAGCCTGAGGTGTGCACACTCTTGTCTCTTTTAATAAGACACATGAGACAAGATGCACTAAAACAACACAATTAAGTTGTGCTGCGGTGAACAACAATTTGTCCACCATAACCTCTTTGAAAGGAATTCATAGAACCCTGTCTATCAAATTGTTTAGACCATACTCTTCTCTCTAGTGGTCTTGACTTATCTTTGGAAACCAACTTCTTTGAAGAGGAAAAAATCTTACATACCTCAGCGGTTTTTTGAACAAGTTTGAGCTTGTTTGCTAGGCGATTTGCTCTTCATTGAAGTCTATTGACATGTCTCATCTTGTGTTTATACTTGTAACACTTTGAAATTTCATGACCCTTGAGTGAACAATAAGAACATGTCCATGGATAATATGGTTCAAACACACGAGATGTGCAAGCTGCTAGGTACAGAGTGGAACCTGAAAAATTAGACATAGGGTTTCCAACAGAAAGGTTAATTTTTCTTCCAGATTGGTTGAGTCTTCTTCTGGAAGAATATCAAAGATTGATATATGTATTGCTACAATTATCAAAATCAATATCTTCACAAAGAAGTGCAACACTTGATCTTTCGTCTTCATTGGAATCATAGTGGTCGATATTTCATTAAAGCGTGCAGCAAGACCTTTGTTTACAGTGTATTTTCTACGATTTGGACACTCATTTGCAAAATGACCAAAACCTTTACACTTAAAGCACTGTGGCATATCCTCGTGATCAGCCTCGTTAGCATCCCCTGTTTTTAGGAGGAATGCGGTTGTGAGGTTTAACTTGATGACCCGGGTTTGTCTCTAGAAAAACCGTTTACTTCTCTTTAATAAAGATCTCTAAACCGTCTTGTGATCAAATAGACTGATTTGTCAAGATCTTCATCCGATGAATCGCCTCGAAAGATCATCCTCGAGAGACATAAACACTTTTACTTTTGTCAAGTAATTTAGTGTTTTTCTCGTGTTTTGAAGGAAACATCCTTTCCAATTTTGGATGTATGCTCATGATCAAAGATCTTTAGCTTTCCAACCAACATGTTTCGGTAAGAGCATAAAGGTTATTTCCTTCAACGATGGCATGCTTCTTATAATCGTATATAGATGGCAAAACGATCCGAGAATTTTCATCACAAAGGTGTCCTTTTCGAATAGTCTTACCCAATGCAAACGAAGCATTAACAATTTGAATACTTTGTGATTAAACTCATCAAACGAATCTTCATCTCGCCATATGAAGGTTTTCCCAATCAAAATTAAGGTTTTGAATCCTAGCTTTCTTTTCACCGTATTTCCTTCGAATACGGTTTCTAAGATATCCCAAGCATCTTTAGACCTAGTGCACGTAGTCACATGGTGTCAAGATCTGAGGTAATGGCATGTATGATGGCATTCAAACCGTCGGAGTTTTGCTTTGCGGCAAGTATCTCTAGCAAACATTGTATTCACCAATGTTCTTTGGAACTGTTGCATTCCCTACCTTGCTGCCAACGAGCATCATAGAATTAACTACATAAACCCATGATTGAAAATCACGCGCTTGAAGAAAGGCACGCATAGAAATTTTCCACCAAAATTAATTTGAGCCATCGAAGACTGGTGGTACATTTATAATGATAACACCTTTGTTCATATCAGATCACTACAAACACAAACTTGTTAGGTCTTTAATGTGTTTGCTCCGCACTAATACCAATTGAAAATGCGGGGTATAACAACCACACCCAACAATTCGTTTGGCAATATGAGAGGACTTACTCCAATGCACTTTCTAGAGAATCAACTAGACAGTCAGACTCAATCTAGAATAGAGTGTATCAAATAGTTTTAATATCTCTAACTCTTAATTCAATCCGCAATCAGCAAATAGAAATCTGCGAGCCCGATTGAATATAAGAGGAGTAACTTGAACGGTACCAAAGACCAATGTTCAAGTGTCAATTAATGTAAATAAACAACCCAAGGTTGGATATTCTAATTGATTGATCTTAACGCACAACTTTGTGATATTTCAATTATATAACAAAATATAATGCGGAATAGAAATAACACAGACACCAGAATTTTGTTAACGAGGAAACCGCAAATGCAGAAAAACCCTGGGATCTAGTCCAGATTAAACACCACACTATATTAAGCCGCTACAGACACTAGCGTACAACCAATTAACTTCATACTGGACTTTAGTTGAACCCTAATCAATCTCACACTGATTCAAGGTACATTTGCGCTCCTTACGTATCTCGATCCCAAACAGGATACTACGCACTTGATTCCTTAGTTGATCACACCCACAACCAAGAGTTGCTACGACCCAAAGTCGAAGACTTGATAGACAAATCTGTCTAACACAGAAAAGTCTATATGATTGAATAAATCTGTCTCCCACAGAAATACCCAAGAGTTTTTGTTCCGTATTTTGATAAATCAAGGTGAACAGGAACCAATCGATAACCCGGACTTATATTCCCGAAGAACAGCCTAGAATTATCAATCACCTCACAATAATCTTAATCGACTAGCCAAAGAAGATATTGTGGAATCACAAACGATGAGACAAAGTGTTTGTGATTACTTTTCTATCTTGCCTATCGGAGATATAAAATCTTGATCTAATTATTCCAATTGTACTCAACACGATAGAAACAACAAGATCAGATCACGCAACTACAAAGATAATAGTTGGGTCTGGCATCACAATCCCAATGAAGTCTTCAAATTGTTAACCTACAGTGTCTCGAGAAGAAACCTAAGGTTAAAGGAGAATCGACTCTAGTTATGCAACTAGTAACACACAGGAGGTGTGGTGATTAGGTTTCCCAGTTGCTAGAGTTCTCCTTTATATAGTTTTCAAAATAGAGTTTGCAATCTAAGTTACCTAAGTAACAAAGCATTCAATATTCACCGTTAGATGAAAAACCCGATTTTCCCCAAGCTAATATCTTTCAAACGTTAGATCAAACTTAGCTTGTTACACACAAATGAAATGTACCCTCATTTAGGTTTATGTAACCGTACCTAAACGTGTACACCATGTTGGTTCACAAATAGTTAACCGAGGTTAGCCATATGATTACTCTCATATCAACCTTATTCATCTTAACCATAACTAGTTCAAATGACTCAAATGAAACTAGTTAAAGAGTTGTGCAATTGTTATATTCACATGGATTATACAAGAACACAATTGAAGCAAAATCGTTTTGATTCACTCGAATCGATACATGAACATTATATCTACGGTTTGCAAAGATTGCATTCCTTATTGATAAATGTTTAGGTTCACGTATAAACGATTTTAGAAAAGTAACACAGTAAAGTATGCGTAGAGGTATGCGTACTGAAGTAACCGGATTTGAGTTTGTTTTAGTTTTCAAACTCGCGGAAATTCACTACGTGAACTTTCCGCCAAGATTTGTATGGGTACGCACACTTTAGGTAACCGGATGAGTTTGGTTATGGTTTTCAAACTCAGCAGAAATTCACGGACGTGAACTTCCACCAAGACGCGTCGGCACGCGCACTTACCCACTCTCCTACAACCATTTTGTATACACACAAGTATGCATACTTTAGGCTCCCTGTTTTGGACTTATAAACTAATGTGCGAACACACTATGCTTATATACAAAGATGGTTACTAGATTTTAAACTCTTTATTTCAATCATTGAAACATTCTTCTATAATGATAATAGCCGTTTTTCACACACTATTAGCATCAAAGCAATTTTCAAGATATTGAAATAATCATTATCGAAACATTCCAAGCCTACATCAAATGATTGTATCACACAAACCATGTAAGATGTTACTCGGCAAATTTTCTCATGATATAAGATGAACTTAGTCGAAGTGAAAGTTGCCAACACATATTTCGAGAAATATGTAAGCGAGATATACTCAAATAAATCTCAAATGTGTATAGAAAAACTATCTCTTAACACGAGTTATGTCTCAATATAGGAGATAGTAGAAATAGAATTTCCAAGTGAAAGATGAGTTCAAGTCTCCACATACCTTTTGTCGAAGAAGTTCCATAAGCTCCCCTTAGTAGTTCTTCGTCTTCAAATGATGAACTCTCGTGAAATCTAAGCTCAACTACACTATCTATGTCGTTGTACGAGACATCTATAAATAGGCTAGAAATCAACACTTGTAGTTTTGATTACTAACATTGACAAACATGCTTGAGATAGCAACGCATGCGAGTTTGACCGAGCAAAGGTCTAACATAATCACTTTTTGAATGAAGTAAAGTTCCTTCTTTAAAATTGGTCTTTAGGTAGAATTTTTTTTTTTGAGAACATATCTATAAACAGTTTGTTATTTAACTGGAATGGAGTGTTGGGTATTACTTAGTTTTCTGTTGGGGAAATTTGTGTTAATGCCCTATAAATCTTAGCTTAAGGCTAGTTTTACTTTCTTACTTTCTTATTTTGGTGTTCTGGGTTACTTTGTAGCCTCTTTTGTAACACAACTTCATTATTTCCACTTCTTTGTGGTAGCTATGTTTTTCTATTTAATATATTTAGCCTTTTTTGAGTAAAAAAAAAAGAAGGAACTAACCATCGAGGAAAGTTCCGAAAACAAGAAAATAGAAACCGGCAGACCGCGTTTGACTATATGACACTTTTAACCCTCAAGATGAGAGGGCAAGAACAAATTCTTTCCGTTTCGATTGGAAGAAGTATTTTTTTTAATAGATAAAACAGGGATAACCCTGGAGTTACAACACTTCGCTTTATATTACAAGCCGATTTTGCAACTTAACCAAAAGATCGGGCCATCGCATTGTCATCCCAATAGTTATAATCTTGCTTGCTTAAGCATAAAGTTGCCAACTTTACCGGATAAGAGTTTTTCGATCTAGGGATCAAACTTAGACTATTTAAACCTTTCATACATAAGTTATAGTTACCGTTGTTGCCCTCGCATGCAACTTCGTAGATCTTTTTTTCTGTAATTAGTTTGCTTTTGATAGCTTTGAGGACTTTCAGTCTTTCACATTGTCACCCTCCAACTGAATTGCTGGGTGCTTTAGTTGGTGTAACCAATTGATCGTCATTAAAGCTGCCTCTTCCTCTACATCTTCTCTTGAGATGCCTGAGATGTAGTTGCATCTAACTCCAACGTAATCTCCTGCATAGTCAGATAACATTATAGCCACTCCTCCATTCATAAAATTAGTTCTTACTATTGTAGCTATTGACACTTTTATTGTAAGGCAATCTATCCTAATAGATTTAAGTCTACTTTTCACCTGAACTCCTTCCTAAATGTTCATATTTATTGACCTCCTAACTCTACTTATCATGATAGTTATTTTATCCCATGTCCTATTATGATCCAAATTTATTTTCCTAAACACCAGGTCACCCCTAGCTATCCATATGTCCCACAGACAATTGTTAGTAACTCATGTCAAACAAGAACTCCTACATGAGGTTTATCTGTCCTATCATACCAATTTTCTAGGAAGCTATGGAAGTTCACACAACCGTTTAACATCATGATAACATTTATACCCAAAGAAATATAGACAGAATTAGAAAACACATAAAACATAAAAAGATGGGATAAGGTTTCTTCCCGTTCTCCACACATGGGGCACAACTTGTTCACCCCGTGGAGGATCCTTATTATTCTTTCATTAAGGGGTGGAATCGAGTGAGCAAACTTCCATATAAATGTATGTATCTTGGGGGTATGTTCATAGTCCATATACCTTTCCAAAATCTTTGATGTGCCACATTTTCAGTATAACCTTTTCTGATCATCTTACCATACAGAGACTTGGTAGTAAACTTTCCATTTTTTCCATCTTCCATACTATATGATCATCCAGCTCTTTGTGTATTTTAATGTTTCTCACAGTGTCCACAACTTCCTCTTCAAAGTAAATCTGAAGCATAGTGATATTCCATGTCCAAACCTCTTCATTACAATCATTAACTCATTCAGATGGGTTACACTTTGTAATTGTTGAGTTGACTTTACCAACGGATCCTCATATCCTGGACACCATCTATCCACCCATATCCTAATTTTGGCTCCATTGCCAACCACCCACTCCACATTTTCAGTTATACTTCCAACTTCTCTATTTAGATTTTTCCAGATCCAAGAGGCTTTTGGAGAGCATATGTTTGTCTTATCAAGGATATCCGTTTATGCTTGTATATTTTCTCCCACAGAGAATCAGGTTAAGCGCCAATTAACCTTTGCCAACATAACTGAGTTGAAAAGCCGAGTGTTCAGAAACCCCGTACCTCCCATGCTTTTTGGTTTGCACACCGCAATCCATGCCTTCAACAATACACCCTTTCTCCCATTACTATCCTTTCCCTAAAATAAATCACGCTGCATCTTATCAATCCTGTCAATGACCGCAATTGGAACTCTAAAACAATTCATTTGGTACACAACCATAGTGGAAGAGGATAGTATGTATAAGAATAGACTTACCATCTGTTGAAACTATTTTACACGTCCAATCCTGCAGCCTAGACTCAACTCTTTCAGCAATCTTTTGGAAAGACTTAACTTTAGATCTATGGGTAAACAAGGGAGAGCCTAGGTATTTATCGTTAAGAGATATTTTTTTCACTCCTAAGATTCTAGTGACACTATCTAAAGTATTTTGATGAGTGTTTGGGCTAAAGAAAATAATACCACTTTTCCAAGTTAACTAATTGCTCCGAAGCTCTGCTTGAAATAAGTCAAAGACCTCAAGGATTTTCTTAGCCTCATCATCATTTGCATTACTAAATACTAGCAGATCATCCGTAAATAACATATGGGATATTGATGGAGCATTACACCCCACCTTTATCCCATGGATAAGATCATTAGTTTCAGCAATATAAATTGCTCTAGATAGCACTTCCATACACAAAATAAAGAGATATGGGGATAAAGGATCCCCCTGTCTAATACCTCTAGTGGAAACAAATTGCTCACAAGGAACTACATTGAGTAAACAACAACGGACACAAAGACTCGGAGCATTGAGGCACTAAGTTGCACCACTTCCCACCAAAGCCTAGCTTTTCCATAATCTTATTTAAGAAAACCCACTCGACCCTGTCAAAGGCTTTTGACATGTCGATTTTTATTCCCATCAAGAAATCTTGCCCTCTCTGAGCTCTCATGGTATGAATAAGCTCATGAGCTATGCACACATTATCCGATATTTGTCTACCTTGTATAAATGCTGCTTGGTAGGGAGATATGATCTGAGGTAGAAAACTCTTCAATCTATTAGCTAAGACTTTTGAAATGACTTTGCATTGGCACATAATAGCTAACATCTTAACCTTTCTCTGGCAAAGGTTGTTTTTTTTTCCCTAGCAGGGAATAACAAAATTCATAGAGATTTTTGTATATTGAATTGGTGCTTAAATGTCATATCTTTGAGAGGTCAGTGGTTGTGGAAATCGAGGAAATAATTATTTTGTTCTCTTTCCTGATATGAAAATTTGATGGGTTCGAATCCTAGCTTGTCATATCGAAAAGCGAGGTAACGATTTATTTTTATTTTGTTAATCGTTTAATTTCCTGTTAAGAAAAACTGATTCAAATTGCCCATTCTTGCTTTTGCTTAGAGAAATACGATAAAAAAAATTGTTACCAATCCAATTGGTTCCGGTTAAGAAAAACTGATTCAATTTCAATTTTTTTTTTGTTTAACAAAAGGAGGTTCAATTGCTTTAATCCAATTGATCCCTGATAAGAAAAACTGAGTTAATTTGGATCTTATTTTAGGCTTATCAAAATAAGGTACGATTATTCAAAACTAGTTATCGAACCTACTTTTGTCTTGTCTAAATGAGGTACAATTTTTTATGAATAATTGGATCCCGATAAGTAACTAAGTTAATTATGATCTTAGTTTGACTTATCAAATCAAAGGGAAAATTTCTTTGGGCAATTTTTTCCTTGATAAGAGGCTAAAACAAATTACTTAGGTAGTTTCAGTTTTAGTATTGCTTATCTAAATTGGTATGTTAAACCTTGTGCTTAACTCTTATAGGTTGTATGGGTTCTTATGAACTTGTAAGATCCTTTCGGTTTGCTTATGTATTTTTTAATTTCTTTGTCATTTTTGTGACAAAAATGGGGAGAAATATATGGAGTATACAGTGACTTAAGTAATCACTAAGAAAGGATGTATGTGCTGAAAAGTATGTATCCAGCGGAAGAGTAAAGCATAGATTAGAGGAGGGGGGGGGGAGCATATCATCATGCTACAAAAGGGGAATAACAAATACGTTCGGATTGAATACCTAGCTTTACTTAGGGGGAGTAAAGCTTTTGTTATTCAAATGCTTCAACAACAGCATTTATCTTTGAATATATGCATGTTATTGTGCTGTTGAAACTTGGAATCAAGCGTATGACTAATGAGTTAAAAGACGGTTATGTAATGAAATATCTTTATCTTTTAATTCGTGTATTCTCTCTATATGTATTAGAGTTTTATCACTAAAATTGACAAGGGGGTGGGGATTGTTAGAACATTGCTCGGTTAAACCCACCAAGCGTTGGTATGTCATGGTCGATTGTCATATTTTAGTATCAAAACTCAAAGTCACTTGACTAGATTACTAGAGTCAACTTATACTAGGAAATCTAGAAATGTTGAGACATACAAGTATTACTCTGAAGACCTGGAGATTCTAAAGACTTATCTACATCAAAGAAGACTTATCCTTCTACTTGAGGTTAGTAGTACAAGACTTGACTTGTTTTTAATTCTATTTACGTTACTTTGAAGTCGTTTAGGTTGATACATAACATGAAACTCTAGTATTAGAGACTTGATCATCTTATTGTGATCAAACTTTTAAGGAAGAATATACAAGTTGTTTGACAACTGTGGTATATTGAATCACGAAGTATAACACCTATTTTTTGAACTTCGTAATTGCGACATAAATATAATCTTGGTAACTTGTTACTAGATTGTGTAAATAAATTAGGATAGATTTCATGCCTAGAAAACTATTTTTGATTACATAAGTTTAATGAAGTAGACTTACGAACTTGTTTCGTTGTTGAAATAAAATGAATGGATTGGTGGTCCGGTTCCTATTGGGGATCTATAACAAGACTGATCCCTATGCTTTGGGGATCTCTAGCAGGATCGATCCCTATTAGGGATATATAGCAAAACTGATCCCTACCTATAGGGGATCTATAGCAGAACCGATCCCTATGGAAAAATCGATTTCTGATCTCACGTAAACTTTAAGGTTTGTGTGATTTTGAAGTTGGGTTTGAAAAATAGGAAAGTTCAAGATGTCGACATTGTGAGTAATTTGAACATGTGATATACCAAACTGAAATGTTTGAGAATTATCTTTTAAGATTTTCGGATATATATGTTTTGTTTTTCCAGCAAGCAAAACATATCCATGGAAGATATATTAGCTAAGTATCTTGTATGCTAGCTAATACTAAATTGTAATCTAATAGGGATTTCGGTATTACATATATTGGTTGGAATTAGACAAAACCGAAAATAGGTGTTTATTGCATATCTTGAGAATATTTTCGGTTATGAACCTTGGTGTCCAAACTACCTTGGTATATAAATAGTGAAGTTTGTTCTTCTTACAATCTCATCCTGAGGTAGGCTGAGAACTTTATTTTATAGTCACTATTGTAGCCGACTAATAGCATTACTTGTATTACTATATTGTAGAGGAGAATAACCTAATTAGGCAAAGTCTCTTATGTCTGTTAGTTTAAAGACTTATGTGAGATCAAAAAGTGTATAGATAGTATCGTTAGTGTGAAACTAGAATTCGAATTGTTATTTTAGTTTTCGTTTACTGATTTGATTGACTAACGATGGTTGGACCTTGATTGCACCTATTTTGTTTATTCTGAGAACCTTCTCTTCTGATATAAAGTCACTCGAACTAGATTAATGATCAACATATATCAAATATGTTTTTAGATCTGATGGTAGGCTCGTGATCATCCATTGTTAATAGACTCCATTTTGTGCGTGATCGATCACAAGGAAATCAAGTTTGTTTGTAGAGATATAAAAGAAGATTTGAAGACAAGAATATTTATGATTGTTATCTATCATTGTAATTTAACTTCGTGTACACACACTTGATCGGCTGGGATCCAAATAGATCTTGTTTATCTTTGATAGACATCTTATTGCTAGTCATAGTAAGTCGATAATATATCATTTGGTGGTACTCTTCAGTATCTGAATTTGATAGTTGTACACCTAGATCTGGTTATGTTGATAATATAGATCTTACCCAACAAAGGAGTTTATTAGATTAAACGGAATGCCTTTGTTGAGCTCAACTATAATCTCTAATTTACTTTTTGAGATTGAAAGAGTGGTTATCGAATGCATTAGTTCTTTACTTGCTTTGAAAGATGATCCAAAGGAGTTGAGTGCTTGAAGTCTTCACAAATGGGTGAAAGCAACTTAAGATAGTGGACTCTATCTTGGGATTCACATTTATTTTCGAGAATGATTGTAGGAACAAGGATACTTGACGAAACTAGGAAACTAGGGGTAGTTTACTTGGTCTAAACTATACAAAGTTAGTAGTAATCTTTGTATAGCGGTTTAACTCTGAGAGTATTCAAAACTGGACTATGTCCCGGGGTTTTTCTGCATTTGCAGTTTCCTCGTTAACAAAATCTTGTTACGTCTTAACTTTTACTTTCTCGTAATTATAATTATTATTTTAGTTATAATTAAAAGTAATACACTTTGTACGTTAATCCAAACACTTGGTGTAATGACTCATCCCTCCACCGATATCGCTCCCCACTTAGCCACCGCGTTATCTAAAGTGTGGAGTTTTCAACGGGCATCCTCATGGGGGTAATCCAGCGAAACTTCCCGAAAGGTTACCCATCCCGGATTACTCCCGCCCGAAAGCACGCTTTTAATCGGCAGAGTTTTGGCCAACTCGGGAGCCAATTGTGCTGAAAAGGCCTCGGTATAATGTAGACGTTTCTTGCATCTTGTGAGACCAGTATCTATCTCAACCCGAGCACAAGCAACCCGTTCCTAGTTGTATCCCAACTAATGTTGATATTGTTCCCACTTACCCACTGCGGTTTTCCAGCAGTGTGGGATTTTTAACCGCACTACTGTGGTTATCCAGCAACAACTTCCTGAGAGGTCACCCATCCCGCGACTACTTCCGGCCGAGCACGCTTAACTGAGAAGTTTTTTCCATAACTCAATCAAGTGTCCTCATCAGGCCTCAGTATAATGTAGACGTTCTTTGCCTCTTATGAGACCAGTATCTAGCTCAACGGCCTAGCTTCCTCTCTCATTCGAGCACAAGCGAACAACCCCTAGTTGTACCCCGATGATGCGTGTCGTAACCACAACAAATTAATCAATATTTTTCCACCTAATTAACAAGTAATATAGTGTAGTCAAGTTCGTTCCCACGAGGAGCAAGAGATTTTTAGTTGTAAAATTGTCACAAAGGGGAGTTTGGTTTTAAATTTTAAAAATAAAAGAAAGTAAATAAAGCAATTAAAAGTTTAAGTCGAAATCAATAAGAGAGACAAGACCAAGGAATCCTTCTTCGTTGCAAAACAATGATTCAAGTTATGTTCTTTTCCACTTTTTATTAGTCACGGATTATCACCAACCGTAGGTAAAGCAAACTAGATCAAGCTAAACCCTAAATCCCTTGTATCACGGATACGTGTTCTCGACTACCGGATTCTATTTACCAAACCACCTAGTAGTAGATCACTCAATATGTAATTTAAATAAACGCATTAAGATTTATGAACTTATTAGGTTGATATTAGTAGTTAGTCTCTTAGATCAAGGTCTACTTGCTAACGTTGTTTTCACACACAATTGCTCCACGGAATCCCTCCGCAAGGTCTCATGTTTGCTACTTGTGTAAAGAGTCAAGAAATGATTACTTATCCCCTAACTTTCACTAGCTTTAGATCAAATTAACAAATCAATTTAGCGTGCACTCTAAACAATCTATCAATCAACCATGAATGTATAAACATTCCTATTAGTAAAAACAAACGATAATCATGTGAAAAACTTCAAGATAGAATTGAAAACAAAACTCAAATCATATGTTAAGAACTAGGAATTTATCCTCAATCAATAATAAAATTAGCTACTCATGTTAAGGAGTTCACACAAATAATAAAGAAAAGAGAAGTGTTGTGTGTGTAAAAAGGTGTAGAAGTGTGTCTCAAAAAGTATCTAGAAAATTAGATAACTTCTCTATTTATAGGCTTCAATGCTCTCCAAATCTTCCAAGGAATAGAATCCCTTTCCCTTTATAGCTCAACTTCCAAGTCCTTGTCTTTCTCATATCTTCCATCTCCTCTTTCCAAATCCAAGCTCAATTCTTCATCCATTTCCAAACCCAAGTCTTCACACCCATGAGAGAAGTTCACACAAAATTCTGTAATTTTAGGGTCGCCGGAAATATCATGGTATTACCAGAATTTGGCCAGAAACGGCATCGGAAAGTACTGCCAATCACTGATATATCCGCTGTAGTGCAGTTAAAGCTAACAGTCTTACTGGTCAACCGTTAGTCAGCGGTCAAGGGAGGAGAGTCAGTCAGCTGGTCTTTATCAGGGCTGAGTTAGCTTACTCGGCTGAATGGCCTAGTTGCAGTGCTGGATCGGTATGGGTTGACTCGTCGGAGCATAAAATGGACAGAGTTTCCTCTGTTTTCCAAAGTGCATTCTCAGTAGATTTGAAGCTCCGTTCCTGCACAATTCATTACATCAACCTAACACTCATCTATTTGAGAGTTCAACAACATCATTCCCTCATTTCCTGTGCAACAACACTGAATCTCTGATTTATTATTCTCTGAATACCTCCGTCCCATCATCTCCACAACAACAGATACCCATCACAAACAACGACAGCTTCATCCATCTCGATTAACATCCATCTCAATTGTAGAGACTGCCAACAATATCAACATCTTAGCCATTATCAGATCCCTTTGAGCAGCACCACCCTTGCAAATTGGTCTCAGTCTATCAATTCGTCACCAACCCATGTCTGTTCTTCATATAACTCATCCATTTCATCATGAATCCATCGATAGCAACATGGGCACGCAAATCCATGGTAGATCTCATCATCTTCTCTGATTTCTCTACAGATCGAACCCCGTGAAATCAATCACATCGATAACAGCCAATTCATCATAACCCGAGAGCTCTTCTTTATGTTCATCTTCTCTGTGTTCTTCTCTTGCCCTCGATGTCGATTTCGATTTCCTCCATCCGCTCGGCTGCGCCTATTTTTCTTTCTCAATTTCGCTCAGTAAAATGATTGAGAGTGAAAAGATAACTCTCGATTTTAGGGTTGGACGGATACTCACACCCAATGATAATTACACCCTCTGATAAGTGATAAGGGATACCCTGAATGACAACCCCTTAACCTTGGCTCCAATGTGTTTAATACTCCTCCAAATAGAGTTGCCCCTTGCTTGACTGGCTCCGTATAGTGTTCGCCCATGAAATGACATTTTTGCTCTTTTTGCTCAAATTGGGTGTTTTCTTCTTTTTTCCTCCGTGCGACTCCAAAGTACCTATAAGACTCAAAACACGCGTAAAGTACATAATTTACAAGAAAACATAGCAGAGAAAGCATAAACAATATATAGTAAATAAGGTGTATTGTACACCCTATCACCGACTAACACTGATATTGTTCCCACTTACCCACTGCGGTTATCTAGCAGTGTGGGATTTTATTAACGGCACTACCATGGTTATCCGGCAGAAGGGCTTCTCGAGAGGTCACCCATCCCGTGACTACTCCCTACTGAGCACGCTTAATCGAGAAGTTTTTCCCACAACTCAGCCAAGTGTACCCATCATACCTTGGTGTTAGGAAAGGACAAACCATTACTCATATTCCATTCGGCCAACCACTGCCGAATATCGGGGTATTGCACTTGGGTTGATCCCTATAATTTAAGGTCCAGATGTTAGGGTTCTAAACCAAAACAACTGTAACAAGAACTCAAAAACTATAACCCTAAGATAAAAATCCTTTTTTACGGGGATTAGCCACCTCTACTATGTAACAAATAAAGAGAACTGAGTTTGTATATTGATTGAATACCTTTTACAAGCTCAGGGTTGAATTATTTATAGCTAACCAATTTATTTAACAAGTAATACCAAATTTAAGAAATCAACTAAATAAGAAAACTAACTAATCTAAAATATAGTTTAAGTAAATAAGGGAAATTAGTCTGTTGAGGTGTTGGCACCACAACATCCCTCCCTGCTCAAAAAATTGCTTGTCCTCAATCACCAAAATCTGAAAAACGAAGTAGTAGTTCGTCAGTATATTCCCAAGTAGCTTCCTCAGTTGGATGATCCTTCCATTTTATTAACCATTTAGTACCTGCACGAGTTTTATTTTTGAACATTTTACGCTCCAAAATTGTATCTGGTTCTCATTTATCATAATCCATAGTAACATGCAAATTTGTATCAACCAGGATTGATGAACCAAGTTTCAACTTCAACTGAGAAACATGAAACACTGGATGAATGCGACTTGTATTAGGTAATCCCAACCTAGAAGCAACAGCTCCAATCTTCTATAAAACACAAAAGGGTCCATAAAATTTAGGAGAGAGTTTAGAATAAGCTTGAGTAGCTTCCGTGCTTTGTATGTATGGTTGTAAACGAAGAAACACCAAGTCATTCACATCAAAATGTCATTCAATACGATGTGAGTCAGCATAATTCTTCATTCGTACTTGAGCAGCTTGCAAATGTGACTTCAAAATCCGTAGAGTATGGTCTCTTGCTCTTAAGTTAGCATCAACAATATTCGCAGAAGTAGACCCTGGAAAATAAGAAGATATTGTTGGTGGTAGTCGACTATAAACTGCTTGATATGGAGACATCCGGATTGCAGAATGAAAGCTTGTGTTATACCACCATTCCTCCTAAGGCAACCATTTAGACCATTCACTAGGCTTATTTCCAACATCTTAATTAGCATTATAAGGTTCTATTAGTAACCTCTATTTGCCCATCAGATTGAAGGTGATCGGCAGAGCTACGACATAACTTAGTACTCTGCAAAGCAAAATAAGCTTCCCAAAAATTGCTAATAAATATTGAATCACAATCACTGACAATACTTCTTGGCATACCATGCAGTCGTAAAATTTCTCGGAAAAATAAATCAGCAACAGAGCTAGCTGAATATGGATGCTTAAGGGCTATAAAGTGTGCATATTTGGACAGTCGATCTACTACCACAAGGATAGAAGTTTTGTGGTATGAAGGAGGAAAACCATCAACAAAATCCATTGAAATATCCAACCAAATATCAACAGGTATTGGAAGGGGATTCAACAATCCTGGTGGAGCCATTGTCTCATATTTAGTACGTTGGCACACATCACAATGAGAAATAAAAGTTTTGACTGAATTTTTCATACCTTTACAGTAAAAACTTTGTTGTAAACGTTTGTACGTTCGTAGATAACCAGAATGGCCACTTATGGGGTTAGAAAAAAAATTCCTCAAGCAATCTACGGCACCAGGTAAAGATGAAGGAACCACTAAATGTCCTTTATAACGTAATGCACCATCTGTATAAGAATAATGCAACTTGTAGCTGGGATTGCTGCTTAGATGTTGAATCAAATTACTCAATTCTGCGTCACTATGGCATTCTTGGATGATGTCAGTGATACCAGAGAAAATTGGTGCAGAAAGAACAAAAACAGAACCTGAAGTTCGTGACAAAGCATCAACTGCAACATTTTCCTTACCCTTTCGAAATATAATCTCATAATCATATCCTAATAGCTTAGAAAAACAAATTTGTTGCTCAATGGAGGATAATTTTTTATCTAGAGAATACTTCAGACTACGATGGTCTATGTATATCTTGAAATGTCTTCCAAGTAAATATGGGGGTCATTTTTGTACAGCAGGAACAATAGCAAGCATCTCTTTATCATATATAGAGAGATTTAAATTCTTTCCAGATAAACGTTCACCGTATTATGCAATTGGCCTTCTAGATTGCATAAGAACAGTATCTAAACCATTGCCCGAAGCATCATATTCTAACACAAATTCTTTTGAAAAATATGGAAGTATTAAGAACTGTGTTGTTGTTAGAGCTTGTTGAAGTAACTTGAAAGCAACAGTGGCTTTGTCATTCCAGGCAAAAGCATATTTCTTAAGAAATTGAGTTAATGGAGCACTAATAATACCAAAATTATTCATAAACTTACGGTAATATCCAGCTAACCCCAAAAACCTCTTAGTTCTTTAATTGTAGTAGGAATCGTCCAAGATGATATAAAATGTATTTTTTCATTGTCAACCGAAACTCCTTCAGAAGAGATTACATGGCCGAGATATCCAATATATTTCAGTGTAAAACTACACTTGGATTCCTCGACTAAGAGTTTATGAGTACGTAAAAGTTCAAACACTATAGATAAGTGTTTGAGATGATCCTCAAAACTTTTACTATAAATTAAAATATCATCAAAGAAAACAAGCATGAACCTGCGTAAATAAGGTATGAAAATATGACTCATGAATCTTTGAAAGGTAGATGGTGTATTTGAAAGTCCAAAAGGCATAACAAGAAACTTGTAGTGGCCATCATGAGTGCAAAATGCCTTCTTGGGATGTCTGGTTTATGCACTATTAATTGATGATAACCAGTGCGAAAATCCAACTTAGAAAATATCATTGCATCATGCAATTCATCCAACAGTTCAACCACCACGGGAATTGGGAATCTATCGTTGATGGTTATCTTATTGAAAGCACGATAATCAACACACATTCTCCATGAGCCATGTTTTTTACGTAACATGAGGATAGGATAAGAATAAGGACTTGATCTAGGTCGAATAAAACCAGCTTGCCGTAATTCAGAAACAATTTCCTCTATCTCATCCTTCTAAAAATGTGGATAACGATAAGGTCGTACACTAACAGGAGCAGAACCAGGAAGTAACGAAATATGGTGATCATGTATACGTGTAGGGGGAAGTGTATTTGGAATCATGAAAATATCAGAAATCTTGGAGAGAAATTTTTGAATCGCAGGTGGAAAAATTGGAGGTGCATTAACTTCTGTGTTTAATGTGGATAATTGAAGAAAAATACCATAACTCTCTCTGCACAATAAATGCTGCATGGGGGTTAAGTCCATAAGCATTACGAATGATGAATTTTCTCCAAATAATATAACATCTTCTTCATTGATTCGAACCGCATCGACAACTTTTTGAAATCCCCATGTGATTGGTCCCAAAGTACAGAGCCATTAAACACCCAAACCGCATCACAACCACTGATATCCAAGAGATGAAAATCAACTTTAAAAATATAATTTTGTAGCTTAACTGGTATATTAAAACAAGATCCTTGAGTGTGTAATTGAACACCATCACCAACTTTGACACTGGGAGAAGAGTTAGTGGACTCAATTATAACCACATTGCTTTGCAATAGCTGGATAGAGAAAATTATGGGTAGCACCTGAATCAACTAAAACTGTAAAAGGCTTAGCTTTGGTATAACTAGAAATTCTCATAGTATTAGGAAAAGTAGAACCCATTAATGAGTTATAAGAGATGTTAAGATCGTGGTTTTCTCGAGCATCATTACCCTTTAAAAGTAATGGATACAGTCTCTTCTTCAAAACCCCGAGTAGTAGATTCATCGAACATCCGAGCAACATCTAGGAATAATAAGCTAGGCTTTGCATACAAATGACCTTACTTATAGTAGTCATAACATTTGATTAACCATTCAAGACTAATGAGTTCCTTTTTTGAACATTTTACGTTCCAAATATGTATATGGTTCCCATTTGTCATAATCCATAAGTAATGTGAAAATTTGTATTAACCAAGATTGAAGAACCAAGTTTCAACTTCAACCGAGAAACATGAAACACCGATGAATACTGTTTGTATTAGGTAAGTCGAACCTATAAGCAACAGCTCCAATCTTTTCTAAAACACGAAAGGGTCCATAAAATTTAGGAGAGAGTTTAGAATAAGCTTGAGTAGATATCATGGCTTTGTCTCGTATGGTTGTAAACGAAGAAAAACCAAGTCATTCACTTCAAAATATTGTTCGAAGATGATGTGAGTCGGCATAATTCTTCATTTCGTACTTGAGCAGCTTGCAAATATGATTTCAAAATCCGTAGAGTATGGTCTCTTGCTATTAAGTTATAATCAACAGCATTCACAGAAGTAGACCCTGGAAAATAAGAAGATATTTTTGGTGGTGGTCGACTACAAACTGCTTGATATGAAGACACCTAGATTGCAGAAAGAAAGCTTGTGTTACACCACCATTCCGCCCAAGGAAACCATTTAGACCATTCACTAGGTTTACTTCCAGCAAAACATCTTAAGTAGCATTCTAAGGTTCTATTAGTAACCTCCTCGTATGCCCATCGATTGAGGGTGATAGGAGGAGCTACGTAATAACTTAGTACTCTGCAAAGAAAAATAAGCTTCCCAAAAATTGCTCATAAATATTGGATCACGATCACTGACAATACTTCTCGGCATACCATGCAGTCATAAAATTTCTCGGACAAATAAATCAGCAACAGAGCTAGCTGAATATGGATGCTTAAGGGCTATAAAATGTGCATATTTGGACAGTCGATCTACTACCACAAGGATAAGAATTTTTGCGGTCTGAAGGAGGAAAACCATCAATAAAATCCATTGAAATATCCAACCAAATATCAACAAAATTGGAAGGGGATTCAACAATCACGGCGAAGCCATTGCCTCAGATTTATTATGTTGGCACACATCACAATGAGAAATAAATTTTTTTAATGAAGTTTTCATAAATTTCCAGTAAAAACTTTGTTGTAAACATTTGTACGTTCGTAGATAACCAGAATGGCCACTTATGGGATTAGAATGAAATTCCTCAAGCAATTTACGGTACCGGGTAGAAGATGAAGGAACCACTAAATAGACTTTATAACGTAATGCACCATATGTACAAGAATAATGTAACTTGTAGCTGGGATTGCTGCTTAGCTCTTGAATCAAATTACTCAATTCTCGCGTCATTATGGCATCTTGGATGATGTCGGTAATACTGATAAAATTGGTGCAGAAAGAACAAAATCAGAACCCGAAGTTCGTGACAAAGCATCAGCTACAACATTTTCCTTTCCTTTTCGGAATATAATCTCATAATCATATCCTAATATCTTAGAAAACCATTTATTTTTGCTCAATGGAGGATAATTTTTGATCTAGAAAACACTTCAGACTACGATGGTCTATGTATATCTTGAAATGTCTTCCAAGTAAATATGGGCGCCATTTTTGTACCACAGAAACAATAGCAAGCATCTCTTTATCATGGATAGAGAGATTTAAATTATTTCCAGATAAAGGTTTAACGTAATATGCAACTGGCCTTCTATATTGCATAAGAACAACACCTATACCATTGCCAGAAGCATCACATTCCAACACAAATTCTTTTAAAAAATTTGGAAAAATTAAGATTGGTGTTGTTGTATGAGCTTGTTGAAGTAACTTGAAAGCAGCAGTGGCTTTGTCATTCCAGACAAAAGAATCTTTCTTAAGAAATTGAGTTAATGGAGCACTAATAATACCAAAATTCTTCAAAACTTACGGTAATATCCAGCTAACCCCAAAAAACCTCTTAGTTCTTTGATTGTAGTAGGAATCGGCCAAGATGAGACATAATGTATTTTGTCATTGTCAACCGAAACTCCTTCAGAAGAGATTACATGGCCGAGATATCCAATAGATTGTTTTGCAAAACTACACTTGGACTCCTTGACGAAGAGTTTATGAGTACGTAAAAGTTCAAACACTATAGATAAGTGTTTGAGATGATCCTAAAAACTTTTACTATAAATTAAAATATCATCAAAGAAAACAAGCACGAACCTGCGTAAATAAGGTCTGAAAATATGATTCATGAATCTTTGAAAGCTAGCTGGTGTATTTGAAAGGCCAAAAGCATAACAAGAAACTCATAGTGGCTACCATGAGTGCGAAATGCCGTCCTGGGAATCTCGGTTTAACATTATGAGTGTAATTGATGAATCTTGGGTATTATATACCCTTGTGTAATAGTCCTTTAGTAGTTCAATAAATTTCATGCTTCAAAAAAAAAAGGTAATGGTTTGTCCTTTCATAACACCGAGGCCTTTTCAGCACAATTGTCTCCAAAGTTGGCAGAAAACTATGCAGTTAAGCGTGCTCGGACGGGAGCAATCCAAGGATGGGTTCACCTCCCGGGAAGTTGTTGATGTATTACCGCAGCGATGCCCGTTGAAAACACCACACTGCTGGATAACCGCAGTGGCTAAGTGGGGACAATATCGGTGAAGGGTCGGGTCATTACAAAGTAGCTCTCCCAACTTTGTACAATGGCTAGTGTCACACCTCCAAATGCCTCTGCAAATTTTCTGCGAAAGTGTAAATCGGCAGCACAATGGTTCTGTGAATAAAGCTTCACCCAATTGCACTCCAGCCTTATAAGTTTTTACCAATACAAACATCTAACTCTTCAGGTTTATCAGTGGAAGTCTTTAACCTTCTTTCTCTTCTTAAAACTCATCAAATACACCCCATAATGCATTCAATCTTTGTCATACTTCACCAACAACAATCAGCCAACCAAGAACACTTAGAACATGACACAATCAACTCATTTTATTGCATCAAAGGGAATAAATACAAAACTTGCCCACTTGGGGACTTACACAGACTTGTTCACCTTTGAACCAAGCCTTAGTCTCACAAAAACTCTCCTATTCACTCACATATACAAACCTCACTCTCACATATGCTCTCCTTGCAAACCTGTCGAATTTTCCCAGCCTTAGGAATATATACATCAGCTTTACTTGGCCAAACCGTGCATAACCGAACCACACGCATGGGACAGCCATTTGTCCCATAAAGCAGTTATGCCAACCGCCAATAACTGTGCTAACTGGCCACTTCTTCTCCAACTTGCGCCAATCATCCAACACCTGTTCTTTAGCAGTCAGAACTCTTATCCCACACTTATAAACTCATTTATAACCGCTCATCTTTATCACGCATCATTGGCATGCTTCTGAAACTCCTAACTAACTTGCAACCGTCACTTGAGCCATATTGTACCACCTGTTGTGGCATACCGGATTCTGCCTTGCGCCAACGTTCATCCCTCTTGGCCCTGCATGCTTATCATTCTAAACTCATGCACGAACATTCCTTAAGCTTCAAACATCGATGCCAGCTCCTTAGGCTCACTCTAGTTGCTCATGAGTCATATATGTTTCACTTCGCCAATTAGCTTGACAACAACAATGCAAATCTTGCATTAACAACTTGTTTGCATTATTCAAGGTTTGGTCAACCTTGAATATATGCCATAGAAAAACTCTTAGTCTATTCTTCACTTTTGCATCCTCCTTGAGCTTGGGCCAACTCAATTCCATGGATATGCATCGATGCCAACATCGCATGTTGCATCTGTCACTTTGGCCACGTCTTGCCAATCCCTCAATGAAGCCTTATTGTGTCATCCAATAAGCTTCATTACTTAGACAATGTGTTTTACAATTACAGTAGCGCCACTCTTGCGCTTCACCGGCCTGGTGCCACTATCTTAGTGTTTGACGGTCTCAACAGCATACCGCTATTATGGCTTGCGTTGTGCTATTATAGCTTACATTGCGCTATTATGGTTTCGCATTGCACTATTACGGCGGAGTAATGATTTGGCCTGCAACTCTGTGATGCACAATCATTATGCTTCACTTGGGTACCGTCATAGCTAGCGCCATGATATTTATCTTCAAAGGAAACCCAAATTGGATCCATAAGGTACTTTTTTTTTTTTTTTTTTTTTTTGCTAATACTTGATATTTAGGTGAACTTTGTTCCAAATTTCATCTCTTTACATTTTCCGATATGGCATAAACATAACTATTAGAATCATTAACAAGTTTTTTTATCTTTCTTCCCACGGTACAAGTGATATGTAATGCATCATGCCTTGTCCCTCGATCTCCATCGTCAACTTCAAGCATGGGGTATTTGTTCATGACACACAATCTTTGTATTTGATAACCGACGACAAATTATTCTTCTATTTCTTCATTAGGTTCTTCATCAAATATGGGTGGCGACTTAGGATCAAAGAAAACATCTTCACCAATATTTCCCCACAACTTGAAAAAGTACCAAACTTTGGTGGAGACAATTTACCAAACATATTGTGGGAAACTTCTTGATGCTCATTTCCATCAGAGAAGATTAAACTCTTTAAATCCACTTCATCTCCATCAAATCTTGGTGGAGACATTTTATCAAGAAACTTGTGAGCAATTTGTTCATACTCATATCCACCAAATAAAATTGATACATTTAATTCCTTTTCATCATCACAATCATTAGGGAAAATCTTTACTTGGTTATGGAGATTTTCAAGTTTCCAATAATATTATTCACAAATTTCTCCCATTCTTTGATACATATTATCAAACACTTTATGCACAATATTTATTAACACATCCTTTGAATGAATCCTAACTAAATTAAATTTTCTTTTTGCAACCATGGTGAAATCAACATAAGACTGAAAACCCAATTTGAACAAACTACCAAGCAAAAGAAACACAACCCAAAATTACTTGATGATGATATAAGTAAGTCTTAACTAACAATTAATATCTTTATACCAAACCTTGCCCAAAAAAAATCAAACCGAAGCTCTTCATACCAACTAATGTAAAGTGATAATTGAAATTGGAACGTAAAATTGTAACAAACACCATAAAACAAAAGTAACCAGCCTTCAAATGATGCTATTTTTACCCCTGGAACAAGGAGGATGCAAATATTTGAGGTTCTTCTCTAATAACACTTCTGATTTCTACCCAATTCTAAGATTGGAAACTAGAATATAAAAGAGGCATCTCTTACAAGTCACAATTTCTACCCAATTACAAATTCAAAATTACAAAGTGATAGAGGCTCTTCTCTAAGGAAGGATCAAGGTTCTCACACCTCTTCTAAACAACACAAACTTAATTAGCTCCCCATAGTAAATCTAGGGTTTTAAAATATATTCTAGAGATAAAGATAATTAAGCTAGAAAATAAACCAAGAGAAATAGGTAAAATGGAGAACATAAATGAAAGGCTAGAAATGGTATTTCATAAATACCACTATGCATCAATCATTCATAACTTCTTCGTTATAACTATGAATTGAGTGATTCTTGGCTCATTGAATTCGTATTCTCATGTGGACCTTTATAGGGATAAAAATAATTCTCACAAAAGTCTTGGATAAAATATCCTCGAGTACTTGCATATGTGTATATTTACCATCAAAGGAAATGTTCCGTAGAGTGAGAACTTGTTTCGATATATTAGAAAGGTAGAATTAAACAAGAGTTCCAAATGAAATCAGTATCCACATAAGTTTGTTGATGAAGTTCTCATTGATTTCTTCGTTGTCGATTAGTCTTCAATCTTCAAGGTTATTCGGTGAATTCTGATACTTAACTTTTATACTCTAATACTAGTCTGAGACTCGACGTTAGTAGGCTAAAAATCAAGATATAATTTTATGCATCTAACATTGACAACAAGCTTGAGATAGCAAAACTTCCATGTTCGACCCAGCAGTGCTCTAACAAATATTAAGCGTTGCCCTCTTTTGGCCATTTGACTAAGATCCTATTTTGAATTGAACCGAAAAACAGTCTCTTTGGTTGTAAACTTATCAATGGTAGGAAGTTACATAGAAAACTTATCGATGATTAGAAAAAAATACTTTTTGAGTTTTTGTTATTAATTTTTCATCCTTTTTCTTCAAAAATTTAATAAAGAAAATTTCATCTAATTGTGTTCATACCATTATAAAAATATAAAATAATTGATATGCAAAAAAAGAAAGAATAAAAAATCAATGTAAAAGAATTTGTATCCTAAATTTGGTATAAACCAAAAGCAAACAAAATGGGATGACTCAAGTCATTAACAATTGTGAAAATCAATTAATAATTTATTTTATGTTGTTTGTTTCTAAAGTATTCAATAGCTTACTTTGTTTTTTTCATTCTTTATTTCCCTGTTGAAAAAAGAAGTGCCGAAAACGTCTCATCTTATGTTTTCAAAAAATTAAAAAAAAAAACTTTTAATATTTACACACCAAGATTTATTATTCATTTTTCAACAACCCTTGATTAATAACATTTTTATTTTGCTTCCTCTATTGAGTGTTGGGTTAAGCTTTACCCCATTTTAGTAAAGTTCTTAAATTAAATATGATCGTTGGTTTCTTAATTCATTTCATTACGAGAACAATATCACTAACTCTTAGAGTTGTAGAAGAGCAAACAGTAGAACACATCTTTAGGGACAAACTCAAAATTCTTATTTGTAATAAAGTTTAAGAAGAAAAAAAAAACGATTAAGGTTTTGTAAGTCAAATGGAAAATTTCTCGACCAAAATTTGGGACCAGGCAATCCCGATTTTTCTCAATCAAGTTGTTTACCATGACTTCGTGGGTACTACATACCCACATGATTGTAACCTAATCTTTTTTAATAAAATGCATGCATAAAAAAAAAAAAAAAAAAAACTATTTCTTTTTGTAAGATAATAAACATGTGTTTGTATTTAGCGCAAATCTAATGGAGAACAAAAAACATAGAGCAAAAGAAGAAGATGAAGATGAAGGGGAAGAAAATGATGTTATTATATATGATAATCCGATGGAGATTATAATAACTAATGTCTACCAGACTACCAGTCTTTCTCTAAACTTTCAATGAGCTACCTCCGAATGGCAAACCAATTTTGGAACCGAACTATACTTAAATTACCCTAATTCATTCATATCAGCACACCAGTGTTATCAATATTCTTGTACTTTAACTTCATAGATCATCTCAAATTAGAAATTGAAGTTCACAAAATTTCAAAGCATACGCCTAACTAAGTCAATCAATAACTGAGGATTTATCTGTGGAGGTCAAAGAGAAAATACCATCTGATTTTCCATACAAATATTTAATGTGGCGATATATTCAAATTGTTGGTGCATGTTTCGGTTTGGTATGTCTAATGCTTTCCGACGACGATATCAGGGTGTGGAATCTATACACGGGACAAAATACAACTATGTGTCCATTTTGATGAATAAGTATGTGTGAACCCTAAAGTTACACATAAAGGCATCTCAGTAACTAAACTAATGTTTATAGCATAATTTTGATTAAGTAAGTTTTAATGAATAAGTTACTTTGTTTTTGTGATTTTCATACTCGAGTTGAAGGTACTATAAGCTATAAAATATGTTGATGGGATTGTGATAGGGTATGATACCCTTGGTGTAAATATAAATACTTGCAATAAGAAGACACATAGCGTGGAAGATGGATAAAATTGCATGTTTATCTTTATAACTCATATTGCATATTATCTAATTTTCATGTAATCCCTTTTGTATATGAACCTAACAACATTGTTTGTATATGTGAAACATATTACGACAACATCGCCGCATGTTCCCCATGCGAAACTCTCTGAAAATGTATAAAGTTGTAACTATGGAGGTAATTAACCGAAGAAAGTAGAAATTGTTTGATGGTAATCCAATAAAAGATAAAAACGATAAAGTTGGAAACGAAAGAAAAAACAACGGCAAGCAAAAAATTATCAAAAACAAGAAAATCGAGAACACCTTGAGGATAATGTTAAAATGGAAAAATTATTTATTATATCATATTATTGAGTAATGATAAATTAGTCAAATTATATATTTTTTAACTAAATGATTTCACATAGATGCAAAAATTTTTAATTCTTAAAAAATTAGGATGGTCAAGTTATGACATCGGGAAAATTTCATACCAATATATATATATGCAAAATAATGACTGCAAAATTAGGTTAAATTAAAGGAAGAAAATTACAAAATACATTGACAGAGTATCTCATGCATTTGCACTGAAATTATTCAAGTGCAATTGCCTATAACATAAAATGGTGATTATTAATGTTAGAGCATTGTTTGGTTGAACCTACAAGTATTGATATGTCAAGCTTTTTTTCATTGTTAAATGACCAAAACAATGTATTGATTTATAGTCTACTAAATTCAGTATAGGAGTAAGATTAGAGCACGGGAGTTGAGTATCATAAATCATCGACCCTCGAGGATTGAAGATGGAAGAACATCGAAAAAATATGCAAGAAATTCATCAACAAATGTATGTGAAGACTTACTATCCTATTTACTCATTATTTTTACCATTCTATCTCCTGAGACAATGTCATATGGCTTTAGTATATGACGAACTACAAGTAAGAATTTTCGAGTTCAAACTTGTACTTGACTAATCTCGAAACATGAATCAACAATTGAATGTTCATAAGTGTTCTCACTTCTAAGGTTGAGAACGATTTTTATTGTTCAAAAATATATGTCTATGAAATATAAGACTAAAAACATCAAATTACATATTTGGTCATGAACTGAGTTTTAATTAGCGAACTCCAAAGTGCGCAAATGTTCATGATCTGAAATCGGTTCATGAACTATCCGATTCCAAAGCATTTTTGGACACTTTTTGTTGTTGAGTTTACGGATTGAAACTTAGTTGGGTACTATGCAGTTTTGGCATGTTCCTAAACCGAAAACATATTGAGTTTATCCTTGGCATGTTCCTAAACTCCATACTAATAATAATAATAACATATTGTACCTATTTTATGATTTTTAATAATATGCCTCTGGTGGCTCATTTCTTAAAAAATAATAAAAATAAAAAATAAAAATAATAATAAAGAGGCTTAAGAATAGCCTAGCCAATCTTGATGCTTGTAGTGGTCATGGTAGTTTCCTTTTTCATAGATTGGGTTTGGTTATTCAGAAAGGTTATTAGTGCCCAGCTTGTTGTTAAGTTACCAATTGCTCCTTCATAATGCTTTTCCTTGTCATATTTTTAATAATATCCCCCTTGTGGCTCCATTTCCCATAATAATAATATAATATGGAAAACTGGTAGCTACCTCAACTAGTCATCCCAGTTCCCCAAAGGTTAGATGCGTTCCAGGAGGTCTTAGGTTTGAGTCCCTGATGACGCAATACTGTAAAATTTGACATGGAAGGTAGAGTTAGATTGCCCCCTTTGCGATATAATCAACCCTATCCGCTTCCAACTAGTTTCTTGTAAAAATAATCTTTATCTAATAATAATAACGGGGGAGGATCCAATGAAAATGTTAGAATAACATTTGGTTGACATTTCAGTGTCATTTTTTTCTGTGAAACTCAAACAACAATGAATTTGAATATAATTTTTTATGGCATATTCCTCTTATAAAGATATATTTTTTTTGTAAGAAGGTAGATCTTTGTAATATACCATATAAAAATTAGATCCAAATTCATTATCGTTGATCTTTTATAGTTTTGTCTCTGTTGATAGCCATGTACTTTTATGTTATTTTTCGTTTTGTTAAATGTTTATACTGATGCAGCTTGAAAAGGCTTTAAGTGAGATGCGTGCGGAATGTGCATAAACCAAGTATAATGTTGGTTCAAATATGACTACCCCATGCTTTACTTGCTAGACTTGAGAAAAATCTCTGGAAGTTGAAGAAAAATTGCATGATGCTTATGTCAAGTTGGCGGAAGCTACTTGAAAGAGTTCTGAAATTAAAAAAGAAGCTGAAAGAAGATGAGGCTCGTGGAAGTATAGTTCGAAGTGAACAATAGTCGTCAAATGCAGAGTATGTCATTGAATTCCTGTCCCCAATTTGTTAATATCATTATTGTTCTTGTGCACATTTTCTTTGTAGCATTTGTGTCTCAACCTTGATTTGTTCTTTCCAGGCGAGAAATGAACGAAGCAGTATTGCTAATGCTAAAAAAAAGCAAGTTTCTGGCCGAGGAGTTGAAAAGCAAGGTTGTTGCGGTGGATAAAAGAGAAGCTGAAATTCATCACATGGAAGAAAAGATAGGAAATGGAGAAATAAATGGAGAAAGAAAAAGACCACGATTTGAAGTGGAAAAGGAATGAAAGAGAGACACAAGTATGTCCTCGGGAAAAGGGCTCGGAGAAGGAAAAGAACGATCAGTTGCCGACAAAGAAATTATGCAGAATCTAATAGTTGATCTTGAGAAGAACATGGCTGAGGTTAGGAGGAACATGGCTCACAAGTAGTCGTAAGTGGCGTTCTCAAATAATACAATAATACGTTATTATTAATAGATTCGGGACTTGGTGTGCCCTGTTATGTACCCGTGGAAAGAAATATAACACAAGATTTTGATTGAATAATAATTGAAGTAAAATACATATGATTTTCAAGTAGAAAAAACCATCCAATATCTGGCAACCTTTGATTGAATAATAACTTGGTTCTGCTACTCCAACCCCTTTGGTTCCTCCTGATCCCACTATCAAAGTTTTTTACTTTATTAATCATTCTACTAGATCTTAGGATGTTAATAGATTAAACACCTTGATGATGCTTATGTTGAGAAGATTGTCACCATTCCCTTAAGCCATATTTGCACTCCTGATAGGAGGGATTAGGAGCTTTCAAAGAATGGTAGATTTACCTCTAAATCTGCATACTTGGGACTTCAAGGGCTCAGGCCCTTCCCCTGTAGCTCTCTTTGGAAGTGCATTTGGAAAACTAACGTCCCTTACAGAATTCAAGTTTTTACCTGGAAAGCCACCAGAAATGCTTTACTTGCTAGAACTGTTTTACATATTAGGACGCCAATGCTTCCTGTTGATTGTACTAGATGTAATGATCCCAATGAATCTGTTTTGCATGCTTTGGTTCTTTGTCTTTTTGCTAGTCATGTCTGGTTCCTCTCTTCTTTTTGTGTTAATGCTCAGGTTTTCAGTAATAAATCTTTCATTGACTGGATGATGTTCTGGTTAGTTGACCTAGCTTCTAAACTCCCTGAAGGAGATCAGTGTTTCTTTGTTGCTATTCTTTGTTCCACCTGGCAAAGTAGAAATAACTAGTTTTTTCAAAACATCAAAGAAACCCATTCTACTGTTCTGATAAGAGCCAGAGCCATGTTATTAACTAGGAAACTCTGTCCCAGTGTCCCATACCATTCCAGTTGGTTATTGTAACAAATGGATGCCCCCTCCCACTAGTTAGATAAAATGTAATACAGATGAAGCTTATGATGATATTTCTAGACATAATGGTGCAGGCTATGTGACGAGGGACTTCTCCTACACTGCTTCCTTTTGTGCGTCTATAGTTTTTGAAGTAAAGTTTGCTGAATAAGCTAAAGCCAGAGCTATTTGGGCAGTCTTGAAGAAAGTTGTGGAGCAAAAGCTCACTCATATCATCATAGAGAGTGATGCTCAGAATATGATCAATCAATTTTCTGCTGTCCTGTTTGATGGAGATTCGAGAACAGATGTTATATTTAAGGATATTCAGTTTTTTTCTTCTAGCCTAGTTGCTTGCTTATTTACCTTTCAACCTAGAGTTTGTAATTCTATGGCTCATGAACTTGCCCTTTGGGCCAAAGAAAACAATTCTACCATGTACTAGTCTGTTCCTCCAGTTTGGCTCATGCCAATTGTTGAAGGGGACCATTAGCCTTGTTGAAGGCCTTCGCTTAAAAAAAAAAACTGGCAACCTTGACCAGTATGTTCATGACACTGTAAGATTATAAATTTTTTTGATTCCACCGAGAGTTTTGAATCAAACTGATAGCGATAATGATAGCGATAATGCACTGTTGACGACCAACTTTGCACAACAAAAGAGATTTCTCGTTAAGATGCTTAAAGTCCCAACATTGACACTTCCCATTTCACTCTAACATCGTTATTGGATACCATTATGTCCAATTTAGATCGCATGATGTCCGATTTACATCCATCCATATTTCCGTCATTCAACTCTCCGAGCATTACCAGCACAAGCTTAATATCGTTTTTGGATATCAAAAGCAGAAGTACTTCTGCTTCACCAGTTGCAGAAGCCAGAAACTTATTTTGTTTTACAAATTGTTGACTTTGGAGTCATTCTCAGAAATTATTGTCAAACTTATTTATGGTTTTGGACTGAAGTTGAAACACAACTTTTGAGTACATTCAAACACCCTTATGTACACGTTGAAACCAACTAACTAGACAAAAAATCTTCCTATTACTCTTTCTTCATTTTCTCTTTTTTTTCTTCTTCCTTCGAAGCTCTACTCTTTTCCATCTTCTCACAGAGAGAGCATATAAACCCCATTTATCATCACTATTTCATAAAACCCTAACAAGTATTTCTCTTACTGTATCTGGTCTGGTGGTACAAGCGGTTCATTTTACACTTCACTTTTTCCATACGCAAAAATCCCCAATTCCATCTCTATCTGATAAAACCTAGATATTACCTTGACCATCTTTATCAGTAAATACTTCTTTTAAGGGGTTTTGATGGAGTATTTCAAGTCTCTTCATTCAGAGATTACACTGGAGATTTTGAGTCGGGTACGAACGGAAGCAGCCCTCAATTGCAAGTTAGTATGCACAAATTGGAGAAATCTCGTTTCTCATGATCCATCATTCCGGAATATGCATTTGCATCACCTTAATCACCCTTTTGAGGATTCTGGTAAATTGGGTTTTATTGCATTAACTAAGTTGTCTCGTGAGACTGAGAAATTACAGTATTTTGAATATAATGATGATGAGATTCATGATCAGTCTACGACGCCAATTCAGAGAATTAGTAGATTAATTTTACACCTCCATTCAGTGTTAGGAATACTACCCTTGTGGGTTCTTGTCATGGTTTGCTCTGTCTCACTCGATATGTGTTTGTATTTGTAACCCCATCACTAGAGAATATGTGTTGCTTCCAGAAGTTAAGACAGACTGTAATGCTGATGATGTGGTTTATTGGACAAGCGGATTTGGTTATGTTTCTTCAACAAATGAGTACAAAGTTGTAGGAATATATAAGTTGAAGAAGACCCACTTTGTAGAAATCCACATTTACACTCTAGGCAGTGGCAATGGATGGAGAAACCTTGGAAAGTTCAACTCTCAGTTCAGCAAAAATCCTTCTCAACACGGGATGTTTGCCAACGGAGCTCTTTATTGGCATATTAACTTCAAAAGGATTATTACCTTTGATTTGGCCGAGGAAAAGCTTTGTAAATATCTTTCACTGCCTCCTTTGCCACAGGACGGCGATCTGTTTATGAATAATATAGGGGTTTTGGATGGGGTTTTGTTCTTTGCTATTTATCTAGTTGTCGAAGGAGCCAAATGTTATGACGTATGGCTATTAAAACAGAAGAATGATGGTCATGACATGAAAGAGCGAGGGAAATATCATTCATTGGCTTGGAGCAGAGAGTTTAGGATTGACGAAAGCAAATTGTTCGCTGTTACAAAGAGTGAAGATGTCTTAGTTTACATTGGTAACTATCTCAACATTTACGACACAAAAGCTTCAACCTCGAAAAGGCTTGTTGATTTCAAGGAACAGATTTGGAATGTAATTCCTTACAACACCACCTTAGTTTCGTTGAAAGAACTAGGGGAAGAAGATACAAAAATAATGGAGTGAGTTGAAGTTAAGAAGACAGAGAATCATGATCAGCCTTCGAAGCAGCTATAGGAGGATGAGATCCCTGAATACATACTTATAACTGGCCAGGTAATGTTCCTTGAGTTTCACTTTGACATTGGATATATAACATTTCATGTGTACCTAAATGATGTCGACTTTGTCTCAGTGAGTAATATCTCCAGATTACTTTTATTCTGTCTTTGTGTCATCTAATCAACTTTACTGGAGTGTTTTTTGCTTTCTTACTGTAAGCTATAATGCATGAACTCTGCCTGTTGTTAGTGACTTGACCTTATTTCAGTGGGAGAATGTGATATTAATTTATTGACTTGTTTCGTTGATGCATGGGATTGAGTAAGTAAATGCAGGCGCAATTGCGGAAAGTGAGAGCTTACAAAATAGTACGAGGGATATATTTACATCTTACATCTTTATGCTATTTGAAAGAAAATTTAGGAATGTATAGATTTTTATTTTGATGTCTAGTGTTCCAAATTCATTAGCCACCATTAGCTCAGGTGCATCATTAGCCACCACCACCCCAGTTGCATCTGCCATTTATTTCAGAAATACTAGCTTAGACCTTCATAAATTCATTAAAGTATGTTGCGTCAAACATGAATCACTTGGACTTCATTTCCTTACTTAGCATGATGCCCTTTGTGTAGACACTGCTAACAATCTGATAATTCAATGGGAATGCATCCCCTAGTAATTCTGTAAAGATTTGAACTGTGATGCGGAGAATTGGGATTTCTTAATAGCAATTGCCTTGTGTTAACCTATCTTATACGTTTTACCAAGATTTGCATTCATGATTTGGTCATTTAATGAAACACATAACCAGATATAGCGGGTAAAATGTAGTCATTACTTGGCGTGGCTGTTGGACCATCTACTGCATCGATGGTATATAAAACCCCGCTCTTTGTTGTCTCACTGCTAGGAACACAATTTTTTTAGCGTGGCTATCTATAGACGAAATAGTGCGCTAATTCTGCACTTGTTATTTCTCTTGTATTTTGTCATGAATGCCAAGGAATGCTAAATTTCCGTAAACCTGACATGGCAATCTTTTATTTGCGCATAGCTAATATTGCCTAAAATGGTTAACGTGGGTGGTACTCGAGGATATTGGTTAATGGCTAGAATTCCGTAGTTATTTCACCGTTACATGCACTCTAGTGCTGCTGTAAGAGTGAAACAACATTTTGGAAAGATTTTCTATTCTGTTTTTTTTGTTTTGCATTTGCGTTGATTACACCGTGTTTCTTCTCTCTCCATTTAGTCTCTCTCCCTGTAGAGTCCCTAGTTTCTTTGACTCATTTACACAATGATCTGCACTATATCTGGTGAAGTTCTAGAAGAACCCATTGTCTCAAAGCAAACTGGTCAGCTTTTTGAGAAATGATTGGTTAAGCGGCATGTAGAAGATTTTGGAAATGTCCTGACTGCAGAGCCGTGGATGATGATCTTATGCCTGTGAATACAATCCAGGCAGTTAAACCGAGACCGTTACAGGCTGCAAGCATCCCTGGATTACTTGTGATGTTTCATATTGAGTTTGATCAGTTGATGCCATCACATTTTGCGTTGGAACAACAATTACATATAGCAAGGCAGAAGTTAAGTCACGCTCTCCAACAGCACGATGGTACTTCCGGTGTTATAGCAAGGCTGAAAAAGGAAAGGGATGAAGCAACGACACAGCTGACTCTGGCAGAAAGACACGTTCCGTTGACAGCTGCCACAACAAATGATTCAACATTTAACAGTGGGAAAAGAGCTGCTGAGGATGCGAATATGGACCATGATGGGAAGAGATCACGCCCTGGGATTTCAGCTGATATTTATTGCAGATCTTGACTGTAATAATGTACTTCCACAGCAGCAGGAAAAGCGACAGATTCCTTCCACACCGGCTCCTGTCAATGCCCTTAAGAGGTACACCCAGCTTTCCAGCCACCCCCCAAAGAATATCATTGCCACTGGAGGGATTGACACTAATGCTATTGTTTTGGATCGCACATCTGGGCAGATTTTGTCTACACTCAGCGGTCATCCCAAGAAAATTACCAGTGCAACAAGGACGATTTCTTTGTTACTTCATCAGCTAGTAAGACTGTTCGTGTATGTCGGTGCAAGCCGTTACAGTACATGGTGCTTTTATGACTTTGTGTCTGGATCATGCCTCACGCAGGTCGCAGATGCTTCAGATGGTGTTTCATCCTGATGGTCTTATCCTTGAAACTGAAACCTCACAGGCTAAAGTTAGTATTTGGGATGTGAAAAGTCAGTCAAATGTTGCGAACTTTGAAGGGCATACAGTTTCTGCCATATCATTCTCCGAAAGTGGCTGCTCCCTGGCAACTGCTGATGGTGATTGGGTTAAATTGTGGGATATTTGAAGGTTGAGGAATGACCCCTTTTAGTAATATATTCAATTACTTATGTTATTTTCTTGAACAAGGCCATTTTTTTTACCAACAATTCTTGACACGCCAAGATATCCTAAGCTGTCGGTTTATTGGTTCAGAACACTATTTAGCCGGAAGAAGCATTAAGTTCTTGATGCTGGTTTCTTCCGCACTTGCAATGTGGCATTTCTGATCTACCTTTTGTAATTCAAATAAGCAGACTGTTCTAAATGTGCAATTGCCGCAATGAAAATAAAGAATAAGATTTTCTTTAGGTGCCAAACATAGTGGCAATTTCATAGTTTTTGTTAGCATAAATCGAGGCAGCTGCAGCGTGAGTTCTTGCACTATCTGTAACTTAGCTCAAATATTTGTCTATTTTCTTAGCATTGTTTTTTTATTGATCAGATTTTCTTAGCATTGTTTGGTGTCACATTGCCCAAAAACACTTTTTTTTTTTTTTTTTTTTTTTTTTTTTTTGATAAAAAGCTCCACTTTCATTAATAGCAAATCCAAGGATACATAGAGTTTAAGAACATGAAGAACCTTAGAGTAACAAGAAAACCATATTGTAAAGAGTACATGGACGAATATTTCGACAAGAAGAAGAGAAGAAATATCGTAGATTGACAAATTACAAATATGAAAGATCCGATAAAATCGGAAGAGGATGATCTTTAGGACAAAGCCCGACCATTTGATGTATTTTCTTCTCAAGAAAGATATGCTCCATCTTCAAAGGAGTAGTTTGCACAAATTTTGACCGAAAAAGACATAATCCGCCACGGAGCTCCATGTTGATGATCTTCAAAACTCTAGTAACCAAAGTAGGATAGCTAATAAAGCTAGAGGAGAAACACTTGAAAGTGTATATAGAAACGCCATAAAGACGCAGCTGAACCTAACTGGACGGCAGAAGAAGACATCGCCAGAAAACGGCAAAAACCTTCACAAACCTAAACCCTAACTTCTAATCTAAGAGCAAACAATAAATAATAAAACCTAAATACTTCTACGCCCCGCATCTACCCCAAGAGGAGTAAATCTGAGCAGTTTGGATCTCGCCGGAATTCTTCCTCCCTTGCCGGATATCGCTTCTGTCTAGAGTGGAGAAAGGAGAGAGAGAATAATACAGAAATAATAGAACTGCATAATAATCAGTTGCCCAAAAACACTTGGGTCTACTTTACAACCAAACTCATGGAGCAATGCATGTGATTATTATTACTGCCTCCATTTCAGAAAAAATGAAAATGCGAAGATCACTTTTCCTGAAACGGAAGGAGTATTTTCTTGCATAACCAAAAACCGTAATACAAAATTTTCTGCCTTATTCATTACACAGTTTGAGGAAATTTAAGCAGGATGTTTCACTTGGTGCCGAATAAATTCCTCTTACACCATCACACCTTTAACAAGTGTTGTTAGTGCCAAACGGGACTAGTATCTGTGTGTTGTCCAAGCCCAGCGTCAAATCGTAAATGGGCCTCAACGAACACAGATGTTCATTCAGATTCGATGACATTTTGTTGGAAACTGAAGAAAATTATCGATGCGACTTGCGAGTAACAAGCACCAACTACACAAACATTACAGGAACTCGGCACTAGTCTAAGATTGCCAATCCAAATGAGTCCAGATAGGATAAACCCAAACTCCTCGGCTGCACCATCCACCAAGATTGCAGTAGTCTGGCATCATTAGCATTCAGCAACGAAAAATCATTATAGCTTCGGTAACCAAATTCAGCTATAAGAAAAAACGGGTGCTTGCGGGCCCTGTTATGTACTATGTCGTGCAGACAAAACGGGTAAAGCTACCTTGTGAATTTACATGTGCCTTACTGTGTTCCAGCTGGAGCATAAAGTAAGCCGTACCTGGCAAACAAACCAGAAGGTCAAACACCAAGTGGTCTGGTGGTTAGCATGCTCCCTCTCACTGCGGAGGTAGGGGTTCGAACCCTGTAATTGCTGAAATCCACTCTAATTTAAGGAGTTTGGACACTAGTCTAGGACAAAAAAAAAAAAAAAAAAAAAAAACCATGCCTAGTCTAAGGAAATAATCATCTTGCGTGAGTTTGGACCTAGTCTAGGGATGACTAGTTTAGGAAATGGATAACTAATATTTTACTGAATATAACACCTTAAGAAAATATATTACAAGCTTTTGAGATTTCAAGCCACGACAATAATTAGAAGCAAAACTGTCGCATAATCATCATAACAGCTTAAACTACAAACCCTAGTTAGCAATTCGAATTGGAAAACGTCACGGAAAGGCAAACTTACGAGTATTATACGGTTTTGTAAAATTCGATTCGATCCAAGATTCGGTCAACGGACGTGATTCGTCTAACTCGGAACGGCATACGTACGTGTATAATTCGATTTATAAATGTGAATTCGGCTTTGAAAATTCCTAGTATCTATATATACTAAATAATTTATATTTATAAGGTCATAGACCAATTTTTATGCATATGTGTGAGTTATTTAAAGAAAAATAAAATTAATATGATGATATTAATAATATATACAACATTAGTCATCCAAGAGGACGTGGTATAGTGGTTTAGATGCTTGGTCAAGAGTTTGAGATCTCTCTCACCTTCACCTTCAAATTTTTTCACTATTTTTATTTCATAAAAATTACAACAACGTCTAATATTGGGTCGAGTATGTCCGGGAGGCAGTAAACCCCAAAAAATGGGGCATTTAAAAACGTAAAAGCTAAAGAATTTATGGCGAATTAGCGGGCATATCATTCGGGATTCGAGATACGTAAAATTCGTGAACGATTCGCGAATAATCCGGGAATGCCACATAATACGCGACTTGGGTTCGGAGTTGCAAACGTACGCGAATAAAACGGTAAAATTCGTGATACGGAAAAATTCGCGAATCATTCGCGAACTTACTAACTAGGCTACAACCAGGGACGAAAGAGTCATTTTTGTTAAAAAAGGAGGCGTGAAAGTTACGCACGGAAGATGATTATTTCCTCTACTAAAAAAGGAGAGTTATTTTTGTTTTCTGTTCGGAACCTCCTCCTGTTTTGTATATGTAGGTGTAAATAATCCACAAGGACAGGTGGAACGATCCTAAGCCATGGCGTACCGGCAGCAAGCGTGCACCTAAGGTGCCTGGATCGCCTCTCCGAACACAGGCGTAAGAAAAGAGGAGCCGAAAGTCGACGAAAAAGGGGAAAAGCCAGGACATCGGGCACCGGGAGCCATAAATGCGCTGACAAAGTTGGTGAAGAGATAAGGAGGACTCGGACAGGAAAGACTCGGCCAAGGATCCCAAGGGCGACATCGATCGCCTCCATCGAACGGGCGACATCGAGTGGCGGGATAGCAGGAGCAGACATCACTCGGCTTGACACACCGACCCGAACAAACAAGGACGGTCGGCTGAGACATCGACCGACCACCCGAGATGGAACATCAAGGAAGCTACGCCAGGCCTAACACCGTAGTACTGATGTATCATCACTTGTAGCTATAAATAGAGACCATGTAGAGAGGAAGAACCGAGGCAAGAAGTGAGGAAAGAGAGCGTACTAGAGCATTGAGAGAGATAAATCCGCCTTGTAACCTTGAACCGAGTAATAAGATCTTCTTTTACACCCCCGTGGACGTAGGTAATCATGCCGAACCACGTATATCTTGTGTTCTATTACTTCCTCCGTTTGCTTTGTTTCTTTGTGTATGCATCTAGTTACCTTTGGATGTAGTGGTAGGATTTTCTACATCTACATTCCGCGCCGACTAAGGGGACGTATAACATCTCCGGATACCTTGAACTCGGGCGCTAGAAGGAAAACTCCAAGCTCCTAAGCCACCCCGTGTGTCTTTGGTTGATGCTAAGGGAGAAACCCCTTCGGTCTGTTACCTTTGTTTCCTTCAGTAATGTCTTGTTGAGTCGATGGAGGTCACCTTTGTGTTCTTGTTTTGTTATCTTCGTTTTCTTTGTTATTTTTGTTTTCTTGGCAACATCTTGTCGAGACGGGTAAAGCTAGCCTTGCGTTCTTGCTAGTTATCTTCATTTCGTTATTTCTATGTCGAATTGGTATAAGTCCATTTTCGTGTTTTAACCAGCAGTCTCCATTTCTCCAAGAAAACAAGTTTTCCGCTTAGATAGGCTGTATGTTTGAGACACCTCAGAGAGTTATCGGGCAACCCATGAGCTCCCAAAATAGCATCTTTCGATGTTGGTAGAAGCTAGAAGGGGATTCCATCTCGCTGACCGTGATCTATGACTTCCGACCCCGTTGCAAGAGAAATTCGACAGCTCCTATCAACATTCAGTAAGGGTAGTTGATGCTAAACGAAAACCTCTAACAGGGACAACGCGTAGGTTACTTAGGCTATCTTCTAAGGAGAGATATTGTCGCATCTATCTCCATTTCACACCCGTCTTTATTTTAGCAAGGTAAACGAAGCGTGATAATGGTGGAAACAGCTAGCTCAAGAATCATTGAGTCTAGTTCTTGGAAACCATGGCCGACGGGGTTATAGTGAGTAGTCCTTGTCTCACTTTGACCCTACACTAAGGGCCTCACAAGATCAAACGAAAACGGTAGGAATTGTCGACCAGCAACGCGACGGCAGAATCGAGGATCTCGGACGATCCCCCACCATGAAGGAAATCCTCCGACCTAACATACGGATGATTGATGACTTCTGGCGTTGGGAATGTTAGGACAAATAGCAATTAATGCATGGGAAGAGTACTGAAAGCGATGCGTTAAGACAGATTTTCAAAATTTGTCCTTTTGCGGCGAAAACGATTTGACCACTTTGAGACCAACATGCTAGCGTAAAGGGAGTCGTACTATAGAAAACCTTTTTCACTGCACCGGACTGCTGTACTCCACCCTTAACCTTTTCGAGCAGTTCAAGTAAGTGTTGTCTACTTTGCTGACGTAGGGACGGACGGATAGGCGAGCCGAGGAACGAGGACGATAGCGAAGGCAATGGCAAGTACCTCCAGGACGAGCAGGATCCTGAGGAACCGAGTCACGGCGGGATCCAGCGGGCAAGAGGGACTCACGGACTCCCAACACGGAGATCGTCGACCTAACGACCGAGGCGAGACTCCGGCGTTGATCAAAGGCATGACTACGGTCAACGAGGAGGTCGATCTGAGCCGAGATGACGACTTCCCACCCGAGAGATTGAGGATTAACCCAAGCCAGATGGGGCCGAGAAACGAGGGCAGCATGGAAGACGGGAGAACTGCATCGGATACGGAGGAGGAGGAGGAAGTCCAAACGATACACGAAGAACGAAGAAGAGAGAGACAGCCTACGGAACACCAAAGAGATTTGGAACGAGAGGCCGAAAGACTTAGGCAAGTACATTTGGCAGGAGGGAACCCTAATCGAGACGTCCCCCCAGTAATGGCTGACCGCCTCCCAGCTTCGGCTGTTCCCCCAGTAGTGGTTGATCGCCCCACGGCCCCGATCGTCCCTCCTATCGCTCTCACTGCTGCACCCCCAACCGCACCCCCTAACGCAACGGACACCAAATGAACGGTCATTCTAGTCACGAGAGCACCGACCCGATGTTACTCGCCATACTGGCAAGTCAAAGAAGACAGGAGGATCTGATGAGAGAATTGCAGAGGAGAAACTTGGCACTAGAGTACGAGAACCACCAACTCCGCAACGGGAGGACGGGGTCGAGGGGATCATCGAGCCGAGGCGCCTCCCGCAACCACACCCCACCAAGGGATGACCCACCCCTTCGCCAAGCCGAGGACGAGTACCCGACCCTAATCGGCCAAGAGAAGGGTATGGGCCATCCGAGGATTCTTCGGGCCGATGAGGAAGTGACCAACGAAAGTACGGACGCGTCCACCGGACAAAAGATTGAACGGCTTGAGCAAATGGTTAAGAAACCGGACCGGAGATAGTGAGGATGATAAGTTAGCGTAAGTAATCAATGAAGCCCGAAGACACCGTTTACCGTAGAACTGACCGAACACCATTTCCACCGAAGTGCACGCTGCCAATCTTCCCATCTAGGTTCGATGGCACAGCGTGCGGGAGAACACATCAAGATGTACGGCATGTCCTTGCTGCAGTGGAAGAATTACGATGTGGTCATGTGCAAGTTTTTCCCAGCTAGTCTTGAAGGAGAAGCGAGGAGTTGGTTCTACACCCTGCCTGATATATCCGTTGGGAGCTATGCGGTTTTAGTGGAAACTTTCCTCGAGACATACATGCACAACAAGATAGCTCGGCCCCGAGTCGACAAGTTATTTACCCCGGCACGAAGGCCGAGAGAACCGCTGCGTTCCTTAACTGGATAGATGGAGGAAGTTATGCACGGATATAGGGAAGGCACCCTGGTCGACCGAGAAATATTCGGCTTCGAGAACTCGCTAAGAAAGTCGGACCCCATCCGGGTGGCGATGTACACGAAAAGCCCAAGACGCTAAGGGAGATCCTAAGATGCAGGAGCACTATATAGCCTTGGAAGAAATCCGGGAAGGAGCGCAAGACGAGGGAATACAAGAGGCGAGCACCACGAAGAGGTTATCCCGAGAGAAGCCACGAAACGATCCGAGAAAAGGCCCGGTGCCCAGTCCCAGGGTGAGAACAAGAAGGTCTGGGTCGAGAGGGGAAAGAAACCTCGCCATGAGCCGAGATCGTACACTCTGCTCAATGCACCCTTGGAAGAAGTGTTCAAGGAGGTTGAAAAGAGAAAACGATATCCGTTACACCAAGACTCGGGGAATCCAATTCGACGGGACGAGGAACCACCCGGAGTTCTGCCATTATCATCAGGTCCGCGGCCACTCAACCAACGATTGCAGGGAAGTGAAGGATATCGTCCAGCACCTGATCCGCGACGGGTATCTACGGCATTTCGTCAAAACACCATCGACACCGCCCAGCCCGAGGTCCCGAGACATCAAATAAGAATCAATCGCGGCGCTCGATTCACTTGTAACACCATATCACACTCGGCAACACAAGGATACGATCTAGGGACCGGTATCACCTCGAGAATACACAAGAGGGACATATCGGGCGAGAGAAATCTTTAGCGTGGCCAAGACCCTCCCTATGGAGCCGTGGATGATGCAACCTGATTCGTTTTCGGCGAAAGATGTCCCCTTGAACGGACAAGCACATGGAGATCCCTTAGTAATAACCCCCGATGATTGAGGAATGGGGCGTCCGCGAAATATTAATGGACAAGTGGTAGTTCGGTCGAGGTATTGTTCTATGACACTTTCAAGAGGATGGAGTTGTCCGATGACATCCCGATCCCATCGACTTATCGAATTTACGGCTTCAACGTGGTGCGGTGACGAGTGCCAAAGGGAGAGGTCACTCTCGAGTCTCGGATGGGGAAGGGTTCCTTGACACATTGACCACCTTTTGCGTAGTCGATGTCGCTTCACCCTACGAGGCGATCCCGGGACGGCCTTGGGTCGCGAGGATCAAGGAGTCGCCTCGGCCTACCATCGAAACTGCGCTTCCCTTCTTATCGTGGAGTAGTAGAAGTACTAGGCGACCCCCAAGCGGCAAGACAATGTGTGCGAGATAGACATCCAACAGAACGAGGAAAGACGGTCGAGGAAACGCCAAGAAAAGAAGAAGTCTAAGGAAATGGAAGCGGGAGAGGAATTGGAAAAGATGATGTCACAAGCCATCGCCACCTACGAAGCGGGCGACACGGAAGTCTTATAGCAATCACGGGAGCCGGCAACCGTCGGCGAGCCTAAGCGTAACTTTTCGGCCCTAGAACCAACTCGGCAAGTTAACTGGGCACCGAGGAGGAGCCGAGATTAGTGAGAATAGGGTCACGCTTAACGAATGAACAATCCCGGCAGCTGATAGCCCTCCTAAAGGAGCACATGGATGTATTTGCCTGGCAGATGCACGACATGGAAGGCATCGATCCGGAAGTTTGCTCGCACCGTCTGGGGATAGACCCCAAGTTCGGACCAATCGGACGTAAAATGAGAAGAATTGCACCCGAGCTACAACCAAAAGTAGAGGCGAGTTGAAGAAACGTACGCGAGCAGAATCATCCGAAAGGCCCAATATCCGCAATGGATATCTAATATGGTGATAGTCCCCAAGAAGAATGGGGGCGTCCGAATTTGCGTCGATTACGGCGACTCAATAAGGCATGCCCAAAGGACGACTTCCCTCTCCCGGCGTCGACCACCTGGTGGAATCCATTGTCGGGTACAAGGCGATAACACTCATGGACGGGTACTCGGGATACAACCAAATCCCCCTCGGCCCCCGAAGACCAGAGCATACATCCTTTTTCACGCCAAGAGGACCGTGTTGCTACACCAAAATGCCATTCGGCCGAGAAATGCGGGCGCCACATATCGAGGGCTAGTGGAGGACATGTTTGAAGACAAAATACACGACACCATCGAAGTATACGTGGACGATATGCTAGTCAAGAGTAAGGTAGCCGATACACACATCGACGACCTCGAGAGACATCTTCCGGACCATGAGGAGGTACAAGATGAGGGCAAATCCGTCCAAGTGCACCTTCTGGGTCACCTCGAGCAAGTTCCTAGGATACATAATCACGGACAAGGGGATCGAAGCAGACCCGAGATAAAATCAAAGCGAATGCAAATGCCTTCGCCATGCAAATTAAAGGACGTGCAACTACTGAACGGAAACTTGGCGGCTCTAGATTTACGATTCATCTCCGATCGTCGAGACAAGTGCAAGAATTTCTTCGGGACGTTAAGGAAGGGAGAGAAGTTCAGATGGACCGAGGAGTGTGAGGAAGCATTCCAGAGAATCAAGCAACACCTGGCGAGCCTACCGGTGTTACAAAGGCCCGAGCCCGAGGACATATTAACGCTGTATCTCGGGGCAACCAGTCATGCCATCAGCGCCGTGTTGGTCAAGAACGAGGGAGCAGAAGAAAAGCCGGTATATTTCATAAGCAAGACCATGAACCCGGCAGAAAAGAACTACACCAGGATCGAGCAGCTCATACTAGCGTTAGTATTTGCAACACAAAAGCTTCGGACGTATTTCCAAACCCACAAGATTCGGGTGCTTACCAAGTCCTCCATAGAGTCAGTACTCGACAACGCAGCTAGGTCAGGACGGATCTCTAAGTGGAGCGCGCAAATAAAGCAGTTCGATGTCTTTTACGAGATGAGGACAGCCGTGAAGGCACGAGCGATTCCGATTTTTGCGACTTCCCCCTCAGTGATGAGGACGAAGTAGAAGACATCCCCGGAATGGAAGAAGACCGAGACGATCCACCCGACTTACTCGAGACATGCAGCCCGACACGATGGGAGGTTTTCGTCGATGGGTCATCCAATAAGGACGGGTCGGGTTTAGGGCTGGTCTTCACGACACCAAAGGGCAAGAAAATGGTCCACTCCTTTAGGCTTGAGTTTAAGGCAACCAACAATGTCACGTAATCACGGCGATAATACATGCCTTACGTCCGATAGTGGAGATGGGCATCCAGAGGTACGGCTCACGAGCGACTCTCGGCTAGTTGTCCGACGGATCAACGGCAAGACGCCATACATGACCCCTTGTTACGTAAATATCGGGAACTCGCCCAATTCTACATCGGGCAAATACCGAGCATTAAATTCCGACACATCTGCAGAAAAGACAATCGGCATTCGGATGCCCCGGCTTACGTTGCTTCCATGTTGACAGACTCAAGCATTGAAGGCATCGAGTTATGAGGGTCTTAATGCCATCGCACTGCCGAGATCGAGAACGTCGACGCATATATTGCAGTCATGTCACTACCGACCAATATCGGTAGACGATTGGAGGAAGCCGATTCATGAATATCTCGAAACAGGAAAAATTGCCTAAAGGTCGACTCCGAGGTCAACAAGATCAAAAGCAAAGCAGCCGCGTGCGAAATTCGAGACGGAATTCTCTACAGAAATCGTACACAGGACCCTTGTTGAGGTGCCTAAGTAAAGAAGAGGGGCATACAATTCTTAACGAGCCGCACTATGGGGCGAGCGGAAACCATAGCTCGGGCCGTAGCACAGCGGCACGAGCAAAAACCATGGGATACTTCGCCATACATGAATGAGGACGCAAAACATATGGCCACGGTTTGCGACGAGTGCCAAAATTCGGGAAGAAGATACACGCACCGGCCGTGACATTGAACTCCGTCATCGGTCCTTGGCCCTTTGCTAAATGGGGAATCGACATCGTAGGACCTCTACACGTCGGGTCGGGACAAAGGAAGTACTTAATTGTAGCCACCGACTATTTCACCAAGTGGGTTGAGGCCGCCCCGCTGAGGCACATACGAGATAAGGATGTTTTCCGGTTCATCTGGGAACACATCATATGCCGCTTCGGGGTTCCGGCGGCAATCGTCTCTGACAACGGCAAACAACTGCAGGGCAAAAACATAGACCTGCTATTTAACACTTACAACATCCGAAAAAGCAAGTCCACACCACTATACCCCCAAAGCAACGGACAGGCCGAGATCACAAACAAGACCATCGCCGATAACATGAAGAAGAAACTCGACGGGGAATATGGGGAATGGTGCGAAGAGCTTTACAACGTCTTGTGGGCGTATAGGACAACTCGCAGGGAAGCAACCGCATTGTCGCCCTTCATGTTAACATATGGGACTGAAGCCATCCTGCCAACAGAGGCGATGATACCGACCACAAGGACCGAAGCATGGAGGCGAAACATCTCGGCGGATCTTATCTTGGCTAAACTTGACGATCTAGAAGAAACGAGGGAGATGGCCCTGCAAAAGATGGAAAATTACCAGCGGAGAATCCAACGAGAATATAACAAACGGGTCCGACCAAGAGAGTTCCTACCCGGGGCAGGCTGGTACTAAAACACTTACCTAGCTATGAACGTGACAAGAAAGGCGGCAAACTCGCACCAATATGGGGAGGACCTTACACAATAGTTGAGAAGGTCGGCGAAGGGGCATACAAGATACTGAAACCGGACGGGAAACCCGAGCCACGGCCATGGAACGCAACACGACTAAAGCTCTACCATCCATGAACTCAGGTAAGATATCTTGTCATCTATTTCCGTGAAAGGCCGCGTGGGGTTGGAAATATGACAAGTGCGTCTGAATGGTCGTTTCGAACCCGGGCGATGGCATTGTGCAAGTGCCGGGCGACTTACACTAACACGGACTATTCGAACTCGGGCGATGGCATTGTGCAAGTGCCGAGGTAGTTCGGGGCCCCAGTGGTTGGAAACCAGCGATTTGTCGAGGCACGAGTACTCGACAGTCGAGCAGTCAACATTGCTCTCCTCGCAAGTGGCCGAATCACTTGCCCAAGAAGATTAATCGATAACTTCTTGGGATGTCGATCCCATAGAAATTAGGCAAGACCAACTCCCCTTCCACCAGATCTCAAAAGACGGTGATGAGATGCCTCAGTCAGGACATGGCATTGGGCCGATGACCCTCCTTGCCGAGTGCGTTCGATGAAATGGCATTTGTGACTAACTTATCCGTTCATACATAGGCATGCATAACGAGATCACGACAGAAAGCCACATATGGGCAACTCAACATAATTAAGGATAATAACGTCAGTAGTATCGAAGCATCAACAGCAAGGAAAGCAAACAAACCGGCGACGCAGCACCCCATAACAAGTTATGCAAGAAATTAAAAAGGTGTTCAAACGAATTACAACCCGAGGAAAAGGGCAAGATAGCGACGCAGCGCTACAAAAACATAATCACTCTTTGGAGGAAATAGGACCCTAACGTCTTCTTGGCGGCAACATCGGCTCGTTTCTTATCAAGCACTTGCTTTCACACCGGCCCTAACCTTCGAGACAAGCTCGTCATTGAACTTCGTCTTCTCGGCAGCAAGGTCCTCTCGCTAGCCTGCGCCGACGCCGCCTTGGCGGTGGCCACTGGTCGAGCAATTGAGCCTCCCTCCTTTCGGACGGATGTTTTCCTCCTCCAACGATGCCGTCTTCTTCTCGCTCGGGCCGCAAAGGTAACAAGAACGGTCGGTCACACAATAGCAACAAGTAAGAAAGCAACGCGAAAGCACAACACAAGGCACACCACCTTCTAACAAAGGGGCAATTATTCTAATAGACTCCTCGGACTCGGATAGGCTACACTCGAGAAGACATCTTCGAAGAAAGTTCAAGATATCGCTGTTCGTTAAACTCGTTAGTGGGGCAATACTTCTTGTGATCACTCCATTCCTCCCTCGCCGAGAGTGGGCGGCCTGCAAACCCGACAATTGGGCACGCACCCAATCCAACTCCTCGAAACTTTTCCAAACTCCTTGAGCTTCTCAAGGGCCTCTCGGTTACGCTTCTCGCAGCGTCCCTCTCCCCCAAGATCCGAAGGCGATCCGCATGCAGATCTCGGACCTGAAGTCTTAGCCGACCACATTGAACTTCTAAGTTGTCGGCTAATAGCGTTTTATCACCCGCTATACCTTGGAAATGAGCTAGGTCTGCCCTCAGATTATCGATTTCCTCGGGGATATACTCAAAAGTCTCATAGCGATGGAGTTTGGACTGAAGATCTTCGATATCGGTTTCTAAGCGATCAATCTTAGCGTCCTTATTAACTATTCTCTGCTGTAAGTTCGAAACGTGGTCCCGTTCTATGTTAACTTCCCTCTTCAACAAACGGCACCTCGTGGCGGCATCGGCCTCCGCACTAGAAGATTCGGCTAGGCAGGGAGTACTGAGCTTAGGATATTGGCACTACAAGATCAATCATAACCGCAGAGAGTAAAGCAACTACCTTGGGCCTCGGCCAGCCTCTTCTCCAACTTCCGAGCTCGCTCCCGTTCTTGCTGCAACAAGAGACGAAGACCCTCTCTCTCGGCGGCCTCTCGGCGCCGGATGGCAGCATTCAACAGCGAACGGTTGATCTCCTAACGAACAACACCGACATGGTCAGCACTTAACAAAAACATGAGAAGCAACACTCAAACAACTCTACTCACCAGCATATCACAAGTACTCTCCAGACCGGCCTCATACAACGAGACAGCACTGATCTTTTCCTCATCAGACAAAGAGGCAAAATCGGGAGAAATAAGTGCACCAAGCGAGTTGCACATAGGGCCCGAGATGGTGAAAGAGGTACTCGCTGCCCTGCAAATGGGACCACGGAAGGACTAGTTTTCGGCGGTCGATCCTTGACAAGAACACCCACGGCATCACGGCCCTCCGCAAGGTTCCCACCACCACCCGATTTCTCCGCTTGTCCCGACTTCTCCTCATTGCCGAGGGTTTCATCCTCATCGCCGAAAAGCTCCTCATCATCATCACCTTCAGAGACAACATATACAACGCCATCGGCAAGAACAACCCCCTCGTCAACTACTTCCCGGGCCACAATCTTTTCCGGGGCAGGCACACCCCCCTTGGGTTCCTTACCCGTCCCCTTGGACTTATCACCTACAAGGGTAGATGAAACATCAAAAGGCTTCTGAGGTGACTTCCTCAGGAAAAGTGACAAGGGTAGACGGTCATCGGGATCCTCACCATCCTTTGCCGAGATAGTAGGAGTCTTGTCAACCCTCAGCTTCTGCGCATGAGCCGACGTCAGAACCATGCAAGGCAACAAATAGGGGCACGTACATGTACGTCAAATAAAAAATGATAAGTATATTTGTTACCTTCCCTGTCTCCTCCGCGGCTCCTGCAATCCTATCTCTCTTCCGATGAACGAAAACCTCAGAAGGAGTACCCTGGGACTTGGTCTGGAAAACACCAAGACAAAATATCACCCCACAAATCGCCCGAGCCGATCAACCAAACCAGAAAAACAGAAAAGTATACTTACCCGATCGACATTGATTACCCAGAAAGGATAAAACTCGGCCGGAGGAGGGAATTTGCCGCTCAAGAGAGGACCGGAAATAACCAGTGGAACCCGATCCCAAGCCGAGTCATTAGTATGACGGGCATGCTTGTTGGAGCTCTTCCCCTCGGGATCCTCATCTAAAAGAAGCCTCCCAACACCGTCAGGAAGAGTTTTATGGCGATGAGGACTAGCGGCAAATCCGGCCGAGATCGCCATTAGTAGTGGTCCCGCTCCGATAATTGTCGGCGAAGCCGGGCGGGAGTATAGTCACTCGCACGGGAAGGATCGTAGGTGGACCAAGCGGTGAGAACACTCGCCCGGCTGCGCCTCTCCCACTCGGACAAGATGCGGAAGGTATTGCCATTCCACTGAGCCAAAGCGCGGCACGGACGAATCTTGGAGAGAGCCTCGTACCAAAATGGACGACTAGGATCGTACAGTGGGAAACGCAAATCCGAGCTCTAGCTGGCCCTCGTAACAATGGTCGCCTCGGCCGAATGGGGGAAACCTCGAACATCATCTTTTTCAAAACACCCTTCGGCTCGACAAGAGCCTCGACGTCATATCCATGAAGATCGAACTCGCCCTTCAACTGCCGAACGATCGCTCATCCGAAACGGATCCTTAGGAGCCCTCTTGTCAGACCTACAAGAAAACGAAGATGAGTCATCAGGAAAGATAGAATCAAGAGCGCGGTAATCATACTTGGAAGGACTCTCTGACGAACAAGGAATCAAGCGGTCGCCATCTTCATCAGAAAACACGTAACTCACACACCTTCTCTCTGTCATGTGAGGAGTTGAAGAAGACATGGAAGCTAAGGAGGAAAACGGCAGGAAAAGCAAAACGTAACCGGAACCGGAGATTGCAGCGGCAGCGGAGACGGAGAAGACGACGGATAATGGAAAAGAGAGGGATGAAATCTGCTAAGGGAACAGTCGACAGCAACAGAAGAGGATGGAGAACGAAGTTGCGAGAGGATAGAGAGTGAATGGAATTACGGAAAGGAAATATGGGGGAAACGAGGTTTAGACGTCGAACTTATAAACCCCTCCCATGGTAACCGGAGAGGAGGTGAACCGGTTGAGTAATCGAAGCGAGTGGGGAACAAAGATGCGTGAAAACCGGCATGGCCAGAGGACGTGGGAAGACGAGACGGTTATTCTTCCCCACGTGTTGACTACACGAGTGGAAGAAGGGGCATAAATGTAGGTGTAAATAATCCACAAGGACAGGTGGAACGATCCTAAGCCATGGCGTACCCAGCAAGCGTGCACCTAAGGTACCGGATCGCCTCTCCGAACCTGGGCGTAAGAAAAGAGGAGCCGAAAGTCGACGAAAAAGGGGAAAAGCTGTGGACATCGGGCACTGGAGCCATAAATGCGCTGACAAAGTTGGTGAAGAGATAAGGAGGACTCGGACAGGAAAGACTCGGCCAAGGATCCCAAGGGCGACATCGATCGCCTCCATCGAACGGGCGACATCGAGTGGCGGGATAGCGAGAGCGAGACATCACTCGGCTTGACACACCGACCGAACAAACAAGGACGGTCGGGCCGAGACATCGACCGACCACCCGAGATGGAACATCAAGGAAGCTACGCCAGGCCTAACACCGTAGTACTGATGTATCATCACTTGTAGCTATAAATAGAGACCATGTAGAGAGGAAGAACCGAGGCAAGAAGTGAGGAAAGAGAGCGTACTAGAGCATTAAGAGAGATAAATCCGCCTTGTAACCTTGAACCGAGTAATAAGATCTTCTTTTACACCCCCGTGGACGTAGGTAATCATGCCGAACCACGTATATCTTGTGTTCTATTACTTCCTCCGTTTGCTTTGTTTCTTTGTGTATGCATCTAGTTACCTTTGGATGTAGTGGTAGGATTTTCTACATCTACAGAATATATTGTCCTCCTCCTGCTCTACGAGACTTAATTTGTGAATCAATATGTCGACCAACATTCTTCTTTCTCTTCCTAAAGAAATAATCACCATGGAGATACTCTCGAGGTTACCGGTGAAATCTATTCTACTATTCAGGTCCGTTTGCAAAACTTTCCTTAACTTGTCCAATGATCTCCGTCAAGATGAAGAATTTGTCAAGCTACATCTAAACAATGCTCTCAACAACAACTACTTGAATATCATGCTAACTGGAGATAATTCCAAATATATTCAGTAGATTATTTCGATGCATCGTCATGTAAGATTAATGCAGGGCCGGCCCTGACACTGAAGATGCCCAAAGCAGACACTAAAGGTACTGCCCCTGTAACCATTTGACCAAGTCAACTCAGTTTTACCACAAGTGGAAATTTTTCTGCATTTATCTTTTTACCACGTGATTCCTGTGGTCCAATGGCGCAATAGACTAGCCTAATTTTACTGCTTACGTATATATGTAGTGATGGTATGTATTGCTAATATAATTATTAATCATTACTCATTAGTGATAGTCGATAGAAATGAAACTACTTGAGTACTGACTTGTTGACCACATCCACACCGATAGAAATAGAACCAATTGAAGTTACTAGATATCTTACTTTACCTTAAGTATGTGGAGCTTATATATAAGCATATAAGCAAATGGAGTCAAATAGTTATAGTCAAGTTAACAGGAAAGTGTGTCAAACCTGGGTGTATACGTCCAAAATGAATCTATCTTGTGTCCCTTCGGCAAAAGTTTAACATGACTAGTCAAAAAACATGAACGGCAAAAAAATGAAAAAAACCCAATTAAGTTACAAACCGTTAAAAGTCTTTCTGTTTCGTTTTTAATGCCCCTGTAATCCGTTAATAGTACCACTAGTACTTACTAACTGATTAAGAGTCTTTGACTTTGTTTTCCAAAACCCAAAACGTCCAACGTGTTATTACAAAGAAAACAGACAAAAATTTCTTTTTTGATGCGCCCACAAATCGGCTGCCCAAAGCAGTGCTTCGCTCGCTTTGGGTCAGGGCCGGCCCTGGATTAATGCTATCGAGATCGACTATCCATTCAAATCTCATCTGACCAAAGACGTTCATATTCGGGGTCAGAGCCGGGCCTGAGGGTGTGCAGAGTGTGCGACCGCACAGGGCCCAGCTCTGCCGAGGGCCTTTTCTCCCAGCCCAGTATTCATTAGTTATTGAAAAATCCCGGCCCAAAGAATCATTGGTTACTCAAAAATTGCAAGTAAAAATTAGTTCAAATAGACGAGTAAAAATTAGTACGGGTGAAATAGCCAAAAGAAAAATAGCAAGGATGAAACTGGATTCATCATGGCTTAAACTTAAAAAATTGCAAGGATGAAACTAGATACATCCTGATATAAATTAAAAACAAGAAAAAATATTTGAAAACGGGTAGGATGAAACTGGTTACATCCAGACTATTTTTATATTTTTGTCCATTTGAACAATATGTTTTTAATTTTTGGCTATTTAAACAGTATCAAAACCTAAGTGTCTTTTTCACCTAGGAATTGTTGATTTTGGTCTTTTTGACCAATTTTGTGTTTTGTTTACCATCGTTACAAAATATTCAACATTATGAAAGGCCCTCCGAAAAAAATTCGCACAGGGCCCTTCTAAACACAGGATCGGCTCTGTTCGGGGTTCATGCAATGGATTGCTTTGCCTAGGTATTGAAAATATGGAGGATGATGAATGTATTTGTTTTTGGAACCCATCTACCAATGAGTACAAGAGAATACCACCACCACCGCCGCCGGCGGGATATGCTGTTATTCCCCTATACGGGTATGAATCATATGGGTTTGGTTACGATTGTGCCAATGATGATTACAAGTTGGTTAGATTACTGTTTGAGATCAATACGGCTGTCGTCAACAATTCTGAAGCACAGGTTTATACACTAAGAACAAATTCATGGAAGCGCATCGGAAAGGCCCCATTGTCGTCACCCACTTTACGGAAAAACTGGTGTTTATCTTGATGGATGCCTGCACTGGATAGGAGATTACCGGACAAACAACATAGCCTGTTTCCACCTTAACAACGACCAGGGGTTCGAGGAATTACTGTTGCCAAGAGATTTTGATCGCTATATAATGTTTAAAGAACTGAGTGTGTTGAAAGGATGCCTTTGCTTAGTTGGTAATCGTTCTATAGCTCATTCCGATGTATGGGTAATGACAGAGTATGGAGTGCGAGAGTCTTGGACTAAATCCACAATTAATCATGACAGGGCCGATTGTTGCGTTTACAAGAGTCGGGTGCTAATGCCTTGCAACAATGGTGATCACATTCTTTCGCAATCCAAAGTAACTTCAATTCGCGAGACCACTGATGGCCGCATTAAGTCAGGTCATACATTGCTTAGTTGTTTCGTTTTACATGGCCGAAAGAAAGAAGGTGTAAACTGCAGGAATATTACCATAACAAAAGGTATGATTCCTACATGTTTTGAAGCAGATACTCTTTTGGAGACCTTTGTTTCACTCAAGTCGGGGACGTATTTGACTGGAGATTATAAGCAGCGACACAGAATAACATGAGCAAAAATATCGAAACATCTTTTTATATACATCTTTTTTTGTTATGCAAATATTCATACGAGAAATTTTTTGATGTGGGCGTTTTTTGAAGGGGCATGGGGGACAAATGATATGTTGACACGTGAATCTAATATTAATGAATTATTATATTTCCAAAAATATAAAATAAGTGTAATTTTGGAGAGAATGTGTTTTCTTAATTGGTGTTGGTATATACTTTATGGTATGAATATAAGAAAATATTTGATGCTGACGTTTTTTTAAAGGGGGCATTGGGGACAAATGATATGTTGACACGTGCATTTAAGAAAACAAATTCTCTCCAAAATAACACTTATTTTATATTTTTGGAAACATAATAATTCATTAATATCAAATGCACGTGTCAACATATCATTTGTCCCCATGCCCCCTTTAAAAAAAACGTCCGCATCAAATATTTTCTCATATTCATACCATAAAGTATATACAAATCTTTTTTGTATTGCAGTACGAGAATTTGAGTATATACAAAATTTTGAGTACATGAAAACGGTTGTTGTGAATCCATTACAAATTCGATTAGCGTCCTGCCAAAATAAGACATTATAAAATACTAAGATTCATTCATATTTCAACATTCAAACCATACAACTGAATCTTAGTTTCACTTCATGGGACTTGTTTCAAAAAACTGAAACAAAAAAGCACATATTACCATAAAATGTAGACAATCCAAAAGAACATCAAGCAAGTGTTTGGGTATCAATCGTACCATATTAACGTTTACTCATTTAGTTTGCTTCAGCATCCATACCCGAAAAATTAACCCAGTGCTAACCACAACAACCAGTACCACCCACCTCCTCTGAGATACCTAAAGTAAGAAGAAGGGTCTCTCTCAAACAATGCCCTTGGTCTTGGTATACAGTAATTTCTTCCAGGGGCCTTCATCATTTTTGAAGGAAGAAAGACCCACAAATATATGACCAACTCTGTTCAGCAGAAAACAAGGAATTGAGAAAGAAGAATAAGACAATGAATCTACGATATAACAAGGTTCAGAACAGACACCTTATTAAATTGCTTTCATGTCTTATAGGCCATACTAGGAATCTAAACATTCAAAATACCCAGAATGATGGGCAATAGCAGAAACTCTAAAAAGGAGCTGAAGGAGTCGGTTACTGGGTGTAGACATCTCTATGTCCCTCTTAGAACTGTTACAGAAAATTTTAAATGTAGTCAGACATAAACCATCCATGTTACAACTTGAAATAAGCACCTAGCTGTGACCTTTATTTGCCAAAAGCTATGTGACCAACAACCTACAAATAAACTGAAGCTAAGAGAAATAAAAACCCACAACATAAGATAACTTCCTACGAAGTTTCTATTCGAAAATACATACCTTCCAATTTGATATGCCATTCAGCAAGCCAGATTGTATTTTCACAATGGGGCTATGCATTTGCAGTTCCTTTCTAGGGGAGATTCACAAGCATCTTCTTCGTCTGGCTGTAATTTATGCCTGCATGAATCTTGGGTGTTGGCATTGGTCTTGCTGTCTCTTGCAGCTCAGTAAACAGCACATCAAGACTTTCCCTGCTGGGTTTCTGGTCACCCTGAAGTTTTTCAGGCCACACAAAACATGATAACAGAGAAATCATCTCCTCGGCAGTAACTCTGTTGAACACTCCCTTAAACATGAGTTCAGTCAGCATCAGCTCATCAGCACTAATGATATCACAAGAAACCTCATAAGACACTAGCTCAGCTCATCAGGTCCTTTGTACATCTACCACTCGTATATCTTTGTCTATTGTTGGAACTACCATAGATGTAGTTGTCAGCAGTAAAACTAAACTTTCAACAAAGAGAGCAGTTAAGAAGAGTATTCCTTGAATCATCATAGAAGAAAAAGAGGTCTAGGTGTTCCATGTTCTGAGACATAGAAATGGACATGAAAACAAACCTCCGCATCAAATCCGAAAAGAAAAACATCGTGTTTTAAAGATTGTAAGAAACACAAAATCTTTAACGAACCCAAAATGTTCTTCTAAGCCAATAGTAAATATCTTCTTGACTTCTTCCAAGATTTTGTCACTTCACAGTCCTTCAGTTCCCAAACCTCAACATTAATGTTTCAATTAAAATCACAACTGCAAAGAGACTCTCCCAACATACACTGATTTTGAATTTGTTACTTATTAACGAGTCACTCTCATACCATTGGAACAAACACTTCACTGTCAGACTCATAACTTCTAGTCAAGGGGAGGTGAATTTTTTCCTACTTCATTTAACACTCTGACTCCACTGTTCCAACCATTTTGGAAAAAACTTTTCGAGCCAACAAGAAATCAAGTGACCTCTCACTCCCAGTACCACAATTCAGGGAAATCGTCCACATGAGTTCAGGAAACAAGTCCAATTTCTAAATCACTTTTTTTTAATGTTATGGGTAAAAGAATTTGATTAGTGGGATGTTGGAGGAATATGAATTCAATTTCTAACGAATTACCTAACAAATTCCTAAGCTAACTGTAACAGCGTGTTTGAATGGTAGGAAAGGGAATCCTAAACACATCACCCTGGTTACGAATTTCCTTATTTTTTGGGAATCCTATTCATAACCCTTTTTAATATGGAACTGGAAATGTACTAAACCACCCGATAAGGTTTACCATGAAATTGATTCCATTCCCTTCAACCTAACACGCTATAAGGTTTACTGAATTAGAATCCTAATTGGTGTTGGTTTCCAAACATATATTAAACCACTCTACCTATATGTATATATCAACATCTGTAAACTTCATGAATCAAACCCTTAGTACGAATAACTCTATCCCTAATAGAATATCAGCCACATGGCGCGAATTCTAGACGAGGATAGTCACATCAACATACTCTCTTGGTTACCTTTGAAGATTATATCACGATGTCTAATGTGATCCTGTCAGGTACAAACTTGAATTAATCCATGACTGAATTCTTGAAAGAGAGAAAAGAGAAAAAAATGGTTCTAAGAATTCAGTCATGGATTACTTCAAATTTTTACCTGACGGGATCACTTCAAGTTTAAGCTTTCGGTCAACACTACTATAAGTGGAATTTTAACTACTTTATTCTCTTTAGCATCACTGTTACTCCATTATCACACAAACAGTGCTTCTTGATAAAAGAGTTGCAGGGGTATAAAAGAGGTCGAGTCAGTTATATTCCCTCATTTAACAATGTTGACTGAATACATTCTTTCACCGAAAGAGAAACGTCACTGGGTTTTTAGTTCCGAGAATTTAATTTAGTCAAAAGTTGCCAGAAATGTTTGGCACAATGAAATTCTTTAAGAAGTGCAGGTAAATGCACGAGTTAAATGAAGTATGAAAAGTTTTACTACCACTCAAGTTAAATCATGGGACTGACAGTGAAGAGGAATTTCAATGGTTTGAGAAGATTCGAGCTCAATTAGAGATTACCTGGTTCATCAGAAGAGACCAGAAAATTTACCAATAAAGACAAGTTCGCGAAAACTAGTATTGCCAACATATAAAAATAGACAGACGTCAACCCTTTCTAACATTACTCAACTTAAGCATATGATTAACAACTTCTACAGTTTGTGTAGGGGAAATAAAATCTATACCTTCCGATTTGGGATCCATCAGTGAGCCAGAAAGTATCTTTGCCATGGACCATGGGGTACACATAGTTAAAAGTCCAATCTTTCTGGATTTGAAAGTAAGGCATACCATGGGGCTAATAGAATTTTGTCAAAGCTTCCTTCACATTCCTTGTCTCTTTGAAGTGATAACGGCCTCAATTAAAACTTCTCGGATGCATTCAAAGTTTCATCAGTTGATACATGAAGAATTGTTTCTCCTTGGGATAATATAAAGATGTGTCAGTTATCTCATCGCCACAAACCTCAATAATTTCACGCTGTCAACATCAATAACATCTACAGGTTGCGTATTTACAGTACCTTGTTTAAGCAAATCTAGCCTCGAGCTCCCTTCTCCCTTCGTCTCAAAACCTATCAGTTGTTCAACTGCAATTACTGAATACCCCACGGAATCTCAGAACCTATTAGTTTGGGTTACCTTCATTGAATGTGTCGCCTGTCAAACAATTGAAAAATATCACAATTAACTTTAAAAGAATCTCGACTTAGGTGCAGATAACAGCATGACAAGTTAATATCACAAAACTACCCAGCAAAGACAACTCTACTGTTCTAATTCCTATATACGGATTCATCGTAAACAAAAATAACAAGTTATTTCTCAACCAGAATTCTTGAAACAACTACAGTCTTGTCAAACAAACATAAACTTGAATTCAAGTAACAAACTGATGCATAATCACAGCAAAAATCATAAACTGAAAACCCCTGAAGTTAAATCCAAAACAAATCACATTCTGAACAAAATTGCAACAAAATAAATAAATACAGCAGCCAGAAACACATATGCCCAAAAATCCTACCAAATAAACCCTAACCAAAAAATTTCAAATCAAAATCATAAGGAAAAAAAAAAATACATAAATGGTTGATTTATACCAGCTTCACATCTGCATGTACTCCTCCAACTTTTTGATCAACGAATCTGCCGAGGGGAGATCATCACGTACATCATCATCATCATCATATCAAAATCATAATGCTGTGATTGAAAACAGGATGATGATGATGATTGTGGAATCCACCAGATTCAAGCACAAAAATTACATTTACTACAACCCATTTGTGTTCTTCAAAACCCTTAAAAGGGGAATGAGATTTTTTTTTTTTTTGAAGCATAAAGATAAAAGTAGATTGGAAGAGGAAGAGAGATGAGAAATACAGCACTCTCTGTCTCCGTGGTCTTGTCAATCAATTTTTATAGGAAATGCAAGAAACTAGCATTAAATACCGGACTGCTACAGAGAGAGATTGAGGACCAGCCACGTATCATATTGAGTTTCTTTTTTTCATTTTTCAGAGATTTTGTGTCCCAAAAAAAAATAGGTAATTTGCATTACCCCCTTTATAAACCTGGCGAGATTGGGGTATACTCAAACTAATTGGGGTATACCCAATAAGACAAAATCTTACATTAAGTAAGAAACCAAGCCACCCCTTAACCTTATTTTTTTAAATAGAATATGCCCTTGGTTAATTAATACTAAAATTCTGATTAGGTTAATTAATTGAGTTTAGATTAAAATTTTGAAATTATGAATTCGAGATTAACCTTTTGATCCGTCTTATGAGTTCGATTTCAATCCAAAAATTTTGGTTTTGAAAATGCATAAAGCCTATGAAGGTCGTGGTTTGAATAAGCTTCCGACCACACATACGCCTAATGTTAAACTTTGAATAAGGCTGCCGACCTCTATTCGCCCCGGCGGTGTCAACTTTGAATAAGTCTGCCGACCATATATCCGCACGAATGGTCCTCGGATGAAGAACACGCCGACTATCTTGTGCGACTTGCGGTCGGCATGTAAATATTTCTTACACTTCCTATTTATATTAATCTCGGCATGAAAAGAAAAATACACCTTGCCTACCGACATAATATAGAAGATGTAATTTGCTTTATTCATTCAATTTTGGTTACTACATTGATTGAAACATAAAACCTAATCCTTGTCGACGGAAAACGAATGCACTTAGCATGTGCATCAAGCCTTTGAACCCCTAGGCGACCCTAGTGGACGAGTTATAGTCTCGTGAGGGTTTACATAGAGGTCTACCCACAAAACCTACACTAAAACTTCTAAAGCCATCAATCTTCCTCCTCCCAAGACGATACACCTCCATCATCTCAGGGGCATACTCCGGGATTTTGGATTCCATGAATTGATAGCTTGCATCGAATGCGAATGCTTCCCCCTTTTCCTCCAAGTAGCGCGCTTTGGCGACTTGGTGCTACAAAACACAAACTTACTTTGTTAGTGCGGTTTAAGTTGGAAGATCAAACAACATGGATCACGTAAAATAAACCAAAAAAATACTTACAAATTGTTCAATGGACAAGTTAAAGTGGGGAGCGTTGAAAATCGGTTTTGGATAGCTAAATATGCAAGTATCGCATTTTCAATGACTATGTGCCTATCGTGCACTTGTTGAACACTTCTTGAGTTAGGATTCCCATACTCTTGGCTAAAAGTGTTGTGAACCCTAGCCCAAAAGGTTGTGGAATCAACCCTTACGGAGGACTGCCTTCGAACTCTAGTCTCCGCATACCAAGCTTTGGTGATTGCCAAATCTTCATTAGAATCAAATGAAGCCATTTCTTGTGTGTAGAGAGCTATTGGGTGAGTTAGATGGAGTGTGTGATGATATGAGCTTTGGAGAGTATATGCAAATAGTTGTGTGTTGTTTTGTGGAGATAAGTAGTGCATTTATAGGATGGTGCCCAAATTTGGCGTTATAGTGCCCAAGTACAAGTCAATCAATGCAATTGTACTTGCCAAAAATTTGAATTTTGAATACGCCGGCATGGTCGTAAATTTGCTACAATGCCGGGGTCTCAAAATGGCCTAAATGTATGGGTTCATTAGCATGCCGGCCAAAAATACCGCGGCACTTTATTGTTTTGCTTCCTCTCCGGCCTTACATGATTTTAGGCATCGAAGAATGGATTTTTTTCAATATATGGCCGACAGGTCTCTATTTTCGTACACTTCCTACAAACACGCCGGCTTGGTAGGAATGGTATTACCTTGCCGGCCCTGGTAACTACACATTTTTTTGTTGACAGGGCCGGCAGTCTCACATTTCACAACCTTGCCGGCCCTGGTAACTACACATTTTTGTTGACAGGGCCGGCAGTCTGGCATTTCACAACCTTGCCGGCCCTGGGACAGCCGACAAGGTAGCTTAAAATAAGTATGCCGGCAAATATATTGACACTTTATAAACAAACCATTCATTCATCCAACATTTTTTGTCCAAAATACGAAACATGTCCCATAAACCGTAAAAAAACATTTGTCCACACCATTAACTTAAACATTTGTCCACCACAACATAAAGAAATGAACTAGGAAAGAATTCATTGGCCACGACCACGACCACGACCACGGCCCCGTTTAGGAACACTACCTTCACCACCACGGCCACTGCTGCTACCTTCACCACCACGACCACTGCTGCTACCTTCACCACCGGGAGCACTACGAGTCCTCTTTTATCGGCCTTTGTCTTGGCTTGTGCATCCTTAATAGCTTCTTCCGCCTTTACTTGACCTTGAAGTTGCTTGAACAATAGATGGGCATCCTCATTGTCAACATTGCAAGCATAGTCAATGTGCTTGCTTTGCACAGTTCTCCTCTATCTTCGCGCAACATAACACCTCACAAAGGTCTTCAACTGATCCTTCTATATTCAATTAAACAATAAACAATTAATAGAATGATTCGGTAATGCAATCAATCTTAAAATAGTAAGAGCAACTCTAAAATACTTACAAATATCTTAAGCATTGTTGTTGGGTCTTTCGATTACATCTTCTTCTTACGAGCCGCTCTTCGCAGTCATTGGCCTAATCACGATGGGACGAGCCCAACCCAAGTACCACGCCATGTATTTCTCGGTAGCTTCATGACCTAAGTGGTCACCTCATCCAAAAGACTCACATCGATGTTACGGCCCCGTCTATTGTCCAAATGTTCTTGAGTTGGCGCTTGGATCGTAAGAGACGTTAATAGTTTTTGGGAGGTGGTGCGATTATCCCTGTTCACGGTAAAGAACGGTTCTTCATCGAAATGAGGTTCTTCTTGGGCGTAACCCAATTGTCGCATTACCCGATGTGGATCGTACATTGAAAATCCTTCAAACACAAAGCCATCAAGGGTCCATAGTATAATGCAAACAACTTCATTTCTCCTTGGGATTAAACCTTGATTTCTATCCTCCGATACGGATCAAATATCACCTCTTCCGCAATCAAATTGTCGATGGCGGCGGAGTTTCATAAGATTTTGCGGCATTTCCTTATCCCGAGTACCCTTAAACTGTACCTTTGAGCTCTTGACAAATGTAACGGAACACCGTTATCCACTTTGACGTAAGAGTTGTCTTTGAACAAAGAAGGAAAAGCGTTCATATATCCAAACCTATGCAAAAAGGAAAAAAAGTTTAGTAAGAACCCCGATCTTTCGAGATTTGCAAATATAAATGTTTTAAACAATAAAATTACCCGGAAGAGACATGTGTTTCCGTTAACTTGCTTAGTGAGTGCCCTAGAAGATTTTGTCAACTCATTATTCAAGAAGGCAACCACCGCAGTACCCCAAGAATACCCACGCATCTCATGTAAGGGATCCAATAGTTGCAATAACCGGCCTCGACTTGGTTTCCGAATCGTGGAAGATACATCCGCCTGGTGTATAGCAAATAAGCGGCCACGGTAGCATTGATTCGCACTGGGTGCACCATTCCTTCACTATCAAGGATTTCCCGAGTCTTCCATAGTTTGTCCCTCAACTTCTTCACATTAAACTTCTTAATTAGTCGACCATCCTTCTTGTCAAGAACATCATCCGTCCCTAACTCGACTCCAACCGAATAATTTCTTGCTCAATTCGTAAATCTTCTCGAAAGAAATGGCATTATCGAATCCCTCGGTGACTCCTTTTCCATCAACCTCGAGGCCTAGAATTTGTTGAGCATCATCGGGAGTTATCGCCATCTCACCGAATGGGAATAACAGAGATCGGTCTCTCCATAGAACCGCTCACGAGAATGCGAGAGATGGTAACTTTATCATGATTAATATTCGAACTCTCCACCGCAGGCAGCAACAACCCGTAGTTCCTCACAATCACTTTCACCTCCTCACATTCCAAGTCAAGATTCCAAGTATGCATCACTGAACACGAAGCTTGGCGCCTCATGAGACGGATGGCATGCTTGTGATCCTAAATACCAAAAAAAAAAATGAAAAGAAATACAAACACTTGATGCAAATTTAATTAAGATAGTTACACACTTGAATAAATAACAAAGACGGATTAAGATTACTTACGATAGTATGATGGACCGTACATGCCCATGAGTGTTTGTATCCAAAAAGAACAACTCCACCATCTGTCAGGGTCCCTTTTGAGGCTCACCTTCTTTCAAAGTGCAACCATCAAGTGTTTGGGAGGCATGTGAGAATCACCCGTTTAGTGATCACCCTCTTCTTCGTTAGGTTGAAGTTGAAGCCGAAGCTTCTTGGCTTGAACAACGAGTTTGTTCTCCTTCTCCATCTCCATCTCCTTCTTCTTCTTGTTCCTCTTCCTCTTCAACAATTTCATCTTCGATGATATTCTTACCTTTATCTCCATTACCATCATCATCATCACCATCATCATTACCTCCTCCAATCATGCATGTCTTGATCACCACCATCATCATCATCATCATTGTTACCTCCTCCAAATGTCGGATTGGTTTCATCAACATCATCATCATCACCTCTTCTACCGGATGGAATTGATTGGTCTTCATCTCAGGTCTCGTCGAATCATTGGGTTCTAGATAGTGGTTCTAAGACCTTTGTCGTTAAGCACACAACATACACCCCTCGATGTTTTGAAGACAATAGTTTATCACCAACACGAGGAGGGTTTGAAGGAGGACTAAGAGCCGCTTTCGAGAGCTTTCTTCTTTGCCATTTCGCAATCAACAAGAACAATTGGAAAATAAACATTACAGGCCGGCAGGTTATATATATTCAACATATCCTATGAACAATAGCCGGTAAGGTCGACCAAAAGATGAGTGTTAGGCTAAACAACGCCGGCATTGTATCATCAAAATAGTCTTCCGGCGCACAAAAAAAAGAAATTTTCACTATACAGGTCGGCAAGGTCCATTACACATACATTTCCTACCGACAAACCGCCGCATGTTTTTATATAACTACCCTTCCGGTTTAAAAACTCTAGGCATCAGAAACATTCAACATAAGTAGCTAGGAAGGGTAAAAACAACAACTTGCACTAGCTTCATTAAAAGATAACAGACGCCGGCAATGTATACAATTGAATAACACCAGAGCCTGCTAGTAACGATTCATGAAACTATACGGCAAGCAAGTTCTTCAACCTTATACCCTTCCGACCAAACCCTAACTATGAAATCCGGGAAAGGTCGATAACCAAAAACATTGCCGACGCCGTAACTACCAATTCACAAATTCGATTTTTCGACCTAATTTGACATGCAAACATGAAATTGAAGTACTAGAGTGAGTTTAAGTGTTCCCTTACTTTCTTAAGCGCACCATTTCACGTGTTTCAATGGGTTCAATTCCTTCTTCTTCAACCGTTTTTCTCTTCACTTTCTTAGCAACCAAATTTGCAATTCCAGGGTTATACTCATTGGGTTTTCGATTAGATTGTTTCATACGAGTTGCCTCCTTCCGTGGTGGATCCATTGATGAAGATTAATCGGAGTTTTCGAATCGACGATTTAAACGAATTGATCGACGAGTTTTGGTGGTGGTGGGGTGATGGAGCCGGTAAGGTAAGGTTTTGGAGGAGAAGAAGAAGAGAAGAAGATGTAATGAAGAAATAAAACTGATTTTGGTAGTAATTAGAGTTATAATGAGAAAGGGTAATTTTGTAACTTTACCCATTGACCTCCCCCTTTGCCCTTAAAAAGAGTCCCTATAAAATTGGGTATACCCAAACTAATTGGGGTATACCAAATTTAAAGCCATCCAACCTAGTGTGCTAAGAGCGACTGCAGTGGGCGACTAAACCCATTTTTTTGGTCTCAGAACCAGGCGTAGTGGGAGGTACCATCGATCAAATAACCAGACTAGTACAGTAATTCCAGAGTATATTTGGTCTGGACCAAAGACCATACCCATTTATAGTCGAGCGGTGATATAATCTTCGTTTCTCAACGGGCGGTTATATAGTGTACGCTTGACAACGGGCGGTAATATAGTGTTCGTCCCACGGAGAGGCGGTTATATAGTGTTCGTCCCAATGGCGCGGTGATATAATGTACGCCTGATGGGCGTAGGCTGGGTTACCGCTTGACAACGGGCGTTTATAAAGTTTACGCCTCAATGAAGCGAACCTATAATGTTCGCCTGGAATCAGGCGGGCATATAGTTTACGCCTCATTCAGGCGTTCATAATCCTTACGCCTGATTCCAGGCGAACGTAATACCTCCGCCCCATAATTTTCATTTTCATGTTTTTAATTTTTTGTTTTTTGTTTTTGAACTTGTGATCTGCCCGTTTGAATTTTTTGAATTTTTCGAACGTTGAAGAACCGAACGTTGGAAGATATTTTTGAAAATTTGAAACATTATATATAGAGAAGAATTCATTCAACTTTCCCCACAAGTACTACTTCAAAATATCTGAAGAACAAGAAAACCAGTATTATTTCATCTTCCAAATTATTTAGAAAATTTTCACCGATTCGCTTACAATGGAACCACGAGCACCACGACCATCACGAGCAGTACGAGGTCCAAATTTTACGTCCATCGAAGACTTAACGATGTGTAAAATTCATTTATCAATATCTCAAGATCCGAGTGTTGGAACTGATCAATCAGAGGAGGCGTTGTGGACTCGTATCAAGGATGATATTGAACTTCATTTACCTAATGCTCCAGAGCGGACTTGGAGTTCTTGGCAAAAACGTTACCAGGGAATAAGTAAAGATGTGGCGTTATTTTCGGCAAAAGAGGCAGAAGTGGAAGGTGAATATCATAACGGTTGGGGTCCTGAAATGAAGGTAAGTATTCTTGATTGTTCGAACAATTATTTTCTAATATTTAAACTCCCCTAAACTTAAGTGTTATTTAAAAAATTAACAGCTTGAAGAAATAAACAAGCGGTTCAAGGAATGCAATGATGGGAAAAAATTTAAGCACGAAGAGTGCTACCCAATTGTCATAGAGAATATAAAATTTAATCGTCGATCGACTTTTGTATTCGATCTGATGCACGATTTGGACGATTATGAGAATTACGAGGTAGATGAGGAAGGACAGCAATCAACAATTCAAGCGAGACCGGTAACAACACCGATAGGGAGACATAGAGAACACATATCTCCGTCGAGTTGGGAAAAAAGCAGCAAGACGATTGAAGAAAACAGGGAGAGAAAAATCCAGTACCCAAGAGGAATTGATGGGAATAATTATTAAAGAACAACAAAATTTCAATACTCATTACCAAGCACAATCAAGATTCAATATTGAACAAAGAGCGAGAGTTTGCAAGACAAAACAAGGCAACATGCGGCCAAAATTGCCAAGCAAGTTGAAGATGACGAATTTCGCATCATTATGATGGATCTTGGAAAATTGGATCCTGTCCAACAAGAGTACTTCCAACTTCGTAGGGCGGATATAGTTCGCAACTGTTGATGGTGGTTTTTAGACAAGGGGTAAAATCGTAAAACCCCATGACCTAGTGTTACCCGCAACACATTAACTAAGAGCATTTAACTCGGGTGTAAATAATTAATAGGGGTATTTTTTTCAAAATACCAGATTAGGGTTTTCAACACAGAACCCTAATTCCAAAACAAAGCCGCACCCTGCGCACCATGGTAACAATGCCAAACAAAGCCGCACCCTGCGCACCATGGCAACAATGCCAAACCAAGCCGCACCCTGCGCACCATGGCAACAATGCCAAACCAAGCCGCACCCTGCGCACCATGGCAACAATGCCAAACCAAGCCACCACTGCACCATGGCAACAATGCCAAACAAAGCCGCACCATGGCAACAATGCCAAACAAAGCCGCACCTCGCGCACCATGGCAACAATGCCAAACCAAGACGCATCTTGCGCACCATGGCAACAATGCCAAACCAAGCCGCACCCTGCGCACCATGGCAACAATGCCCAAACCAAGCCGCACACCGCGCACCATGGCACCAATGCCAAACCAAGCCGCACCCTGCGCACCATGGCAAATGCCAGGCCAAGTCGCACACGCCAAATATAGCGCCCTAGGCTTGCAAGACTTGCAACTAGGTCAACATGGCCGCACATGCCAACACGTGCCGCAAGCCATATTCCAAGTCGCATATGCCATTGGCACACGCCAAATATAGCGCCCTAGGCTTGCAAGACTTGCAACTAGGTCAACATGGCCGCACATGCCATTGGCACATGCCATTGGCACATGCCAATGGCACATGCCAATACGTGCCGCAAGCCATATTCCAAGTCGCTATGCCATTGGCACACGCCAAATATAGCACCCTAGGCTTGCAAGACTTGCAACTAGGTCAACATGGCCGCACATGCCATTGGCACATGCCAACACGTGCCGCAAGCCATATTCCAAGTCGCTATGCCATTGGCACACGCCAAATATACGCCTAGGCTTGCAAGACTTGCAACTAGGTCAACATGGCCGCACAAGCCAACACGTGCCGCAAGCCATATTCCAAGCCGCTATGCCATTGGCACACGCCAAATATAGCGCCTAGGCTTGCAAGACTTGCAACTAAGTCAACATGGCCGTACGTGCCATTGGCACATGCCAAACACACACGCTGGTAGCCTAACTTGCAAACCGTGCAACCTACCACCAAGGCATTCCGCACATGCCATTGGCACATGCCAAACACACACGCTGGTAGCCTAACTTGCAAACCGTGCAACCTACCACCAAGGCATTCCGCACATGCCATTGGCACATGCCAAACACACACGCTGGTAGCCTAACTTGCAAACCATGCAACCTACCACCAAGGCATTCCGCACATGCCATTGTCACATGCCACACGCGCCATTAGCAGCACCACTTGCACTCAAGGCGCAACCAACGAGATATCAACACAAAACTGGGGGATGCTTCTTTAGGGTTTTGGTTTGGCGGTCACAGCATGCAGCGTACACTCGCTCACATTAAGAAAGCGTGAATAGGAATAAAGCGGTCAAATAAAAGAGGAAATAATGGTGAAAAACGTTTTCACCCATTAAACCATGCGGTTACCACCTCCTCCATTATTTCACCCTTTACTCTCTTCCTTCATGAGGCCAGGGTACGTTTCAATCTCGACTTGTATAAATAGGTCTTACCTATTTCCACCAGACAACAAGTCTCGGTCAGGAGAAATATACTACACTTACACTCTCAGAAAGGCAACTTTGCAAGCTCTCCCAAAAGCTTTCATCTCTTGCAAGCTTTCCTAAGCTTTCACTTTCTGATACAAGTCGAGATACTACTCTCTCAACACCTTTCTCTGCTTCCCTCCCCAAATCAACCCTTCTCCTCCACTTTGTGACCAAAGAGCAAGTCCAGGCACGCCATTTCTTGGTTTAGGCCGGACTTGTCTGGTGATCTCTCGAATCTATAAAGTGCCCACGTGCAGCACATTTGTTTAGGGTTTAAACCCGGTTTCTCACTCACCTACCGCATTTACCGAAATCGGCGAACGATTTTCACCCTTAAACAATTGGCGACCACAAATGGGAGGATTGATCTATCGGCTACAATACCAACTCCAACTCCCGATTTCATTTTCCGAACGTCAAATCCTAACATGGTGGAACTCGGATCTGGAGCGGCCGCAGAACGTCGGGGCCGGCATAACGCATCGCCGATGTTGGCGTCTCTCCCCATAACGTTGTTACTCCACCACCGACAACAAGAACATCGAATGCACTCCCTTAAGTGTAACACCGCCTATCACCGGGGGCCAGAGCCGCTGCCTCCTCTAGCGTCTCTGCACAACCCTCTTAATCACGGCAATGAGAATATCTCTTCGGGTGTCACGCCCCAGAGTCACCAGAGCTAGAGGCCGCCACCACGACCCCGAATGCTTCTCAAGCATGGCGCCTCCGACAACTAAGGTTCCAATTACCCTAGCCAACGGACGAGAGACCGAAGGGACCAGAGGAAGTCGCCCTTACGTCACCATCGCCGATTTGATGGAACGACAGAGACGCTCGCAGGAGCCCGGCAGACATGGTTTCAACACAAAGGAGGTGCTCACCTTTCTCAAAACCACGACAGAGCGACTACCCCGTGAGTCGCATCCTCCGAAACGCCTAGAAGCATCTCCAACAACCACCGACGCCGGCACCTCGGCGGGGGCACGCCTCCACGGATGAAGAAACTCGCACTAGAGTCCCGTTGGAAAGAAATCAACCACCCAACTTCGTCCACGAGTGGAGATTTGGAACAACTTCTACGCGATCGGATCAAGCATGATGAGTTCGATGTACATCATCACCAACCCCTTACCCATCCGAAATACGAGAATCCCTCTCCCAAGGGGATATTCTTCCCCTCAATTTACCCTGTACGATGGTACCGGGAATGCACGCGAACATGTTTCTCGTTTCCTGGAATCCTTGGGCGAACATGAATACAATCACGTCCTTCGTTTAAGGGAATTTTCAAAATCACTTAACGGAAGGGCGTATACATGACCTCGGGAGAATGTACCGGTGGGATAACGAACATCCGAATGATTTCGTCAAAGGTTCGGTGGTTCAAGCACTCGACCGTCACGACCCAAACGTGACCGAGCAATAATTGGTAAACGCATGCATCAACGGTATGGTCCCACCTACGCGCCTGCTAGAAAACTTGCGTTTCCAAACATTCTCCGAACTCCATGAGGCCGCGGACGATGCGCAACAACAAGACCAAAGACATCGGAAAGGACTAGGCCAGCTCGAACTCGAAGACGCACGTGAAACTCGCGGGAGTAGGCGCCTCATCGGCAAACAATTTAATGCCGGCTCATCCTCCGTGAACATAGTGAACGAAAGAGGAAAAGGAAAGCCTGCAACTACGAGCCACAGTGAACGTGAAGCAGCCGCGCAACGAGAACCCTCACAACGAAGGTCGTCACTAAAACTCCCGCGGCAAAGATCGTGAGACCAAAGGAAATACCCTTGATTTCCCGTTCCCCATCGAGGAGGTGATTGACCTCCTATAAGCCCGAGTTCAAGATGATGTCATCGGATTGCCACCGCCGACGGCGGCCAATCGAGGCTGAGATGGCGAACCCCAAATACTGCCATTACCACGAGTTCGTTCACCACCTGACTAGCGGACTCAATGCATCAAGCATATTTTCAAAGAAAGGATAGAAGCAGGAGAACTCCAACTAGGAGACGAAAGAGCGCATCAAGACCCACTACCAATAAGAAAACTGCGGTTCCTCTGGGGACTCCGTACACGAGACCGTGCAATCCATGATGCGACATATATGCAAAATTCTCTATCTTTCCAAGGTTCGGCGCCAAGATATTTTCAGCCTCAATCGTGTCGTATCCTGAAGCGGCTTTTTCTCTCCTCGGAATCCACGCCAAGGGCCCAAGCTTCCCAAACGGGCGAGCGGAGAACTCGGGGACTGTGACCACGTCCGTTTGGGAGGTAACGAATTTGACGACACGCTCATCGACACGGCCTCCTACCACAACATCATTACTTTCTAAGACACTAAAGGCGGCGGGATTTACAAAAGAAGACGCTACCTATTCCCCGTCCGTAATTAAGAACTTGGGAGGAGAAGCTTTGAACGCGCATGGCTACATCAACTTAGAGATCGAGATGGGAGACGCTATAACGCATAGCAAGTTCCACATTATCAAAGAACTAGATCATGACATGATTTTGGGACGCTTATGGGTGCTCGACAACAAAGCGGCCGGGACGTACACCCTCTGCCCGACATCCACGCCCGAAGGGATTCCCAACACATCGTCCACGGGTTATCGCATCAACGAGCTATTGAAAGAGCCCAAGCATCCGGAGAGGACCCGTTGGCGCTAGCCAATGATTTTCAAATGCAAGTAAGTCGACCGAGCAACCTTTTCGCAACCTTGCCTTTTCTTCCCCCATTATGTCATGGGGACTCAAGCGCAACAACCGGCGCGCGAACGCTGTCAAAAAATGTGAATGGGGAGCTGGACCGAGTCAACACTTTGCAAGAAGCTTGAAGCTTCTAGCGAAACCAACGAAGCCAAGGCTCAAATGGTTACACGACGTGAACCCGTTTTCAATCGGAGATGTAGTGGTTAAGAAAGCTCGTTTCAAGTTGGGAGGATGACGAGTAAAGATGGATTTGCCCGAGGAAGGTGAAGGCGAGTCAGACTGTTGCGGATACCCTTTTGGGAGGATATTGCAAAGCTCATCAATACCGACACACCAAGGCGTGATAGTTCACTCGCGATGGCTCAAGGAATCCAATCCCTAAATGTCTTTTCCCAATCACTCCCTTTTCGCACTTCCTTTAAATCATTCCTCTTAATAGCCGTACTTCCCCATGATGAATACACCGTTTGTATTTTTCCCTGAGATCTCCCCTTTTGTCAAAAAATAAAAAAATAAAAATATCTCTTCCCAGCCCGAATCCTTCCCGATATCGCGAAATACATCAAGAGCCCGAAAAAACCATTGCGAGCCATCATACCACAACCCCTTTCAAAAATATATATATATATATATATATGAAGCAAAAAGTTTACTGATGAAGAAGAAGGAAAGATGTGTTTACAAAAAAAAAAAGGGGAAAACATCATGGGAACTAAGCGATTAACGAGAAAAACAAAAGGAGGAACTAGCCCTCGAAGGATGGAGCGCAAGTCCCTTGACAAAGCTATCTTCAAGCATTTCCCCCCCGGAATCTTTCGGGCAACAAAGGTTCCATTCAGCGGTTTTAGCAAACGATAACCTCAACATCCCATCCAGGCGACCACCACGAGCGGTGTCCTCCCGACAACTATTCCAAAGATACGCCACCATGACCCCTCCGTATCATCAATAACACCTTTGGCATCAACTTCAAAGGCTGTCTCGATTCTATCATATACTCCTTCGAAATTTTTCTCATCGACACTTCGAAGGAAGTTTTTGATTCATCCACATCAAAATCAAGAATCATGGCGTTCTCCTCCGCATCCACCGAACCCAAGAGAGTCCGAACATGCACTGCTCTTCGTGGAGGATGAATGGAAGGAGGTCCTTGATAATTTCGTTAGCTTCATGGAACAAAAAAGATTCAACCCCAACCAATACCTCCTCAAGAGAAGAAGATCGATCTCCACCGATTACAAGTCCTTTTCCAAAAAGTCAAAGACACGGCTGCCTCTGGAAGATCCCATCATACACTTCAAGAAGTGGAAAGATGATCAAGTTCCATCCTGTCTATACACATATAAAAAAGAGGATAGCGTGAAAAAAAAAAAAAAAAGAAGAAGAAAACGCACCGAAGCAAAGCAAAGGATAAGGGGAATCAACGGAAGAACCCCTTCTCAAACAAGGAGACGATACATTCGCGTTGGGTATGAATACGGAACCTTAAAAAGGAAAGGGAGCAATGAAAGACATAATGCTTCCAGATTTTTTGGCATGGATGATGCCCTAATGGAAGCCACGTGAAGGAAAGCAAAATAAGGAAACTTTGAGAAACGCCTACTCCCTCTTTATTGACATAAGTCACGCCCGCAAGCACGGCTTCCAAGTTGCACCGGCCCCACCAATTGCGCCAGCCTCCCAATGGTCGCACAAGTCACGCCCCGCAAGCACGCACGGCTTCTACACTTTGTCTTTGGTCCCACCACTAGCTAGCCCACTCGCCTCTCCCAACTCACACCAACTTCCCAACGTCGCCCCTAAGCTGCACGGGCCCACCAATGTGCTAGCCTCCCGATTTGTGCAAAACTACCGAGGGCAAGGATTCCAAATCCTATTTATAAAAGGTCGACAAGCCTCTTTCAATTTTCTTTACGGTTTCTTTGTTAATAGTTTGTCACCATCTTATGCTTACCTCGCAACAAAGCCCCCTGTTCCGAGCTAAGCGGGGGACTTAATGTTGATGGTGATATTTAGACAAGGGGTAAAATCGTAAAACCACATGACCTAGTGTTACAAGCAACACATTAACTAAGAGCATTTAACTCAGGTGTAAATAATTAATAGGGGTATTTTTTCAAAATACCGATTAGGGTTTTCAAATACGTAACCCTAATTCCAAAACAAACCGCACCTCACGCACCATGTAACAATGCCAAACAAAGCGCACCTGGCACCATGGCAACAATGCCAAACCAAGCCGCACCCTGCGCACCATGGCAACAATGCCAAACCAAGCCCCACCCTGCGCACCATGGCAACAATGCCAAACCAAGCCGCACCCTGCGCACCATGGCAACAATGCCAAACAAAGCCGCACTCTGCGGACCATGGCAACAATGCCAAACAAAGCCGCATCCCAACGCACCATGGCAACCAAACCAAGCGCATATCTTGCGCACCATGGCAATAATGCCAAACCAAGCCGCACCACGCGCACCATGGCATGCCAAACCAAGTCGGCTATGCCATTGGCACACGCCAAATATAGCGCCCTAGGCTGCAAGACTTGCAACTAGGTCAACATGGCCGCACATGCCATTGGCACATGCCAACACGTGCCACAAGCCATATTCCAAGTCGATATGCCATTGGCACACGCCAAATATAGCGCCCTAGGCTTGCAAGACTTGCACCTAGGTCAACATGGACAGCACATGCCATTGGCACATGCCAATACGTGCCGCAAGCCATATTCCAAGTCGCTATGCCATTGGCACACGCCAAATATAGCGCCCTAGGCTTGCAAGACTTGCAACTAGGTCAACATGGCCGCACATGCCATTGGCACATGCCAACACGTGCCGCAAGTTATATTCCAAGTCGCTATGCCATTGGCACACGCCAAATATAGCACCCTAGGCTTGCAAGACTTGCAACTAGGTCAACATGGCCGCACATGCCATTGGCACATGCCAACACGTGTCGCAAGCCATATTCCAAGCCGATATGCCATTGGCACACGCCAAATATAGCGCCCTAGGCTTGCAAGACTTGCAACTAGGTCAACATGGCCGTACGTGCCATTGGCACATGCCAAACACACACGCTGGTAGCCTAACTTGCAAACCGTGCAACCTGCCACCAAGGCATTCCGCACATGCCATTGGCACATGCCAAACACACACGCTGGTAGCCTAACTTGCAAACCGTGCAACCTACCACCAAGGCATTCCGCACATGCCAAACACACACGCCGGGTAGCCGAACTTGCAAACCATGCAACCTACCACCAAGGCATTCCGCACATGCCATTGGCACATGCCACACGCGCCATTAGCAGCACCACTTGCACTCAAGGCGCAACCAACGAGATATCAACACAAAACTGGGGGATGCTTCTTTAGGGTTTTGGTTTGGCTATCACAAAGATGCGACGTACACTACGCTCACATTAAGAAAGCGTGAATAGGAATAAAGCGGTCAAATAAAAGAGGAAATAATGGTGAAAACGTTTTCACCCATTAAACCATGCTTGGTTACCACCTCCTCCCATTATTTCACCCTTTACTCTCTTCCTTCATGAGGCCGGGTGCGTTTCAATCTCGACTTGTATAAATAGGTCTTACCTATTTCCACCACCAGCAACAAGTCTCGGTCGGGAGAAATATACTACACTTACACTCCTCGGAAAGGCAACTTTGCAAGCTCTCCCAAAGCTTTCATCTCTTGCAAGATTTTCCTAAGCTTTCACTTTCGATACAAGTCGAGATACTACTCTCCTCAATACCTTTCTCTCGCTTCCTCCCCAAATCAACCCTTCTCCTCCACTTTGCAGACCAAGCAAGTCCGGAACGACCATTTCTTGGTTTAGCCTGGACTTGTACAGATTGATCTCTCGAATCTATAAAGTGCTCACGTGCAGCACATTTGTTTAGGGTTTAAACCAGTTTCTCACTCACCTACCGCATTTACCGAAATCGGCAGAAACGATTTTCACCCTTAAACAACAACAAAAGAAACCAATCTTAAAACGGCGGAATAGTTGAAGCAATTATTATTTCTCCTATTTAGTTATTAACAGTAGTATAATTGTTGATGCCTTCAATAAAGTGGAATTGTTGTAACTTTATTATCCAAAGTAGTTGTTGCTGGTTTCCTATAAATTTGACAACATGTGCTTAAGATACAAAAAAAATGCAAACAACAATTTTAATTCCCATATTCTGACCATATATGTTCGATCAGTCATCACGCAAAACGAATATGCGTCTTTGTTATGCATTGCCAATCGGGCGTTGCTTTGAGCTCTAATTTGGGAAAACTCGTCACTATTTCCTCTTTCAATATTAACCTATCGAGTTACTTCGTTGTTCATAAACATGTGGCTATCCACCGGTAGACGCTCATCTCGACTATCATATTATGTAAGATTATACAGGTTTTCATGATATAGGCAAGCACATCCGATTCCACATTCTTGCAAAGTTGTTTGATGATTCCAAATTGTTGTTGAAGTACACCAAACCCCCGTTCTACATCTTTTCTTGCACCCACTTGCATCGATGAAAATATTTCCTTTTTCCTACCGAAATAGGATGTTTAATGGCCATTATAATAGTAGGAATGTGTGGGTAGATGCCATCACCTAGATAATACGGCATATCATATGAATGTCCGTTTACCGTGTAGTTCACTTTGGTGGTGCTTTTCTGTTACAAGACTTGAAAAACATATGAACGGTTCATAACATTAATATCGTTGTTAGAGCCGGGCATACCAAAAAATGCATGCCAAAACCATATCATACGACACCACCGCCTCCAACACGATACTTTCGCTCCTTTATACGCGTGTAAGCCGGATTACGCCGACGGACATTTATCCCATCTCCAATGCATGCAATCTAGACTACCCAACATCCCCGAAATCCCTCTTTGTTTTGGTTAAGCAACAATTCAACATCACCAGTAGTTGGTTCACGCAAATATTCTTTCCCATACACATTAACAATTGTCTTTGGGCGAACCTACGAGTAGCTTCCAAAACCGTGGTTTTGCTATGCGTAAGTACTCATCTATTGCATCTGCCGCACATCCATAAGCTAACATTCGCATTCTTTGTTGTTACTTTTTGATGAGGGTTTAATCCTAGAACTCCCCAAACATCGGGCTTTTGAACAAAATATCTTTCTATGCGTTGGTAACACCTTCCCCCTTTATTCGGTTAAACAATTGTCGACGCATCCCGAATCTTCTGCGGAAAACATTGGGTGGTTGGTTTGGGTACGGAGAAAAATAGTCATTCCATAAAAGTTCTCGCTCCCCCTCCTCACGATCTCTCGGGTATTTTGATACGAGTTTGAGGCCATTGAATTTGTAACAAGGACTCCCAAATTAACGGCAGTTGTTATTTTGCATAATCATGTTGCATCATCATCCGATGAATAAAAACTACTATTAGAAGAAGAAGAAGAAGAAACGGAAAAGAGCAATAATGAGCGGTATTCTCATAATTTTCCATTACATATGTGAAGCGAAGAGAGATGTATTGTTGTTCATACATTGAGTGATCATGTCTTTAATTTATAACCCATTCCCACATCATTAAAAAATTTAAAAATAGATACTCAATTTGATTAAGACTAAATGTTTTCCAAAAATAAAGTTTTTTCCATTGACATGATATGACTATACTTATACATACCGACAACTCACTTTGAGACTTGAGAGACTAATGGGACAAAGAAGAGAGTAGACTTGAAACAACTACTTGGTGAAAGAAAATTTAAGCAATTACCTAGGTCTAGTATGCCTACACAAAAGTATAAGATAAAGATAACACCAAGCATAGACCACTATTCGGTTAAACAAATTAACCATTGATATTATCCGTATCCAAAGGTGCCAATCGTGGTGGCATAAAAGGCATCTTGCATTCTCGGGTGATATTGACCGAGGGACATTGTTGAAGCGATCCTTGACTCATACAACTCCAAACTTGTGGTGGCATTGTTTGGGAAAATGAACCGTATCCTGGGGAGATTGGAGAGAGTGCGGCGTACGGAAAGAGAGAGTTGTTGCTGCAATTCCGTGTTTGAAGTTTTCAGCCTTTCAATTTACGCTTCTCTCGACATAATAACGTCCGCCCTCTCCTTAGTTTGTTTTAACGTAAAATCGCGGAATTGTTGATTAAAATCGGCATTTTCTTGAAATAATGTGTAAGCTTCATGTTTGTGAATAAAATTAAAATATGTAAGTACAAATATACAATTGAAAGTAGAATATACAACAAAAGGATGTCAAGTTACTTACGTGGGATAATAGATGTGGAGGAGGGATAGGTACATGTTCGAAGACGCTTGTTCAATTGGGACCGTATATAAGTCACCGACATACCCATATGTTTGGCCTTCCCAAATAGGATGAGTGGTGTAATCTCGTAGTTAGTTACCTTTCTCCAGATCTGTAAATATGTATCGTAATCTTTGACAACTTGCACCATCTCTCGTAGCATCGACCTCACCTTCACTTTTTAGGCGTGTCGCTGAATATTGCCGATATCCCCAATAATTGTGTGTAGTTTTTGGGAACAGCAAAAGTATAATGGTTTTGCCTCCAACACCTTTGTCCGAGGTACATGTTATGTTTGTACAATTTGAAATGGAGTACGAATAAGTATGTTATATACTAAATAAGCCCTCTTAACAATAAAAAATATTAATTATTAACTCACAATGCCCATGTAAGAAAATATATATCTCGAATGAGTAGCCTCATAGCCGTGCTTCCCATATCGGATGCAAGGACTTCTCTCTCGTATGATTCCCATGGGCGCCATGTCACTTGTTCAACGGTAAGCTTACTCATTAAATCCTACAACGGAAAATATCATTTGTATTCTTCGGTACATTCCATTTAGAAGATACATGCCATATTTGTTCTTCATTCGAGCGTGAAATGTCTGGTCGACATATGCCCAGGTATTCATAGCCCCAAAACTACTCCATCAATTAAATTAGCCAAGTAAATAACTTCTCAACAAAATAAAGAATGAAAGAATAAATCAATGGAACAAGAAAGAGAATACCTCTAAGATTTGAAATGGACCGCATAGTGCCTTCTGTCTCCTCCCAGCCTAAACGCGATGACGAATACAATTTCGAAAAAGCCGCACCACCCCGGTCATACGTGGACACGATATCAAGATTTTCAAAGAGCGGCTAACCATCCAAAGATCTATGTAGGTCTTTGCATTAGAAAAGAAAAAAATGTCCCAATACATACATGAAAAAGGCAATTGCCACTCTATGAGCAAGGGTGCTATCATTTTCAGCCGCAACCAACTTGTCTTCAAAGAAATAGGAGCTTAAATATTTAATTGTAATTGAATTTGAAACCCACGACGGAGCTTTTGGACAAGTCGTGACATCTTGGATATCCGGAAATACATGCTCACGAACATATTCAATTTGGTACTTCCCTAATTGTATGGAACGTCGGGGCGCATCACCAATACTCGATCCGATCAACATGAGCCAATCTAGGGGTGAATCCCATCTCACCAAATGGGAAGTGAAAAGTGTTTGTTGTATCCCAAAACCGCTCAACAATATAATCAACCATCGAATGTTGGGTTTCACCGCATTGTATGCTCAATAACCTTTGCCATCCCGCTTTTTCGATAATATATTTAGCTCTAGGACAAATGTTGTGAAATAGTTTGATAGTGATGAATAACCGATGCCAAACTTCCACGATGTTTATACTTCAATTTATGCTCCCCGTAAATGTGATGTCCGTAGTAGCGTGCGGTTTATCATCTTGCAAGATAGAAACCTCCTAACCGGGAATATCAACCTCATTTATTTTACCGGTGAGAGATTAAGTTATAATCCTCTTCGGCTACACATTTTGTTTCTTGTTCGTCTTGACGCGACCATTGAACCGCCTCAATCAATCTGTTCAACATCTCAGGCACATCTATGCAAACATAAGATAGATGCAATTTCATTATTAAATTACCAACTCTCATTATTCCTAAATTTCATACGTCCAAGACCATTTATATTCCAAATACTATCACTCATTAACACAAACTATGATAATTCCAAACTCGATTATTCCACAAACACAAATTCAATCCTCAAGATGTATTTCAACATATAAAACAAAAATAAAATACCTCAAAACAACTCAATTTAATCATTTCACCATTTCATATGCCATCACTAGAACATGAATTGCTTTTAACCCCATTTAAATTAGCTCTTCTTCTACATATGTAACACACAAAATTGACAATAACAACAATTTTCAAACATAACTTCCCAAAATAGACAGAACCACAATTTTCAAACAAAACATTGATTTTCAAACATAACCACACAAAATTGACATGACCACAATTTTGAAACATAACCACACAAATATTACATAACCCAAATTTTTCAAATACCCACACATTAAAATCCATATAACCCACAAATCATGTAACTGTTTATTAAAATTTAAAATTTTTGACATTTATATACTAATAATACACATAAATTAAAGCAGTACATCCATGTATATAATTTAAACAAATCAAAACCCCCAAATGGCAAATTATCCATAACCCACAAATTACCAAAATCAAATAACCTAATTTTAACAAACTAAAACCCTTAAATTAATTATTTAACATAAAAGATTCTTATGAAAGATACACGACAATTAAACATACCGTTGTGTAACCCTGGATCTTTAGTAATTTTTAGTTTGTTGGTAATTTTTTTTTTTCACCTCTTCTTCCTGTTCGTCTGTGAGGCGAAGTTGTGTGATGGGTAGAAAGAAAGTTGTAGAAAAGAGAAGAAGACGATGGGCGGAGAATATTAGGGTTAAACCCAACACGTGGAGGCTTTTGTTACGTTTACTGTTCGGTTGGGTAAAAAAAAACAACAAAAAACCACATGTGCAGACAAAGTGTGCGGCATCAGACGGAGTTTATATGTACGCCTGTTACCAGGCGGTGACTTTATGTACGCCCCATGGGGCGTTGATTATACAACCGCTTGACATCAGGCGGTGACTTTATGCCCGCCCCATGGGGAGTAGATTATACCTCCGCTCTTTATCCCCGCGTAAACTTTACGTACGCCCCGTACCGAGCGTAATCTTTACCTCCGCACCACACCGGGCGTAATCTTTATAACCGCTTGAACGGGGCGTAAACTATATCACCGCTCCATTACCAAACGAAGTTTATAACTCCGCTCGACTAAATATACTGGCCACCACCAAGCGTCACACGACGGACCAAACTAAAATTTGGTCTTTTTTTTTGGTCTTTGATCTTTGGTAATAGTCGCGCCACTGCAGTTGCTCTAAGGGGTGTCTAAATGATATTGAAAGACCAAATTGTCCCCCCAAACCTTGCCGGCTGAATCCTTCCTAAAAAAATTTCAAATTGTTTTCCTAAAAACTCTATTCACTCTAATCATACATGATGAGATAAAAAAAAAACTGAAAAAAAATAAAATAAATCAAACGGGTTTTGAAGATATATTATTTTGTACCCAATCTCAAACGAGTATGTACATACTCGATTTGAGATTGGGTACAAAATAATACCCAATCTAGATACCTTATATTAAGTTAGAAATCAAAATTTATGATTTTCGTATCTTGGCCAAAGGTCGTGACATGCATATCTTGCCGGCTTTTCATAATGACCATGGCGCGATCGTAAAAAATTTCAACAAATTGGCGGGTATTTTTTAAAGACCTTGCTTGGCCAAAACAACCTAAGGGTATTTTTTGAATACCTTATCGCCGATAAATTTGTTATGTCATCTCCTGTATGTCAAAAAACAAAAAGTCGGCAAGGTCGACGATGAAGATCATGCCGACCACTTTTTAGCCGGCGAGGTCGACTGATGAAGACCTTTCTGCCACTTTTTTGAAGACCTTGTTAGGCCACTTTTAGCTAAGCATGATCTTCATTAGTCGAAACAAGGTGTTGATTTATTCTTTGATTTTGAGTATGATTTCATATAACAGATTTGCAATCCCCTTTTTTAGAAGTATTTCGGTTGTGTGCTTCATTTTCGTTGCAAGAGATATCTCAAAAAAAAAAAAAAAAAAAATCATCAAAAATCATCCCACAAAAGTTCAATCAAAAACAAAATTTCATAACTTAAAATTCATAAGTTTTAATCTATTCAATCAATTTAAACTTAATTAATTAATCTAATCAAAATTTTAGTGTTAATTAAACGAGGGCAATTTTGCCATTTTGAAAATACAAGGTTAAGGGTGGCTTGGTTTTACTTCAAAATGACCCTATTTTGTCTTATTGGGTATACCCCAATTAATCTGGGTATACCCCAATCAAGCCAGGTTTATAAATCCCAAATTGGTAAAAACCCCCTTTCTGTTATAACTTCCGTCAACATCCAGTTAAGTAAGCACGTGCAATTCACGCGTACATCACAAATAATAATTAATTTTATAAACCCTAAGTACATGTTGCAATACTGACCGTTGATTTGTGTTGGATTAGAAATAGATAGGTGCAGAAAGATCCTTTTTTTTTTCTCCTCTTCGTTCTCGCCGAAGAACATGCTAAAATTCTCAACTACAGACCAGAACCAAATGTTGTTTTGCATTTTAACTAGAGAGAACGATCACATAATACAAAGAGAAACAAAGCATAGCAGGAAGAGATAAAAGATTCACCAACAACGAAAAAGAACTCCATACCACGCTATCAACAATAATGAAATTCCTTGGGGTTATCTCTAGTTTTTCTATTGTTCAATTTACTGGGTTCTAATTGAAGTTTGCTTGAAATCGTGAAAACTAATTAATTTTCTAGATATGGGTACTTTGAGAATCCATCATCACCACAACACATGTGCCCACTTTGGAGGAAAATAGTAGTTCAACTATTTTGGTTTCTGTAAGATTTCTATGGTCAACAATAGATGGATCCTGATAGGAAGCATTACCACCTGCGGTGATGGGTTAACATATGGAATAAAAATTTAATGATTTATGTATGTTCATCTCGTGATTTATGGATATATAATGAATTTTTTTAATTTTTTTGTGCAGTGCTGGAGTTTAAATAGAAAAGAAGGGGGATAGGGAAGAAAAATTGGTGAAGATGATTATATAATCGTAAAGTACATTTTTGAAGGTCTCTAATGGTGATGTGCAGAGAAGAAGAAGGGAAGAAGATGTATAATTGTCAAAAAAAATAATTAGGGTCTAGAATGAACCACGTATTTAAGGTCCTAGATATTAACATCTGATAAGGAAAATTAATTTTATTTTATACACACGTGAGTTGTACGAGCACAATCAAGTGGGTTGTAACGGTAGTTATAACAGAAAGGAGTTTTTACCAATTTTAAATTTAAAAAGGGGTAATGCAAATTACCTATTTATTTTGAGGGAGAAACACAAAATCCCCCTTCATTTTTATAACCAAAAGGGGATATTCATTCATATAAGCTACAATGGCAATCACAGACCCCAACATCCACATACACGACAAAATCAGTAATGCTTTGTGTCCCGGAGAAAAACCGTGACTCACAAATATTGGGCCCACCTTTGCCCCTTGATGATCCCAATGCTAGAGTTTTACCCTCATTCGTCCGAATCCCACTCACGGGATTTCCCACGGTTGTTTTTGGTGTCAACCTAGCAGCACTCGGACAAGATTTACAATGCCATAAGAATGCGAAATTCTTCTCGGTGGATTTGCCTTTTATCCATATTCTCCGCAGAATTTTCACTTCTTAAATTCTTCTTCCACTCATGCAACTGCATTATCCTCTCTTCGATGCTATTTTTAGTTATTAGCCTTGTAATCTTTATTTCCTGTTGCCGTCCAATCCGATGTAGCCGATTTATTGCTTGATCTTCAACTATCGGGTTACACCACGGCTCCAACAGGTATGCCCTTGTTGCGAATGTGAGATTTATGCACGTGTCCGAAGCTTTATGATCTGCCAGAAGAACAATGTGCGAATTTGCTGAATTCATGTTTTCAAATTCTTCTACCAACTTGCTCCTCTTTCTTGTACTCTTCATGCGATCGTCCAGTCTCACTACTTGAAAACCAGCAGCCTTGAGTGGCTCTTCTAGCAAGATCAACATCTTTCTGAATTAGGACAACACGGATCTTTCTTCTTCTTTTGCTTAGTGAGCAGGTATTTCAAGATACATTTTTCGCAAAAGACATGAGCACAGCAAGTGATGGTTGCCTTGCATAGCGGAGAAATGCAAATTGGGCAGTCAAAGCAATCTTCATCTTGTAGAATTGAGACCATTGTCTGCAGCAATTTTGGATTCCTGGTTACATCTGCACCATGTCAAGCTCCCAACTCATCAAATAATGAATAATGCCGAAACTTGTAAAATTTAAAACATGAATTCAGGAGTAAAATGTGATTGAACTAGTTGTTACCTTCTATAGTGTAGGCCGAAAGAGTTTCTGTAGGACATGAGGCAGAATGATTACAGAGTTGACGAAGCCGTTGAATGATACCCAGCATACTTGCATGGTTACCCACTATACGGCCGTGATTCATGTAATTTCGAATCACATTATGGGAATCTGCTTCCACTTGGGCATATTCCTCTCGTTCTTCATCAGAGAAATCGACAAAACATGTTTCCACAGTTTTGGGCATTAGATTAACCTTACCATCTTCTTTTAATCTTCGCAAACATATGTTTGATGTCAAGTCCTATTACAAGTTCACCAAAATCAAAAACCAATAAACAATAATGCCAAGGAGTAACAAGAATTAATATAATAATATACCTGTAAACGTGAGATCCCGTTCTTGCATCCTTTATCAAGCAACTTTTGGACTAGTACTTTCCAATACTTTGCATCAGAAAATGGTTCGAATCGTAACAAGTCCATGGCAAGAAGCAAATTATATGAACCGTTCAAGATGGGCATCCCTGTAACTAGCCACACAATCTTGGTTTTAAGAAACGGAACAGCCTCGAGCCTAAATTTAAGCGCCGAGGCAGCTCGGCGATAATTTTCCTTGGTGTAGATTAGATGTGCCTCGTCGAGTACAACTCGGTGCCACTCAATGTCCTTGAAAGGTACCAGAGACTGATGCACTAGAGTTTCATCTGTTGTTAAAACAACATCATACTCTTGGAAATTTTCATTGTCACTGCTATTAATATTTCGGCCTGGTTTGCGCCAATCTGGAGCATAAGTTAATGCTCTCAGGATACCAGGTTTTGTGTGTTGGTCTAATTGTTTTGTCCAGTCTGACAGATGTGACTGTGGGCAGATGATCAATGTTTTTCTTCTAGTCCCCCGCCACCCTTTAGGGATGATTTCATCCTCCTCCTCATCCGGAAATAAGTTATTGAAATCAACAGTTTTCTTAACTTTCTTAGTATGTGAAGAATCCACAATTTCTCTACTATATTTCCGTTTCTTAGTATCAGACGTCCTCTTTCCGGCCAGAGAAAGAGACAATGTCAGTTCATCATCTTCTTCTTTTCTTAGATTCTCGCTTAATGATTGTAATGGTGCACAGAAATCAGTTGAAATAAGAGAAAGTAAAGTAAGAGTCTTACCCAAACCCATGTCATCTGCAAAAATACCACCTCTCAGAGGCTCCGGCCTCTGATTTGTATGTATCTTAGTCAGTAGATGCTTATAAGATCCTCGTTGTTTATTCTCTACCCAAAAAGGAGGCAATTCATCGGAATTTTCCCTGTGATATAACCAGCCTAATCCATATTTTTGATGCATGAAAAGATCAGTTTCTATAACATCTTTGGACGGTTCTAATGCCTTACCACCCTGATGCAGGGCGGAAGCGTTGAATAGTATTAAAATCTAAAACTCATACATTTCTGAGATAACACTCAAGAAACTCAATACTTTTCATTCATCAAAAACTGTCTAATACTAAACAAAAGAGCTCTTTATATAGATAACTCTTGTAAAATCATTAATTATTCTCTAATCAATTAAAATATATTTGTTACCTTAGCTAATAGATATTATATAAAATAATAAACTACTACAATAAATATTATTAGATATTACTAAAAGATACCTAAATAATGAAAACTAAAATATTTTAAATAAATTAAAATATAACTTATAATAAATTAAATAATAAACATGTATATTCTCTTTCCATAAATACTCCACCATTCTCCCCTTCTCAAAAAAAATTCGTCCTCGAATTTTGCTGGTATAATTGCTCGCATGAATGATTTGTTGAGGAAACTTCATATAATCCTTTGGAAAATCCAAACTTTGCAAAGTTATTTTTGGACACAATAACTCTTGCACTTGACTAATCGTACAAACCGCTTCATGAAAATGATCAACGTATTTGGGACATACTAAAAACTTATCGTCCGGGTAAACATCATAGATTGGTGGTGAATTCTAATCCTGATAACTTGATATTTCTCAATTTCGGAAAAAGAAAAATATCATCAAACCTTTGGATTTCAAGCTCTAACCCGGACTCCAACGAATCTCGCGGGTCATGTGCAACTCCTTGAAATCCTTTCTCCTTGTCGCCAAAGAGGTTTTTGTTTTCATCACCGGTCACTTCCTCCACTCGCTGTAGGCTAGGACCATGATGGGGCTCTTGCTGAGGTTGCATTTCAGCCAATAAGAGGGTGAGCGCCTTAACCATCCGTTTCAGATTATCTATTACCACTTGCTCTTTCTCATCGTTGAGAGCGGCTCTTCGAACAACACCATAATTTCTTCCTCGAAACATGATGCAGGAGCGTTGCCTATCTCTGAACCAACTGATGCAGGGCGGAAGCGTTGAATAGTATTAAAATCTAAAACTCATACATTTCTGAGATAACACTCAAGAAACTCAATACTTTTCATTCATCAAAATCGTCTAATACTAAACAAAAGAGCTCTTTATATAGATAACTCTTGTAAAATCATTAATTATTCTCTAATCAATTAAAATATATTTGTTACCTTAGCTAATAGATATTATATAAAATAATAAACTACTACAATAAATATTATTAGATATTACTAAAAGATACCTAAATAATGAAAACTAAAATATTTTAAATAAATTAAAATATAACTTATAATAAATTAAATAATAAACATGTATATTCTCTTTCCATAAAATCTTCGAACATCGTTGTTCGAAGAGCCGCTCTCAACGATGAGAAAGAGCAAGTGGTAATAGATAATCAAACGGATGGTTAAGGCGCTCACCCTCTTATTGGGCCGAAATGCAACCCCGAGAAGAGCCCCGTCATGGTCCTAGCCTCGGCAAAGAAGTGGAGGAAGTGATCGGTGATGAACAAAAATCCTCATTGGTGACAAGGAGGATGGATTTCAAGGAGTTGTACATGATCCGCGAGATTCTTTGTAGTCCGGATTAAAGCACAGAAATCCCAAGGTTTGATAATATATTTTCTTTTCGGAGGTTGAAAATAATAATATTATGATTGATTGGAATCAACCTCCATTTTATGATATTTACCCATGATATTATTCCAGCTTTGTCCTAGTTATGCGATCTTTATTTTTATGAAGAAATACCCGATCAAGTGGGTCACTGGACCAAGTTATCTTTTTTGATGTGCAACCGGCCCAAAAATAAATTTGTCAAGAATATATGTGTTGAAGAATTATCATGATTTTCACAAGAGAAACATAATTTCAAAGTATCAGACCTATAAAATTCGAGGACGAATTTTTTTTTGAGAAGGAGAATGGTGGAGTATTTATGGAAAGAGAATATACATGTTTATTATTTAATTTATTATAAGTTATATTTTAATTTATTTAAAATATTTTAGTTTTCATTATTTAGGTATCTTTTAGTAATATCTAATAATATTTATTGTAGTAGTTTATTATTTTATATAATATCTATTAGCTAAGGTAACAAATATATTTTAATTGATTAGAGAATAATTAATGATTTTACAAGAGTTATCTATATAAAGAGCTCTTTTGTTTAGTATTAGACAGTTTTTTATGAATGAAAAATATTGAGTTTCTTGAGTGTTATCTCAGAAATGCATGAGTTTTAGTATTAATTCTATTCAACGCTTCCGCACTGCATCACACCCTTAGAGGAAGAAGAAGAACAAGCATACTTAAATATCTCGTCCAGAGTTTGGAACTCTTGCTGACAAAAATCTTCGGCAATGAGACCAAATTCAAAACGATAACCATCATTAACGCATGCGTTTGCATAACTGACGATTTCTTGTTCAGGGAGCTTGAAGACTTCACGAGCCTTAAACACTTCACATATAACCAATTTATTGTCCATCTAATTAATGAAAATAAAAAGATTCATTAATTTCAATACAGTAGTGAATTTAAGAAGGAACGTCTTGTTAAAAGGGTTTATGATGTGGGAGGGAAACACAATGACCTTAGTCATGGAGTTTTTATTTCCTCGTTCGCTGATATATCTTAGAAATTCTTCATCGTCAAGCTGATACGCGTACATAAGATATTACTTGTTTTGGTTCCATTTCCCATGTAAAAGGCAAATTTGCGCCTGTAACCAAGTGTAGCATTGTCCATTAGAAGCAAATGTCTAATAACCTTCTTCTTTCCTGTAGACCTCCAGTGGCCAATATTCCCACTACGGCTCTGTCGTTTGCATTTTCCATTGCTATCAATAATTTGTCTCGGCATATAAAATAGTATTTGTGCTCCTTTTCCTACAGCCATACGTAGATCCAGTTTCCATTAATGCATCTAGTTACTTACGACCAAAACTTGAAGTCATTTAGAATCTATTAAAAGGGGAAAACAAATGTAAAGAAGTATGGTAGGATTACCTATACCTCCGATGCGATCCCATAGCTCCCGAGGATGGATCTCGTACAGATTGAACCCGGAAATAATAGGAGTTGGAGTTTTTGCCCATGAATAATTAATATAGTTGTCAGGATCTTCATTCTTTTTCTTGAGACAACGCATCCATACTATATCGATATTGGGACAATGGTTACGACCAGGTAGGAAATAATTATCGACTGCTAGTTCATTATCATTAGTACCAGCCCTTCCCCTGGAGTACAAAAATAAAAACAAACGAAGGATTTAGAACTAGGGGAACTGAAAATTTAGAGTTGCCTCCCTAATAGTCATAAGATTTATCATGTTTTTAGTTTTTCTTCCATTTTTCATATTTCTTGTTTGATAGAAATACGAAGTCATATTCAGCAACACATAATTACTTTGTAGTTTCCATTTTTCATTTTTCATAAAATTGCTTCGGGCAATTATTTCCATGATAACATATCAAAACATAATTACTTTGTAGTTTCGGTTTTGATATTGGTTATCAAAAATGGTATGTGGAACCCTCGTGCTTGACTTAACAGGTTACAAGTCTATTTTGAGATTTGTAAGATCCTTTTCGTGTTGTCCTTTATTTTTTTCGTTTCTTTGTCATTTTTGTGACAAAAAGGGGGAGAAATATATGGAGTAAACAGGTGATGCTGGTATCAATTTTATGTTGATTGGTGTCACTAGGGAAGAGGACAATGGTGCTTGAACGTTTATATAACAAATGAGGAAAAGCATAGACTAAGCGGGAGTAACATATCATATGATTGGGATAAAAAAGACGAGCGGATTGAAAATCTACCTATCTCACCTTTAGGGGGAGTATGAGCTTTGTTATTATAATGCAGCAGCTGCATTTTAAGGACTGGATTAATGCGGGTTATGTGATGTTGAATTCGGGAATCAAACGTGTGTTTAATGAATTATTGTAATTTTTTTATCCATATGATTGTAAGAGTTTTGTCACTAAAATTGACAAAGGTGGAGATTGTTAGAGCATAGATCGGTTGAACCCACCAAGAGTTGGTATGTCAAGTTTGGTTGTCATATTTTAGTGAACCAAAACTCATTTAAGAGTCGCTTGATTTAAATGTACTAGAGTCAACTTCGTATAGGTTAGCTTGAAAGAATTAGGATGAAACATTACAAGTATTGCAAAGACTTGAAGAAGTGAAGAAGTATGGAGCTAAAAACCACAACATCATCCTTCCACTTGAGGTTAGTGATATTTGACTTGAACTGTTTCATTCCCTAACGTATCTTTCAAGTCGTGCATATTGAAAACATAAAACTGCGAAGCATGAACACTATAGATAGACATGGTATTAAGGAATACAATATGAAGTTTCTTGCTTAACCATTAAACTTTGTATATAAGACATCAACATAATCATATGAATGCTTGTGATTATGTATGGGTATGAGGTGAGGATTTCATCCTAAGAAACAATGTTTTTACATGTGTTTTAAGGAAGTAAGTTCATGATATGTGTTGTGAATCGAAAAGGAAATCGCCAGGCGTTATTGGGGTTGTTCTTCATTGCAAATCTTATGAACGACCAATATGTGTGATTAGTAGAAATCTCATGACTTGTTTGTGTTCTTGGTAAAACTATTCACATGAGGCCTGACTTATGTATTGGTGTGACTTTTATTAGTGAAACCGATCTTAAGTAATCACCTGGGGTATGATCGGGTTTGTGAGTGTCTGACCAAAATTTTGGAGAGGGGAACCGATCCTAGTAAGAGGTGTAGTACATCACAAGGGGGAACCGATCCTTGTATGAGGTACATCAAGGTTTATAGAAGAAAGGGGAACCGATCCTATGAACATGTGCAACACGTTTTTAGGCAAAGGGGAACCGATCCTATGGACATATGCAGTTGATACAAGTTAGATACCAAATATATATGGGGAACCAATCCTAGTACCTAGTCAGCCGAATTATGGTAAGCTAGTGTGACTATGCACAATACTCACATGGAGGAAGAACCGAAACTTGTTTTGGTAGAACCGTTACACCCATGGTTTGTGATTGAGTATTACTTGATCAATCACATAGTTCTTGAAAGTCAGATGAACCAATTCTAAACTTGTTTAGAAGTGTGGTTAATCAGTTTCAAGTGAATAAGTATGAAAAAGGACTTGCAAGAGTAAGATGTCGACACACTTTGAACACGCTCATTAATGTGTATTCTTTTATTATTCAAAGATATTCCTTAACAGCTAAGAAGAAAGTAAATCCCAAGATCAAATTTAAATAAGTTAAGAATCTTTTAATTAAGGTTTTTAATTATATATGGAAAATAATAATTAGTAATGTGCATTTGCTAATTAAAGATTTTCCAAGGAGATTTCGATCATTATTTTTGGAAAGTGCATTCACAGGAATTATGAAAACCGAATTTGGGTTAGTATGGAAAAATATCTTGAGAATATTTTCGGTTTTGGAAATTCCTTGGTGTCCAAACTTCCTTGTCTATAAATACTTTGAGTTTGCATTTTTAGCAAAACTAATCCTTCGTGACAGTAAACTTCCTCTGTTGTACTGTTACTGGTGAAGCCGATTATTGGAGAGGAGAGTAATCTAATTAGGTGAAATCTCTTATGGCCGCTCAGTTCAAAGTCTTATTTGGGATTGAGAAGCTCTAGTGTGTACCGTTGGTGGGAAACTAGATAATTGCGGTTTATCTTTAGTTTTCATATTGATTTGATTGACTAATGGTGGTTGAACTTTGATTGCACCTAGTTTGTTTATGCTTGAGAATCTTCTCTTCTCGAAATAAGATTCACTCAAACTAGTTCAAGGTTTCGACGAGGATCTTTAGACCTAAGTTAGATCTAAAGACGATCTTGTGATAATCCATTGTTAACAGACTCCGTTTTGTGTGTGATTGATCACAAGAGACTCAAGTAGTTGTGTGCAGGTATTTATTGAAGATCTAAGAAGATTTGAAGACAACGAAGAGATATAAGATTTCAGACTTGGTTTTATAATCTTTGGTGTGCACAATACTTGTTTTGGTAAAAGAGGATCCAATTAATAATGGGTTTATCCTTTTGGTAGATTTGATTGATTAATTGAGAAGATCGGCATCAACACAGTTCATTGGATTAAGAGTGTTGATTGGCTAAATCTTAACGATTACCTTTTGGTGATTGAACATAAGATAGATCTTGGAACATGGCAAAGAAGATTATGTTAAGATAAACAGAAGAGCCTTTGTGCAACTCATATCACTTGTTGAAGAGAGTTGATACCAAACAGATTTGTTTTTCCTTTACTATTTGGAATACCAACCAAAGGAATTGGTCCAAGTACGTGACTTGTTTACAGGTTGGAGGCGTGGGAATACAGACGAAACTAGGTGAACTATAGGTTTAGTTGCTTGGTTTCAACTATACGAAGTTGGTTTATTTGTATAATGGATTAATCCTGAGAGTATTCAATTCTGTACTAGGTCCCGAGGTCACTACAAAAACATGTCCTATTAGTGAGGGTTTTTTTTTTTGGGGCGTCAGTGTCACAAATAGTCGCTACTCCCTCCGTCCCACTATTAGATGACCTACTTAGTTTGAAGTTTTGTCCCACCATTAGTTGACCTATTTCATTAAACAAGGGAATATTTCTAAAATTATCCTTTTGATTGATTATCGTTAGTATAAGAAATGTATATAATCTGATATCCATGTTTATACTCGTTACGTAGGTGTTTTAAAATGCTTTCTAATGATACAAAGTTTACGAAAATCCATGGTATAGTTTGAGAGATAAATCATTTCTAAATTTTACAAATTATTATCCATAAGGGTATAATTGTAAAAAACACTTAAAAATACTCCTCCCATTCCTCCTTTTAATAATCGTCGTGAAACTTCAACTAAATCCCATCTAATAAAAGGACGGAGGGAGTATTTGTGAGGGTGTTTTGACCAACTGTAGAAATACTAGGATAGTAAACGGAGCAGTTTCTTTGGTCGGTTTCATGCTTCCGAGAAAGTAGATGATTTCTGTTTTTATTCTTTTTTCTCAACCTTATCTGCTGAAGCAGATCTTATTCACTTCATTCTTTCTCCGTCATTTTTTCTCTGCTGAAGAACTGAAAGCAGGTTTAGCTCTCGCCTCTTCTCTGTCTCGTCCATCTCTTCGCTTCTCTGTCTCGTCCATCTCTTCTCTGTTGAGGGAGAGAGTTCTAAGGAAAAGGTGATGTTTTTACAGATAAGATTAAGGTTTCAATGAGAATTGATGATGGAGATAAAGATGAGTCTGAGATTTAGAGAAATGGAATGTAATCAGGGATAGTTGATGGTCATGGTGTCGATCCGTCTGTTGATTCAAACTCAACATAAAGGTAAGTTGGATTTAGGGTTTCTTTAATTAACTTTGCTTTTGTGTGAAATTTTTTTATAGATTGATCAATTAGTGATGGGTTTGCTTTTAATTGAATTTTGGATGATGTATAGGGTTTAATTTCAGTTTCTATAATTAATCAATTAGGAATTAGGGTTCATCCCGAATTAGGTTTTTGGTTATAAACTCATGCCAGTATTCTTGAGTTTGAATGATAGATAAAAAGGATTAGATAATAGTGATGGTTCAAAGAAGATTTGAGTTGTAGCAGCTCATAGTTGATGAAGAAAAGATGAGTATAACCGAGATAGTGGGAGTTTAGGTTGAATTTGGTAAAGGGGTTGAATTACAGGGGAATATTGGTGGAGTCAATGAGGAGCTGAAGACGATATGGTGGGTATGTAGTGGAGCTGTAGTTGTAGCTAGGGATGTGTTGCATGACAGGGATGGAGTTGATGATGTTATTGAGCCATGAATGATTTGAAACTTTGAAGTACAGATGTATGTTTAGGGTGTTGCAGGGGTGATGGAAATGTAGTTGAGGTTAGGAAGTAGCAATGGCAGTGTTGTGGGAGATTGTGGAACATAGAATAGTTATGCAATTGAGTATGGAGGTGATGTAACTGAACTTGAAATTTTCATAGTTAATGTTTTGTGGTCAATTCATTTGGTGGGACTCTGTTGGTCAATTAAGTTGCATTCACTTAATGATGGTATAATTCATGCTCTGTGGTAGAGTATGTGCCACACAATATCTATGAATTATCTTCATGCAGGAAATTCTTGTATATCATCCGTGCATTCTGTTCAGATAAAGCATGTTGTGATACGGTGAAAAACAATAGTGTAAGCAATTATTATAGTAGAAGTTATTATTCTTTTAGACAATGCCACTGTTCTATTTCTTCTAATATCAAAATGCGTAAAGCAGTATTCTCATGCTTCTTATACTTATAGATGTTTGGCAGATACTGGATGCTGACAACTGCAATTGATCTGAATGGCGAAATCAAATACATTTTCTGTTGCTTATAAGCTTAAGAAAAATAAGACTGGCGAGCATACAAACTGCTGCGCACCAGCTTCCTATGCTTAAGAAAGCCTCCTTTTGCTGCCATTCTTCAATCTTAAATTCAACAAGAAAGGTAATTGTGTGTATGGTACTAGTATTCTCATCAGCATCTTATATTTCAATTTCAATTGTTATTTGGAATGTGATTTTGAGTTGTGACATGTAAACTTTGGTTGATTGTTGAAGTTTTTCATTTTTCTTCAAACTTCTAGGCTTATGCAATCTATCTATGTTTTTATAATTTAAAGTTTGCTTTCTGAATTTAAGGTTATCCTCTTTTTGGGGTTCAAAATTCAATGGATTTCTATTATGGATTGGAGATGCACTAACTATATGGGGTGAAGGGTCATCAACCAAGCCTACCACTGAACCAAGTGCAGAAATTTTGCAACTTAGACAACAACTGGAGAATACTCTTGCAGAACATCAAGCAGCAATGCAACGGACAGCTGAATTAGAAGCACTTGTTGCGCATGATAAGCCGGGAAATGCCAACAGGTGATATTTTTACAGATAAGGGTACCTTGTATTACACAACAATTATGGTTACTATAGTTGAGAAAATTCAGCAGTCTTTTTTTAATCTTTGTTTCAACAGTTTTATTAGCATATCTGGCTCGAACAATTTTTTTTAATCTTTGTTGCAATTTTCAAGTATGTGGATTTTGTTTGCTTAGAGTCTCCCAATGCTCAACTGCTCGATCTTAGTCTCTTTTTGTTAGTGTTTGGTTAATAATGTAATGCTTATCGCCTTTTAACTATATTGATTTGGTAATTCTAGATGATGTTTGGCACTAAGTTTTGAAGACATTTGAAATGGATTATTTTTTTTTTTGTTGTGAAAACTGACAATGCACAGCGTTCCTGTGGTTGCAGACTTTAGTAGCATTTATCAGCCTTGGTGTAGCAGTTGTGCCGGCATTATATGTCTTTTTACTTGAAATTTCTTTTTTTTTCTTAGACATCTAATGCATCTCAGGTTAGGAATGTATAAATCTTTAAATCTCATGGAATGATGGATGGTACTGTTCCTGTTAAATACTCTATAGATACATTTAATTTTCTTTCCATTGCCTCCAGATTAGTGTACCTCTTCATATTTTGTTACAGACTCCTTGCTGACTGAAATCTGACCTTTTATTTTGAGCCCTTTCGGTGTGTAACCATCTGAAATCCTTCATTAGCATCAGGTCTCCAAGGTGTTCGACAAAAAGTCCCAAAAGAAACAGCATTGATAATTGGGGGGTTGGACCAAATTTAAGTTAGTTTCTAAATGTAATTAGATCCTCTTAGTTAGTGATTTTTGTAACTGAAATATCTTTTTGATTCTAGAATTGTCGATCTGGTGAGATTAAAATTTGGTAGGAAGTTCTTGGTTTTGTGTTTATTTGCTTATTCAACACTTTTTTTTTCTTCAGATTCTTTCACTAACCTGGAAACATTTAATTGTCCTACTTGTGGCATCAGCAGCTTATGCTCCTTTGTACAAACAACTTGCCAAATTGGTCGTACCATCTTATGATGATGACAGAGACCTTCTAGATGGGGGTTATGATATGACCACTGGTGGAGTTTGCAGGTATGCATTTCCTGGTTTCGTTACCTATTTCTCTACTTAATTACCTTTCACATGATAATGAAAAGAACACTGAAAAAATAAGTATTAAGAAGATAAAATGTGATTTATGAACCTTATTGAATCTTAGGAAGACGACCTTGGAGAATTCTGTTGAATGTGGAACTTATTTGGAAGTGTAATTTTTTTTTCTTATAAATGTGATTAGCAGACCCTTATTAATTTATACTTAGTACAATCTTTATTATACATGCTTCCAGCACTGGTGCATTGTTATGGATATTATGTATTTGAAGTTGATAGGTGATTGAATATATAAGGTTGTAGTGCCTTAGCTTGTAATAAACCAGTTATCCGACCCCTTTGAATGTGACAGAGCAATAGGATAAAGAATCTTATTGGCTATTTTGGAAGTTATATATTAATTTTGACTTATTGAAGTTGAATTCTGTAGCCAATGCCTTCATAGAACTGCATCAGTTAACCATTTAAGCCTAAATGTATCTTGCTCTTAGTTGCATTCTTATAGTCTTCAAAATATAAGATTGTGGAAGTGCGTTGGTTTTTATAAGCAAGTAATAAGCCACTACACCATCACCACCACCGTAACCAGATCCACCAATTCAATTCCCCAATCTGAATTTATGTTGAATTTTTTCTTCAATTTTTCAGAAACATGCATCGTATAAAACGTTTGTCTTCTATACCAGGCTACGAATTTAACATATCCAAGCACCGTCTCCCAATTGAATGGTTTCTTTATATTGAACCTTTTTAGATCAAAATGTTAAAATAATCCCCGTATTTTCTCAAAATTAGTAGGCAGTAGAAAGAGTAGCTAAGAAATCTCAATTTTGGCAACGATATTTTTGAAAGTTTCATTGCAAGCTGGAGATGAATGTGTAAATTCTCATGATTTCGATGTTGACAGTATGCAGGATTGTCATCCAGAGGCATTTCACATTTAGGATTCCAAGGCTCTCCTCAATCAGCGGTAGCAATCTGAGGAGGAAACTGAATTTCGGTTCAATATTTCAAGAACAAATATGCACCAGACACTGATGGCCCTGGCTCTGCGTCTCTGAGGTCGGCTACATCTAATACGACAACTACTTTCAGTCTTGAATTTGTATATTTTTGAAATGAAAAGGTTAAACATGAAAATAAATTTTTTAGAAGTTTATACAATAGCTTAATGCTTCGCTACAGAATTCCAATTCACAAAAACTTGATTAGTTGGAATTCTCAAAGAAGTTAGCTTTGTTCACGAACTCTGTTTCACTTCCAAGTCTCCTGCCAAACATACTTATATTTCTCTCCTTCCATAAAAGACAAAACCCTGCAGATAACATGTATGTGCATCCTTGGATTCGTATTGATAAACTTCTGTCCGTTCTTCTTTTTCATTAGATTTCAATGACATGAACATAATTTAATAGGTGCTAACATGCTACTTTTTGCATTGTTGCCTGGTATAACAAGTATTTGGACCAGGTCCTGATGATGAAGGGAGAAGCAGAATCGCAGGATGATAAATGAATGTCATCATGGAACTTGGAAAAGAACCGCTAGCTGCACAGATGATCCATCTTTTGTTCTTAAAAAGAGATACACAGCGAGAGGGAAAGTGACAGCTTGTTTTAGAGCCTCGGGTGCTTATTTTTCTGAATATAAGGGAATGGGATGATTTTTTTTATTTTTATTTTCATGCCATCAGGTGTGTTCTTATCATGTCCCAAACTTTTCACAGGCATTTTGGATGTTGATAATCTTAGTTACCAGGTTTTTAACTCTCCGGGTGTTGTTCTGTTGGTGTAACAATGTAAAACTTTGTTATGAATGGTATAAGTTTTTGGTTCAGTGTGAATGATGCGAGTTTTGAAAAGTTTTTAATTTTGTGTAGGGCTTAAGATTTCTAAGAATTTTGTAATTCTGAGAAATCTAAAATCCGGTAGCCGGAGAACAGTAATCGTTGACCGACGTCGAAAACTTATGACGGCGACAAGAAAACAATTTATGACGGTTTGGCAAGGCGCCACAAATAGAAAACTATTCGTGACGGTTGACCAAACGTCATAAATGTTCTCAAACCGACACAAAAAACATTTGTGACCCCAGTAGTAACGACGGATTATTGGCCGTCACAAATGCGTTTTTATGAAGGTCTTTTTGCTATTTGTGACGGTTTTCTGTTATTTGTGACGGTTTAAAAACCGATACTAAAGGCCTCTGTTTTGTAGTGGTTTTTCTGCATTTGCGGTTTCCTCGTTAACAAAATCTTGTTGTGTCATTTACTTTATATTTCGCATTATAATTGTTTTATTATAATTAAAGTAAATTGCACAAACGTTAATTCCTATTTACTTGATACGTGAATCTGTTGAGTTTGGTTAAGTCCCAACCTTTGTATCAAGTAAACATACTTACGTTCTTATTGTCTTGATCACGTTCATCGTAATGATCCTGCGAAGTGTGAACCCGATTAGTTGCATTGTCTCGATCAAATCCATGACAATCACTTTCGGAGAAAGGACTTATAGGAAGGAAAAGTTTTAGCTTGAGGTATATTTGGGTACCCTCGCCTTTAGATTATGGAAATTCCAACTGTTGGCTCCTTGGTATCACTAGAGGGGTTTAGGATCACGTAATCAGAGAAATTGCATCTTTGCTCCATATTCTTGGTTCGAATGCAATAATTCCTTCTACTTCTGCCGATGTTAGATTATGGAAAGACGGTGAGGACACTATGGCCAGCAAAAGTTACGAAAATATCGATGACCGCAGCCATTTATCTTGTGTTCATCCCAAAAAAAAAAAACTTTGGTCGAAACTATGGCCAACAAAAGTTAACTTTCTCATGTGGAGTGCAACTAAACACAAAATTTTGACTCGAGATCAGCTTTGTAAAAGACATTGGAGACCATGGGCTAATCATTACTATACGTGCATTAAGGACGAAAGAAACACCATCACATTTGCTGCTTCACTGCCAGTTAGCTATTCACATATGGGACTTCTTTCGAGCAGAATTTAAGCTTGTTTGGGCTATTCCTCCGTCAGTCGATCTTGCGCTTAGTACAAGGCCTTCACCCTAGAGTAAAACTAGAAAATCTCTTGTCATCGAAGCCTTACCTGCTTTTGCAATTCTTTGGTCGCTTTGGAAGGAAAGGAATCAATGAGCCCTCGACAACAAGACACTTACAAATGCGAAACTCATACAGAAAATTAGATTCACCATTGCCTATTGGCTCTATCTTCAACCTGCTTTCGAGAACACTACTCTCAGAGATTTCATGCTCAATTGGAAGAAAATGGTTTATGAACCACCGTGAATACTTATGGTTGTAATCAGTTTATAAGGTTAGGCGGTTTTTAGTTTTTTTGCTGCTTTGTCTCTGTTATCTGTAGCACAAACAAAAAAGATTCCGATAACAAAAATTAAAGCTCAAGTGATGAAGCTGTAAAGTTTGAGTGTGACAAGACATGGGAACGTTGTGGCCCATTCTCCAGCAAAATATGCCTTATCTCACCACTCAAACGTATGGTGGTTATATTCTGATCCCCTTTTATGTATGTGGTGGTTATCCTCAAATCTCCTTCTTAAATTTCTGAGTTTAGCAGAGAAAAGGAAAACAAAAAATCTGTGTGTTCCGTTGTCTAGCAAAAAAAAAAAAAAAGTATAAATTCTTGAATTGCTCCTCCCCGTTTTCTCATTATTCTACTTGAAATAAGATTGATGGAAAGGAGAATTGTAGTCGAGTACGATGTCAGAAATTTCAATCGTAGACTCTGAAAAATACACTTCCATTGAAATGGAAGAACTATCTACAAGGCTTGAAAACAGTGCTGCTCACTTGCCCATTCCTGGGAGATGTTCTATTCATAGGGTTCCTGAAAGGTTTCACAATATGACGGAGCCTAGTCGATATAAGCCTCAGGTGATCTCTATTGGACCTTTCTACCGTAAAGATCAAAGCTTGAAAGCAATGGAAGATTTGAAATTGCTTCATGCGCATCGTTTACTTACTCGAACAGCCGAAAAGAATATCAAAGTGGAAACAACGATAGTTAAGAAAGAAGATTGGATTCCAATATTAGATGCATGCATTTTGTCGATCCGGAAGAGAAGCTGAAATTCGCGGGTGTTATTCAGAATCCATTGACTTCAACAGCAGAGAGTTTGTAGACATGATGGTAATCGATGGTTTGTTCATTATCGAGACGTTAATAAGAGCTGTTTTGGGGAAAGGTTTGTACAGTGACACCCCTTTATATCGTAATGTTTGGCTCATTGTGAAAATCAAGAGTGATCTGTTACTTCTCGAAAACCAGCTTCCATTCTTTGTCCTTCAATGTTTATTCGACCACATTGAACTCCCGTACCAGTTAGAGCAAATAGAGGGTATGTCTATTGGGATGATGGTTTTTCATTTCTTGCAACCTTACTTAAGCACGCTCCCAACTGAAAAAAATCTTCCCGACAAGGCGCAGCCACTGCCGGAACAGTGTGAAAACGCCAAACATTTACTAGATGTACTTTCTATACTGTTCCAACCTTCTCCTCGAAGCGATAAACATATGCTCGTTGCTAATTTACCTTCATCCTCACCATGGAAAATCCAAAAGTTTATGATCAAGTGGAAATCCAAGTTCATGAAAGCACTGCTTGAAAAGTTCAACAGAGGTGGTGCGTCTACTGATGACAAATATGAAATGATAAAATTAATTCCAAGTGCGACAGATCTGAAACGCGCAGGAGTCAGGTTCAAGAAGGGATCTGAAAAGGAAAGTTGTATGAATTTTAGATTTAGTATTGACGGTGTTTTTGAAATCTGTGTTATAAACTTTGATGACGACACTGATACGATACTTAGAAATATTATTGCGTGTGAGCAATTATACAGCGGACGTTTTGATATGAGTAACTATGCTCATATAATGGATTGTCTCGTAAATTCTGCGGAAGATGTTGAGATTCTTCGTAAAGCAGGAATCATCAAGCATCAGTTAGGTTGTGACGAAGACGTCTCTAATATTTTCAACAAGCTCAGTATTGAGATCATCGCCAACGTTGCCGGTTCTAGATATGATAACATAACCCAGGAAGTGAACAAGTACTATAATCAGAGTTGGCATACTTGGAAAGCAATGTTGAAGCGTGAATATTTCCACAATCCGTGGGCGATAATTTCGGTCATTGCTGCAGTTATACTTATTCTACTTACAATCACATCCACTGTATTTGGAATCCTTCAAGTCGTGCTTCCTAAGAAATGATATATGTGGAGCACCTTTAAGGTTTGGTCGATGCATATTAAATTGTTAGCAGCAGTCTATGTCCTGGCCAAGGGTGTAAGAAATGATAAGATAGCCTCGCACAAAATATGTACTACTATTTGTCTCAACGTAATATATTCTCTTTTGCGTCAAATAAAATACCAGTCTCTCATTGCTTGATCTATTAAACAAAATTAGTGAGTTAAAAGAATTTGATAGCAGTGGTATGCTCCAAATATTCCAAGTTCGGTCCAAGTTTGTAAGAGTCAAGCAGAACCACGTAGTGTCATAGTGATGTACAGGACAGCAAATACTTTTCCTTGCTGTCAATTGATGAAAACTATGGTTTTGTATGTACGTAACTTGGGTCATGCTCAAGTCTTCGAAAAATTATGGTTCATTTTCATACTGCGATATACTCCCTCCGTTCTTAAATAATAGGCTGGTTTCATGTGTAATTTATACATAGAAACACCTGTGGTCTAAATCTCATATTCTACGCCTCATAAAATCCACACAACTAATCCATTTGAAGATGGAGAACTATAAATTTTAGTGATTATTTTCTTGAATCTTTACAAAGGAAGATAGAATAAAAACTAAAGAAATTACAATCAACAAATTTTCTCTCTCCTAATAACTTGTTTAACAATTAAAATGAACTCTCCTTACAACAAACTTACTCAACCCTTTATATAGGGTATCTCGGTGGATGACATTAAAGTTGTCCTTTATTTTAAGGAATGACTCGCGAAATATCGCAAGTGTATAAGTGTTCGTTCTCGCGACACTCTAAATCTCGCTAAATCTTCACACATTTCTCATGTTAAATTTGCTCGTCATCCCTTGCGTCATTTATGTTACTTCCTGCGACACCTTCGCGATCTTGTCATTTATTAATATCGCGAAGTATTGATGTTGCGATGTTCTTATCCTACATCTTGCCTTTCTCATGTCTTCTCTGCGAAGGAGAGAATGTCATGAGAATAAATGTTTTGAAATCTCACTTATTGCTACTTGTCTTGTTTCAATCCGTTACTTTTACGAATTTATTAAATTGTTTCTTCTTCCATTCTTTTTTGACACGTTTCTTTCAACTAATTTATTCTTGACCATTCATGTCCCATCTAGCATTAAATGCATTTGTTTTCTAGAGGATTCTTCTCTCTATATATAGTTTTCTCACCTTATATTCCTTCTCTTTTATTTTTCTCTGCAACTTTTCTTGAACTCTCTTCCTCATGATTTTGCATACTCTTTATAAATCTTCCCCTTTTTCTTTCTCTTGATCTTGATTAATGTATTCATTCCCATACTCTAATAATGTCTTCACTTGGTGTACATATAAACCCCTTTTTTAACGAAGCTGAAAGAATTTCTGAGAAGGGCTTCACCTATCAACCATTCCTGATAAAGAATCTTCGTCTATACTTTATAAAATCGTTTTACGATCATCGGTGTGATGATCATAAAATCATAATCTCATGCAGTCAAATCCTCGCGAGGCCTTCCCATTCCTCTCTACAATCCCGAGATGCCTTTATTCTATGAAATTCTTGCTCATGAGAAATTCTCGCGATCTATTTATCAACTAAGCGGCGATTGCATCCGTTTAATGCTTGAATTTACTAACCGTGGCGCTGGTGAGGGATCTTTATATCCTGATGATGTCAAAGATCCTAGATTCTCAAATTTAGAAATAGTCGCTGAGAAGTATACCGTAGAAAGCTTTTTTGAGAATTATGAAGTAATAAATATGAGAAATGATAAATCTCGCTGGGGTGCTCGATTGAAGAGAAAAGATAATATTCCCAGTGACAAGCTTCTTATGCAAGATATTGACTGGCATTCGGGAAAAAATAATGTTCCTCGGTACTCCAAAGATGAGAAATGGTGGGTTGTTCCTTTATTTTTGAGTGGACCTTATATTGCAGGTTCTCATATACTCCATGCGAATCTCGCAGACTATCATCCTTGGGAATTTAAGTGGCCCGAGAAGGCAAAAGAGGTGTGTTTTCTATTCTTCGCTGACTTTGCGAATTTTACCTCCTTGATTATCTACTAACCTTGCGAAATCTCCAGATTACCAAATTGAGAAAAAGTTACCAAAGGAATCCAAAGCCAAATACTTTGGCGATACTTCGTTCACTCACGGATGAAGTAAGAAATATTAGACTTGTCATTTTAAACAATATTGTTGCCTCTATTTCTTATCTTCATTCGTGTGTACAGGTTGGTGTCGAAATCATCGAGGGAGAAGAATCTCCCGAAATTGCGAAGGTCAAAGGAAAAAGCAAAGGTCCTCTTCGCAAGGGGAAATCCACTGCCCCACCTTCCAAAAAACGAAAAGTTCAATCTTCTTCTCATTCAAGTTCTTCATCTAGTGAAACATCTGATGAAGATGATAACAGTTTAAGCACTTCTTTCGCAAAGGGGGGTCAATCAACTGAATCTCCTATGGAGCAATTGTCCAACATCTTCTCAGACTCCCTCTTTATCTTTCTTTATAGGCTGGAAGAGCTTCTTTTGTCGTTGCCTCATATTTTGAAAGGAGATCAATATTCAATATTATATCGAAGAAGAATACTCGACTTCGCAATAAGAGCGAAGAATTAGAAGTTAGTCTGCTTGCTCTTATAAAAAGAATCAACAATTGGGCCCGAATCTTACTCGGAAGAACAAAATTTCTACTCTTCAAGCGCCAATCAACAACTCTATGGTATAAAACTCTTCTTTTTCCCTTATTTTTATTTTGTCATTTATTTTTCTTTATCTGACTTATCATTTTTATGAGACATATATAATATTTAAAGTGAAGCCATCATTCTTCATTCATTTCCCGAGCCTATGGATAATGATGTTCTTCTCACCCATCTCGAAAGAATCTTTAAGTAGTTCGCCAAACAAAAATTAATTCTCTTCCCTTAAATGAGCTCCAAACAAAATATCGCCTCTTAGAAATTGAACATAGATCTAGTTTAGGTTTATCCAACCAACTTAAACGTCTATACCTTGATTCTCAGGAGAAAACCAAAATTTTAAGGAAGAAAATTAGTAGTCTTATAGACGACAAAGATCGCATTGCTAATCAAGGTGCACAAGCATTAGCAAATTTTCAAAAAACTTTACTTGAAGTCCAAGTTGAGCGAGATGAATCTCTTCGCCAAAATTCCATTCTTAATGAGCGAGAAAATCAAATTCGTTCTCTTCTGGTTATAAATAATGATGATGAATTCGCTTGGGCTATGAAAGTCTTAGATAATGCCAGAAATAATTTAGGTGTTGATGTCGGTCTTCATGCTTGAACATCTTTGCCTTGGTTAAAGATATGATTTATTGAGAGAAGGTTGTTAGCTGTTCTTCTTTACTTTATCACTTCTTATTTGTGAAACTGTTTTTAAGTTACTGATTCATGCTCATACGTTCGTAGAGACTGAGAAGAGGTATCAAACAAGGATTGAAGAACTTGAATCTGAAAAAGAACAACTCACAAAGGACTTCTCTCTTCGCAACAACAAATATTCCAAGTTGAAGAAACAATCGCAAGCTCTGATGGCGAATTTTAATAACGATGCTATTCGATTTCGCAATCAAACTATTGAGAAAGTTTGCAATGATCACCACATTTCTCTTGGTTCATACCCTTGTCTTCTTGATGATATTTCTGAAAACATGCCTTTCTCAGACGTTTCTGATAGTGAAGCTAGCGAAGAAGAAGAATCTGGCGAAAGGAATGATGGAATTGAAGGATCTGATAAGGAAGAATCACCAAAGAAATAACTGATTTTTCTTCTTTTGTTTCTTGTATGAACTATATATATACCCTTTTGACCTTCCATTTATGTAACTCCTTATTGAAAATTTCTTGGATTTTCAAATATAAATTCAACCTTTGTTTCCTTTATTTGTGCATATCAATCAATTCTTCTTTGTAATGCAGCTGACCATTATCATGAATTGACCAATATCATGGATGCGTAAATCTATCATATGAAAATGAATAACAAAACTTTGACTTATTCATTCCCATACTTGCCTCTGTGTTATTTATTTTCAAATGAGAGATTTGATCAATTATCTCTGAGTAATGAAACTTCTGAACTTTGCCTCTGTTATTTATAGAGATTTTGTAACTCTTTATAAATAAATGAAGAAATATAATCACTTTCGCAAGCTCACTCGCTTCCTCAATATTTGTGTGGTGTTATCTTTATTTATGTTGAGGTTTACCATTGCGACAAGATCGCAAGACATCTTCATAAACGAAGGAATCTATTGATCTTGCCTTATCATTGCTTGTGTGGTTTTATTTTGCCTTCCTAATTAAAGGTCTTATTTCGCCACCCCTCGTTGCGACAAAATCGCAGGACGTCTTTACACTTTCATGTAATGACCCATTGACCTTGTCTTATCATTTCTTAAGTATTTTTGCCTCTGCAGAACGTTCTTACATTTTCATGTAAAAACCCATTGATCTCGTCTTATCCTCGCATTAGTATTATTGCCTCTTCAGGATCATCGCACAAATATGACAAGCCTAAATTTCCTTGCGAAAATAAAGCCTCATGACATTTGCGTCTTTTGACACTTATCAGCTCCCTAATGGAGGGTGCCTCCCTTATCATCTCCCGGGTTGCCTTTCAAGGAGGCGTACATCGACCATACAAGACTAGCTCCTCCCATCCGGTCTTAACAACAACCAGTTGTTTTAGCACCTCTTATCCCTTATACCTATAGGGTTTATGGTTACGAGATCGCACCTAAGTGGAGTTTTCTTCGGGCAGAGTGCGGCATGTGCCAAGACTTGCCAAGAATGGCCGAGACACTTCAAATGCCCTGTGCACTCTTGGCTCAACCGTGTACCTCGGCACCTTGAGAATACACGACTCCTTGGAAGAGACCCTCGGGCGTCCCAACTGGTATAACCTTATATATATATATTTGGAAATCCAAGGTATCTCTCCCGGATAGGCTTTCATGGGCCCCAAATCTCCATGGCTCAGGTTCCAGGAGCGGTGTAACCTTTTCCTTGAGCCATGTCAAGAGATACCCCCTTATATGACGCACTTTAGGTCTTACATTTGCCTCTTGCGAAATATCATTCGCGAACTAGGGTGTACGCCATAAAGGTTCGTCCCATTCACTCACTCTTTCATTTTTTGTTAATTCATTCAATCACTCATTTTTAGTTATCTCTTGTTATATTGTTTGTGAAACTATCGCACAATCTTGCGACGTTTGTTTTGATCTCATTTCAATTCTTCAATCAGATTTTCATACATTCTTGATAGCGAGATTATCGCACATTTCTTCTTCAATTATTATTTCTTCCTTCTACTCTTGATATGCCTTTGTCACTAATTTTGATAATAATGACTATTCACTTCTTACACCTTTTGATCCTGATGTTTCCTGCCTCTGCATCATTCAAATCTCTTAATGATTCCTTTCCATCACAATTTTCAACTTTCTCCATGCATTTGCTGCGTAATGTATCTTCACCTCTTGTATCTATGGTATCCACCATCAACCTTTCTCTTCTTTGTTCATCTTTTATATTTTGCTTCCAGCCCTTCCTTTTTGCAGTTCTTTCTTCGCAACTCTCCACGTCAACCTCGTAGCATTTTTGTCCTTCCATCCATTCTCCCTTTATAACTCCAACACCGCTAGGATGAAGAAACTTTATACACTGGTGATATGTCGATGCCACACCCAGAATTTCATGCAACCATGGCCGTCCGACCAAAGCGTTATAAGGCGATTCCACGTCGACTACACAGAACAAAATTTCTGTTGATAATCCTTGCAAGGGTATTCTCATATGAACTTCTCCTTTGGTCTTATTCGTTGTGCCATTGAAGCCGTATATTTTGTACGTCGAAGGTATCAACTCTTCATCCTTCCCTCCCATAGTCTTGTAAGTATGGTAAAAAAGGATGTTTACCGAGCTCCCAGTATCAATTAAGATTCTATTGATTTCCCAGGAATTTTCTGCTTCATCATCTTCGCCATCAATGGTTTTGGATTAATTTCCAATTTCGACCAATGGGCTATCATGCATTTTTAAAGCTTCGGGTATCTCTTACTGTGAAAGAAATAATGCGATTGCCACTCTTTTAATGCGATGTCTTGCGATGTTCATTACTTCTTTATTTTGACATCCCTCGCGAAAACCCTACTGAGAACATTATCATGAAAATCTTCAATTGTGCGGTACGAATGTACAATGGAGTTGCAAAACAAATTTTTTAGCTTTCGCTCCAACTTCTATTACAAATGTTTCTTTTCCCTTTCTTTGAGTTTGTCTGTGCATCTCTGGTGGTGAGGTGGTAAGCGGTTGAACCTTCTCTTCACTTTTTAGAAAATGATTCAACTTTCCTTGGTCAATCATTCTGAGAATGATTCTCTTTATGTTTCTGCAGTCATTTGTTAGATGTCCATGAAAGCGGTGGTAAGAGAGCGAATCAAGTGACTTATCACTGGTGGCCCGTTCATTCCCAACTGTTCCATGGTGCGGTATGTTTTCCATCAAGAGTATAGCTTCCCATATTTTTTCCACACTAGTATTTAATGGTGGCATTTTGATTTCTTCCCATACTACTCTGTGACGTCGCTGCCCTCCATGATAATTCTACCTTTGACTTCCATAAGTTTCTTGCGGATGATCAAGTCTTTGAATTTTTTTACTGCCACCACGGTTGTAGTAGTTCCTTTCTCTTTCAAATTCTTCCTGATCACGGCTTCCCATAGCTACTATCTTTGGTTGTCCATCATCTATTATCCTTTCTTGTTGCCCTTGCGAAGTGATCGCCACTGTGTTTATCAATTTGGGTAATAAGATTGCATTCGCAGCATTTGAACTTGTATTCGCAATTGGGTATGATTCCATATCATTTTGCCTTTCCTCTAGAGCAATATATTCCTCCTGAAGTTCTCGCAACTCAGTCATTGTGATTGTATTTTTGACTCTAAAAACTTGAATATATAACAAATTTGTTGTGAACATAGCATTTATGAATGATAGAATAAGATATCTTTCATCCACTCATCCAGCCATTTCACTACACATTGTCTTCCATCTCACTGTCAAATGTCTCAAACTTTCGCCAACCCTTTGTTTCAGCCCGAATACATCTTCAATACCTGGTCGCGAGGAGTTGTTACTTATATATGCCCCTAAGAATATAGCTTGTAAATGATTAAATGACGTGATCGTGTTTCTTGGTAAACCCTCAAACCATTTCAGTGCCTCTCCTGTTAAACTTGATGCAAAATACTTGCATAATATGGCATCATGATTTTCCCATTGTAACATACACCTCACATAAGCTTTGATATGTTGTATTGCACAAGTTGTTCCATTAAAAATGCTAGTTAACGCAGGTAAATTACACTTTGGAGGTATTCCTCCTAATTGCACCTCTAGTGTAAAGGGAGTTTTCGCAGCCTCTTCGATGGCTTCATCTAACTGTCTCCTTCCTCCTCCCTTTCTACTGTTCATCATTCCTCTAATTTCCACCAACTCTCTCAAGATTTGTTCATTTACATCAGAATTCGAATTTACTGTTCTTTTTAGTTCTGCCTCCCTCCTCCTGCGTTCATGTCTGCTTTGGTTTTCTTGTTCATCATTCTCTTCTCTTCTTCTCTGCGACCTTCTCCTTCATCTCTTTCACGAATTTGCACACCGTTATATCTATCATTTTCTCTTCTCGGTTGTCTATCAGTTCTCCTTTGTATTCTTTCATACTCTTCATTAATATTCTCATTGTTGCGATTTTGTTCGCGCCTTCTTTCTCGATTGTCATGATTGTTTTGCCGAATTGCTTCTTCCAATTCTCGTTCTTCTATTTCTGCTCTTAACCTTTCCCTTTCGCGAGCTAGACGTGCTTATTCAATGTAATGTTTTTCAATGTCATCTTCAATCTCCTTTTGTTTCCTCCGTGTTTCTCTCCCATGCAATATTCTTCTTCCTTCTTCCTGATTTTCTTCATTAATTGGATTATTCTGCCCTTGACGCTGCCTATTTTCTTGATTTCCATCATTTTGGCCACTCTGTAGAATTTCAGGACGTGGAATATAATGATCTTCTACCACTTCTCTTCTCTCGCAACCTCCTTCACCAAAATCTGGCTCTCTTTCCAAATTTTCTTCATTAACATTTTCTACAGGTAATGTTCTTCTCATATCCTCTCTAACTGATCCTGATCTTGACCTGGTATTACTTCTCGACCTTCTATTCTGTAACCTCATATTTTCCATTCTTAACTCATGGTTTTTCCTTGTTAGATTCGCGCGTTCTTCCGCTTCTAACCGCCTTTCTTCATGTATTGTTGTCTCAATGTTTCTAATGCTGCGATTTCTCCATTTCCATGAATTGTTTCTCCCATTTCCTCTCGATTTCTCTCTTCTTGTCCATTATTTATCACTTGTTGCACTTCTACTCTTTCTTCCATAGAATCTGATCTCCATGTATGCACACTCACCCTATCATAATCTATTACTCTATTCAGTGCTGGTTGAATTGGTGGTTGAATTTGATCTTCTTCTCTATCTCTTGCATTTATTCTTGATGGTTCACCTACTTCATTTCTCCTTTCTCCAGCTAATCTCCTGATTCTTCTAACAGTTGTTGGTTGTTCTGATGTATTCCTTCTTCTAGCCATTTCTCAATTTTAGTAAGTTGTTGAAAATTATACGAAATTTATTTCTTATTACTCCAGATTCTTTCAATTCACCAGATTGATCTTTACTCAATCCCTGTTTCTAGCGCATATGTAGTTGCAGGAAATCCTACACTACACCCCTCACTAAAATCCACACAACTAATCCATTTGAAGATGGAGAACTATAAATTTTATTGATTATTTTCTTCAAATCTTTACAAAGGAAGATAGAATGGTTGTGATGGATTAGTTGTTTTAATGCGAGATGGGACATGAATGGTCAAGAATAAACGGTTGAAAGAAACGTGTCAAGAAAAGAATGGAAGAAGAAACACCTGTAATAAATTCCGTGTAAAAGTACGGGATTGAAACAGATGAAGGTGAGCAGTTGCGGCATTTCAAAACATTGATTCTCATGACTTTCTCTCCTTCGCATAGAAGACATGAGAAGAGGCAAGATGTAGGATCAGAACATCGCAACATCAATACTTCGCGAGATTAATAAATGACAGCATCGCGAAGGTGTCGCAGGGAAGTAACATAAATGACGCAAGGGATGACGATAGCCAGAACATGAGAAAGGTGTGAAGATTTAGCGAGATTTAGGAGTGTCGCGAGAACGAACACTTATACACTTGCGATATTCGCGAGTCATTCCCGAAAATAAAGGATAGCTTAGCTGTCATCCACTGAGTACTACCCTATATAAAGGGTTGAGTAAGTTTGTTGTAGGAAGAGTTCTTTTTGAATTGTTAAGCAAGTCATTAAGAGAGAGAAAATTTGGAGTGATTGTAAATTCTTTAGCTTTATTCTATCTTCCTTTGTAAAGATTTGAAGAAAATAATCAATAAAATTTATAGTTCTCCATCTTCAAATGGATAGTTGTGTGGATTTTAGTGAGGGGTGTAGTGTAGGATTTCCTGCAACTACAAAAGCAGCTATTATTTAAGAACGGAGGGAGTATTAGAGTTTGCAATTGTTAAACAAGACAAGTACAAAATACTTATTTACTGGACACTAATTTGGAGGGTAAGTTAAGATTTCTACCGACTAAGTCAAAGTGTAATAAGATACTACAAGCTAATTGCTGGCAGTAGACGATGTTATGAACTGTTTGTCCTTACGAAAGGTTGCCCACCTTACACATCACCTTTACATTTAATCCTCACATTCCGGTTGGAGAAGAATTTTTGTTAAAAAGTAAAAAAATCCTATATGGCCTAATTATTAGGAAGTTAAGGATGTCTCATTGGAGATGCTCTAAGGTTTTTGAGGCCAAAAGGTGTAATAATCTCAGCCACTCAAAAATAGGATAACACCGTGCCCACTTGGTCGCCAAAATTGACTCCCGAAATGTGTGGTTAAATCCAAGCAATTCAGAGTGAATCTCTAACTATTTTCTCGCATACCGTCTCTTCCTGAAATACTGAAGCTCTGAACGATTCTCTCGTGCAAATTTAAAATGGTAAATCCCCAATCTGGAGATTTAGGTGTTTCGCGTTCGCACAGATCACTTCATGAGCTTTCTTGGGCTGAACTACTTCCTTCGTCACTTGAAGATGATGGGGATCACAAGATGTTTTAGAAAGGTTTCATTACGTAGTAGGTGATGATACAGCGAAAGAGATCTTACGAAGATGTCCTGAATTTAGAATAAGATTGCAGAAAATTGGATGCAATTGGAACCTGATTCATTTGGCTTCAGAATATGGATACGTCGAGCTTGTAAAGGCTCTAGTAACTAAAGATGCTAGTATCTGTTCGTCGCTAGATCTATCGAACAAAATTCCTCTTGATTATGCGGCCATGTCGTGGCGAACGCAGGTTATTCATGAACTACTTTCTCCTAAAGTCTGTATCCAATTAAGCGGCGGTAAAGTGAAGCTGTTGTTGCAGAATGCTCTTTCTATTGTCCACAATCTGGTTATTCATGAATAACCAGATTGTGGACAATCTCTTGGCAACTTTACTTCTTTTTGATAAGGTCTATTGTAAGGACTTTAAGTCCAATAACTTCACAGATCTTCGACAGCTTTCTCTAATAGGTTCTAAAAACCAAAGTCCTCAATTGTGGGAGGCACAAAACTTATGTTTGCTTTGTTCAAGGCAGTAATCTTTCTTTTCTTCTATAAAAAAAAAAAAAAAAAAAAAAAAAAAAGAGACAGCGCGAAGCCTTTCGAGTGTTGGCGATGAAGTATATGGAGGATTGGGTCCACTAGTATGATAGAATAAAAGCAGCCAAGGTACACCCATCTAATCTAACTGCGTATACGATCAAAAGGTTTAATTTCGATATATACCTTATATCATTTGGTATTTCAAGTTCATGAGTTCGTCAAAAATTTGATTATTAGATTCCAGAAAAAGAAATGATTATTGGGTCGTCTCCGAAGTTATTAAAAAAGTTAGCTCTTGATTGATATGAGGACTATTTTTGAGCCTTTGGCCCCCAAGCCATGGTTTTTAAAAGTGTACGCTTCGGAGGGTACGCTTCGCTTCAAATTTCAGCATTCCGCTCCGAAACGGTCATGTGAAGCGCATCTTTTATGAAGCATACGCTTCATGCTTCGCTTAAAATTTCAACTTTTCGCTCCAAAACGGTCATGTGAAGCGCATCTTTCAGGAAGCTTTAAATTTTTTTCCTAATTTTTAAAGCTTTTAAAAGAAAAATATGAATGTTTTAAGAGGGAATTGAACACCCACCTCTCACTCGTCTGGAGTAGGTTGAACTGGTGTACACACGCTTTGGTTTTGATAAAAATTAGAATTATATAAAATTTATATGGATATTATCTTCCTAATAAATTTATAATTACCAGTTACGACTAATTTATTTATAAGAAAACATCCGCTTCAAACGTCAACCATGAAGCGACGCTTCACGCTTCTGTTTATGGGTAAAAATCGTTTCTGCCGATTTCGGTAAATTCGGTAGGTGAGTGAGAAACTGGTTCAAACCCTAAACAAATGTGTTGCACGTGAGCACTTTATGCATTCGAGATCAATCTGCCCAAGTCCTACTAAACCAAGAAATGGCCGTTCCGGACTTGCTTCGGTCACAAAGTGGAGGAGAAGGGTTGATTTGGGGAGGGAAGCAAAGGTGTTGAGACTGGGAATAATTCTTGGAGAGTAGTGTCTCGACTTGTATCGAAAGTGAAAGCTTCGGAAGCTTGCAAGAGATGAAAGCTTTTGGAGAGCTTGCAAAGTTACCTTTTTACGAGAGTGTAGTATTTTTCTCTTTACAGAGACTTGTTGTGCAGTGGAAATAGAGTAAGACCTATTTATACAAGTCGAGATTGAAACGACACCCTGGCCTCATGAAGGAAGAGAGTAAAGGGTGAAATAATGGGAGGAGGTGGTAACTGCATGGTGTTAATGGGTGAAAACGTTTTCACCATTATTTCCTCATTTATTTGACCGCTTTATTCCTTTTCACGCTTTCTTAATGTGAGCGTAGTGTACGCCGGCAAGCTGTGATGTTGACAAACCAAGACCCCGGAAAGCATCCCCGGTTGTGTTGATGTCTCAAGTGTTGGTTGCATCTTGAGTGCAAGTGGTGCTTCTTAGGGCGCATGTGGCATGTGCGGAATCCCTTTGTTGCGAGTTGCACCTCGAGCGCAAGTGGCAATGCCAGAGCTGCTAGTGGCGTGTGTGGCATATGCCAATGGCGTGTGTGGAATGCCTTGGTGGTAGCTTGCACGGTTTGCAAGTTAGGATACCAGCGAGCGTGTTTGGCATGTGCCAATGGCATGTGCGAAATGCCTTGGTGGTAGGTTGCACGGTTTGCAAGTTAGGCTACCCGACATTATTAAGACTCTGACTAGGTAATGAAAGCTACCGGTGAGCGTGTTGGCATGTGCCAATGGCATGCGTGGCCAATAGGGGCGTGGCACAGGTAAGAAAAGCTACCAAATGCGCATGTTGGCATGTGCCAGCGGCATGTTGGCCATTAGGGCCATGCAGTGAGAAAAGCTACCAGTGACGTGTTAGCATGTGCCAATGGCATGCTCGTGGTTAGGGGCCACGATTTAGTAAGAAAGGCTACGGTGACGCGTGTTGGCATCGTGCCAATGGCATGTTTAGCCATTAGGGCCACGGTTTGGTAAGAAAGGCTACCGATGCCGATGTTGGCATGTGCCAATGGCATGCGTAGCACAATAGGGTCACGGCACAGTAAGAAAAAGCTACCAGTGACGCATGTTGGCATGTGCCAATGGCATGCGTGGCCAATTTGGGTCGCGCCTTGGTAGAAAAAAGCAACCAGCGAGCATGTTGGCATGTGCCAATGGCATGCGTGGCCAATTTGGGTCGCGCCTTGGTAGAAAAAGCTACCAGCGAGCGTGTTGGCATGTACCAATGGCATGCGTGGCCAATTTGGGTCGCGTCTTGGTAGAAAAAGCTACCAGCGAGCATGTTGGCATGTGCCAATTGCATGCGTGGCCAATTTGGCCTAGGTTGCATGGTTTGCAAGACTAGGTGCGAAGCTTACTTTGGCATGGCGCGACTAGGGCCAATGTAAGGGTGTTTGGCTTGGCGTGGCGTGACCCGGTGTAGCTAAGGCCAAGCAGTATGTTTGGCATGGCGCTCTAAGCTGGGTTAAGTGTGGTGGCATGATTTGCCATTGGCACGGAGGTGCGGCTAGCATGGTTGGCATGCTTCGGCGTGTTTGGTATGGCTGGCATGGTTTTCCATTGGCATGGATATGCGGCTAGCTTGGGCTAGGTGTGGCTGGCATGATTTTCCATTGGCGGAGATGCGGCTAGCATGGTTGGCATGCTTCGGCGTGTTTGGTATGGTCGGCATGGTTTCCATTGGCATGAACATGCGGCTAGCTTGGCCTAGGTGTAGGTTCGCATGATTTTCCATTGGCACGGAGATCGGCTAGCATGGTTTGCATGCTTCGGTAGCGTTTGGTATGGTCTGGCATGGTTTGCCATTGGCATAGAGATCGTCTAGCATGGTTGGCATGCTTATTTGCCAGCGTTTGGTATGGTTTGGCATGATTTGCCATTGGCATAGAGATGCGGCTAGCTTGGGCTAGGTGTGGCTGGCATGATTTTCCATTGGTACGGAGATGCGGCTAGCATGGTTGGCATGCTTTGGAGCGTTTGGTATGGCTGGCATGATTTGCCATTGGCATAGAGATGCGGCTAGCTTGGGCTAGGTGTGGCTTCCGCATGATTTGCCATTGGCACGAGATGCTCGTACAACATGGTTGGCATGCTTGGCTGGCGTTTGGTATGGTGACATGGTTTGCCATTGGCATAGAGATGCGGCTAGCATGGTTGGCATGCTTCGGCGCGTTTGGTATGGCTGGCATGATTTGCCATTGGCATAGAGATGCGGATAGCTCGGGCTAGGTGTGGCTGGCATGATTTGCCATAGGCACGGAGGTGAATTAGGGTTTTGTTCGTTGTAACCATAATTTAAAAAATACCCCCTATTAATTACTGACTACATGCATTAGATGTTCTAATAAATGTGTCACTGGTGACATTAGGTTACTTGGGGTTTTACGATTTTACCCTTTGTCTAAAAACCACCATCAACATTAAGTCCCATGCTTAGCTCGGAGCAGGAGCTTTGTTGCGAGGTAAGCATAAGATGGTGACAAACTATCAAAGAAGAAATCGTAAAGAGAATTGAGAAGATTTGTCGACCTTTTTATAAATAGGATTTGGAATCCTTGCCTCGCGATTTGCACAACCGGAGGGCAAGCGCAATTAGGAAGTCGGCATCATTGAGAGACAGAAGTCAGGCGGCATTGAGAAGTTGACGCGAGTTAGAAACGAGCGTGCTAACGCTGAGTGGGGCCGGCGCAAGTAGGGAAGCTGTGCGTGCTTGCCGGCGTGACTTGGGCGGTCATTGGGAAGTTGGCATGAGTTGGGACCTGCAACTTGGGCGATGCTGGGAGTTAAGCGCAATTGGTGGGACCTGCAACTTGGGCGTATTGGGAAGTTGTTGCGAGTTGGGAAACGAGCGTGCTAGATGGTGGGACCGGCGCAAGGTAGAGAAGGCGAGCGTGCTTGCTTTGGGGACCGGGCGCAACTTGGGCGGCATTGGGAAGTTGGGCGTTCTTGTGAGCCCGCACGATTTTTGGTAAAGGGAAATCCTTCCCTATTTGAAATCTTCACGCCCATATATATATAAGTCCCTTTCTCTCATCTTGCACCTTATTCCTTTCATCCTTTCCTACTAAATGCGAGAGTCACAAGAAAACTCTCGGGTATGTCTTCCAATTACTTCTCTTGTTTCCCTTTTCATGTAGGTGCAAACCCTAGAGTAGGCGTTTTCTTTATAATCCTTGCAATGATATTGCGCATATAATTTCTTGGCGTGTCTCTTGTAGAAAATATTGTATGTATGCAACCAAGGGAAATACGCATATATTATTCGAACCCGTAGGAAAAGTGCTCCATATATAATTTTGAACCCGAAGAAGGATCTTTGCAGACGCACTTGAGCCCGTATAAAATATTGCGTATATAATTTTGAACCACAGAAAAAATCACGTGTGCGATTTTGAACATAGAGAATATTGTATATGAATCCAGAAGAAGAATACTTTTGTATATATGCTTCATATGACTTGAACCCGGGGAAATATGCATATATGAATTTTCGGTCTGAAAGAAATATTGCGCGTGCGATTTTGAACCCGTAGAAAAATGCTCCACATATAATTTTGAACCCGAAGAAGGATCTTGCAGTCGCACTTGAGCCGTATAAAATCTGCGTATATAGTCTTGAACCGAAGAAAATCTGCGTGTGCGAGTCTTGAACCCGTAGAGAATACGCCCTCTTTTTTTTTTTTTGTATTTCGGAGTTTTCCTTTTGTTGGGCGCGGTTATGTATCGGGGAGATAATTTTGTTTTTTCTCCGTGTCAGGATATCTTGTTACTAAGTTGTTATGAAAGAAATCGACAAGATGTTACACACGAACAAAATTTCGCCTCATCGAAGGATTCCATAGTTCCAAACCAAACACGGATGATGAATTCTTCGCCAAAAACTTGCCTCTGCTCGGAAAAATCACCCAAGTTTCGTGCCAATTTTGTTAACCTAAGTGGTGAAGATGAAAATAAGACACGTTCGGTTAACCAGAGAACACCATACGGTTCTGTCTTCATAAAGGGGTATATTCCTCTTCAGTATTGATTTCGGGATGTGTCAAAGCCCATTGCGTTCTTTTGATAGATGGGTTGAGTTCATGCTGAGTAAGGAGCACATAAACACCAACCTGACTCGAGCGCAGTTATTGATGTCAGTCGAGCTTGATAAATCTCCAGTTAGGAAGGATATCCCGAGGCTTGGTTGCTTTCATCTCCAGGGTGGTGTTCGGACACCCATACGATCATATGTAGATGGGGTGAGATAACTTTTCCTTGGAGAGTGTGGCTCTCTTCTTTGAATCTTCCCAGTGTCGGGAATCTTAACATCCGATTATCCGAAAGTGAGGTGAAGATGCGGGATCACCTTGCCGCTAAGTTGGGAGATTTCGCTCGGGAAAGACTCCATTTGCTAAGTCGAAGGATTACGTCGGAAAAGAGGATGAAAGGTGCCTTTACAGTGGTGGATATCTCAATGGTTTTCTGTGCGAGCCGGAACCTAAATGCGTAAAAGCGATGATCTTCACGTTAAAGCATTTTGGCTCTCTGGTTGTTTAGAGACATTTTTGATGGCGGTTCAGTAAGAAGGAGATAAGACCCGGAGTTGCTAGCGATTGTTGTGAAGTTGGCAAAGGGCGAAGTTCTTCCCGTGGCAAGCTATTTCTTGGTTCCTCGTATGTGCACTGGATCACCTAGTTGCGAACATGCGAGTTTCGAATGGTTTTATGAAAGTGGATTCATATGTGCACGTTGCTTTCCCCGCAAGCTTGGTTATGGGAACACTTAGAGAAGTATGCCCGAAACCGTTGTCTTCGATTCCGCGAGGAAGTCAGGCGGCTCTCGAATTCTTCGATGGGTGAACAGCGTCCAAGAGTTGGCGTGAGCTTGGTTAGTCTCCTCGATAAGTCGTATGAAATCAGTTTTATTACATGGGAGCTGGGTCCATAGGTCGGTGACTCAAATTGACACCTTTGCTTCGCTCCCGATCATGTCTTTATCTTATTGGAAATTTGAGCGTTGGTGAAAACTTGTTCATTCAAAGCCGCATGTCCGGTTATATCAGTCTTTCTTCATGGGGTCTTTCCGGATAGCCGCTTACAATATTGACCAAGCTCGTCACATGGGTTTCGATCAAGGGGTGCCTCTTGCTTACCAGTGGAACGGTGATTCCTGAGGATTCATTGCGTGCGCCCTCAATGCCGGTGACCTTGAGCGGTATCCGCCTTACCTTCTTTCAAATGGGAAGAGTAACTTCGACGACCTTTGGCTATAATGAGTTCTGGTGCGATGAGTTTATTATGATCCAAGATTTTGTTAGCAGTAGCAGTGGAGAATGTTCGTTGTAAACCTTCCCCAACAATTTTGAAGAAGTATCCGATGTTGAGAGATCTCAAGCGAAAGTTGCCTAGCAACTCAGAAAGTCCCAGTGCCAAGGAAGGGCGAGAACGAAGAATCGTCTTTGGTGGGTTCCTATGGTTTCAAGATCCTCCCGCAGCTCTCGTGTCTTTCGGTTCTTCCAATAATCATGTATGTCATCTCCTTGTTGGTTTGTCTCAAAACACGTGAATTTCTCACGAAAACATCTGTCTTGTTTCTTCCAGGGCTTGGTAGTGTTAATGCTTTGCGCTGCGTTGCCCGGAAGGCGACAATTTCTTGAAGAATTCCCGGCACTGAGCCTACTCATAGCGGTGATGAGTCGGAGAAAGAAGAAAGTTCGACAAGTGAGAGTGATTCCTCTGCAAAGATTTGGTTCTTTTTCGGGAAGTGGTTCGGTGAGTTTCGTGCTTCTTTTCTTTCTTCTTCTGTTTCTTCTTTTGAAAAATGTCTAACTCGAATTCGCATGACGAATCCGGTTCGGAGGATGATTCTGGGGTGGAGCCACACGAAAACTTGCCTTTGGTGACCGCCGCCGGTGACTTGGAGATGGGAGTTAGCCAATCGCCGTGCACAGATGTAATTCAAACGGTGGATGATTCTCTGATGGTTGTTGCCGTAGACATGGAAGAAGACCCTTTGCGAGTCGTGAGGCCGGTTGCGTGCGCCATTTTTGATCCCCCCGTATTCTGTTCCTTATCCCGTGTCATGTCTTTGGTTGGCGGCTTCGATGCGGCTAAGTATGAGGAGTTGTACACAGAATCAGGAGAAGTACGGACATATGGCTACAACCAAGAAAGTCACTGAGTCGATTTGCGCTGTTAAGCGTGTGGAAGAGGCTTTATCTTCCATCGAGGATATGCGTGAGGTGACCGGTCACACCGTTTCAAGACGTTATTCTTTGAATGGGAGCATCATCGCGACGTGTGCGTAGAAAAGGAGTTCAACACTTCGTGGTTTGTTGAAGGCCTTACCGAGATCCAAAGTTGAAAGATACAACAATGGGAAATCCTTTCCGCCGAGGAGATTACGACGAGGAGGTAGAACTCGAAAAACTTTCCAAGATGTTGACTATGAAGAGAGCGACTCTTGAAGATGCAAAGTTGACTTTCTCCAAGAAGAACAAACCTCTGTTGGATGATTTTCCTTGAATGTTTCTCTGTTAAACTTTCATTTAGGTTCTTCTTCTCTTTTTTTTTTGAAAGACATATTGGATGTCTGGTTCAAAGTTTGACCTGGTTTTGGTAGACAGCTGGTAGCTTTTGAGGATATTGGATTATTTCTGGGATGAATGGTTTTGATAATATGACTCTTGTTATGTTTTGGGAAAGGAGTATTGTTTTTATGAAAGTGTGTGCTAGCAATAGGCACAAGACTCAGTAGTATGACGGTTTTACTAAGAGCCTAAAAACAGATCGTATATCTTGCGCAGTCTAAATTTACTCACTTCATAGGTTTTTGTGAACACGCCCCTCTCCATGTAAAAGGCGGCTTTGCTGGTAGTTGCGTCGGATTGAGTCGCCTTCCCCTACCATCTTGACATCTGGGTCAAAGAACGAGATCGATAGATCGACATTGTGAAATGGCGATCAATCCTCCCGCTGTGGTCGCCAATTGTTTATGGGTAAAAATCGTTTATAGATTTTGGTAAATTCGATAGGTGAGTGAGAAACTGGTTCAAACCCTAAACAAATGTGCTGCACGTGAGCACTTTATAGATTCGAGATCAATTTGTACAAGTCCCACCTAAACCAAGAAAAAACGGCCGTTCCGGACTTGCTTGGTCCAAAGTGGAGGAGAAGGGTTGATTTGGGGAGGGAAGCAAAGAAAGGCCGTTGGAGACCCGAATAATTCTTGGAGAGTAGTGTCTCGACTTGTATCGTAAAGTGAAAGCTTCAAGCTTGCAAGAGATGAAAGCTTTTTGGAGAGCTTGCAAAGTTGCCTTTTACGAGAGTGTAGTATTTTTCTCCCGACCGAGACTTGTTATGCAGGTGGAAATAGGTAAGACCTATTTATACAAGTCGAGATTGAAACGTACCACAGCCTCATGAAGGGAAGAGAGTAAAGGGTGAAATAATGGGAGGAGGTGGTAACCGCATGGTGTTAATGGGTGAAAACGTTTTCACCATTATTTCCTCATTTATTTGACCGCTTTATTCCTTTTCACGCTTTCTTAATGTGAGTAGTGTACGTTGCAAGTCACCGCAAACCAAGACCCCGGAAAGCATCCCCCAGGTTTGTGTTGATGTCTCGAGTGTTGGTTGCATCTTGAGTGCAGGTAGATGCCGCTAGGGGCGCATGTGGCATGTGCCATGGCATGTGCGGAATGCCTTTGTTGCGAGTTGCACCTCGGCGCAAGTGGCAATTCAGTGCTGCTAGTGGCGTGTGTGGCATATGCCAATGACGTGTGTGGAATGCCTTGGTGGTAGGTTGCACGGTTTGCAAGTTAGGCTACCAGCGAGCGTGTTTGGCATGTGCCAATGGCATGTGCGGAATGCCTTGGTGGTAGGTTGCACGGTTTGCAAGTTAGGCTACCAGTGTGTATTAGAAGCTACTGACTAGGTAATGAAAGCTACGGAGCGTGTTGGCATGTGCCAATGGCATGCGTGGCCAATAGGCGTGTGGCACAGGTAAGAAAAAAGCTACGGTGACACATGTTGGCATGTACCAACGGCATGCTTGGCCATTAGGCCCGCGCCCGTGAGAAAAGCTACCGGCGCGTGTTGGCATGTGCCAATGGCATGCTCTTACTGCCGTTAGGCCACGGTTTTGGTAAGAAAGGCTACCGGTGGCGCATGTCAAATGTGCCAATGGCATGTGGCCATTAGGGCCACGGTTTGGTAAGAAAGGCTACCCGGGACGCATGTTGGCATGTGCCAATGGCATGCGTGGCCAATAGGGGTCACGGCTACCGTAAGAAAAGCTACCAGTGACGCATGTTGGCATGTGCCAATGGCATGCGTGGCCAATTTGGGTCGTGCCTTGGTAGAAAAAAGCTACCAGCGAGCATGTTGGCATGTGCCAATGGCATGCGTGGCCAATTGGGGTCGCGCCTTGGTAGAAAAAAGCTACCAGCCGAGCGTGTTGGCATGTGCCAATGGCATGCGTAGCCAATTTGGGTCGCGTCTTGGTAGAAAAAGCTACAAGCGAGCATGTTGGCATGTGCCAATGGCATGCGTGGCCAATTTGGGTCACGCTTGGTAGAAAAAGCTACCGGGCGTGTTGGCATGTGCCAATGGCATGCGTGGCCAATTTGGGTGGCGTCTTGGTAGGAAAAGCTACCCGGCCCGAGCATGTTGGCATGTGCCAATGGCATGCGTGGCCAATTTGGGTCGCGCCTTGGTAGAAAAAGCTACCAATAGCGTGTTGGCATGTGCGATGGCATGCGTGGCCAATTTGGGTCGCTCCTTGGTAGAAAAAGCTACGGCGGCGCGATGTTGGCATGTGCCAATGGCATGCGTGTCCAATTTAGGTCGCGCCTTGTGAAAAAAGCTACCATCGAGCATGTTGGCATGTGCTAATGGCATGCGTGGCCAATTTGGGTCGCGTATTGGTAGAAAAAGCTACCAATGAGCATGTTGGCATGTGCCAATGGCATCGTGGCCAATTTGGGTCGCGTCTTTGTAGAAAAAGCTACCGATGAGCATGTTGGCATGTGCCAATGGCATGCGTGGCCAATTTAGCCTAGGTTGCATGGTTTGCAAGCCTAGGTGCGGGCTATTACTTTGGCATGGCGCGACTAGGGCCAAGGTAAGGGTGTTTGGCTTGGCGTGGCGTGACCCGATGTAGCTGAGGCCAAGGCAAGAGTGTTTGGCATGGCGCGGCTAGCTCGGTTTAAGTGTGGCTGGCATGATTTGCCATTGGCACGGAGGTGCGGCTAGCATGGTTGGCATGCTTCGGCGTGTTTGGTATGGCTGGCATGGTTTGCCATTGGCATAGAGATGCGGCTAGCTTGGGCTAGGTGTGGCTGGCATGATTTGCCATTGGCAGGGAGATGCGGCTAGCATGGTTGGCATGCTTGGCGCGTTTGGTATGGTCGACATGGTTTGCCATTGGCATAAAGATCGTCTAGCATGGTTGGCATGTTTGTCTGGCGTTTGGTATGGTTGGGCATGATTTGCCATTGGCATAGAGATGCGGCTAGCTCCTGGCTAGGTGTGGTGGGCATGATTTGCCATTGGCACTGAGATGCGGCTAGCATGGTTGGCATGCTTCTCGCGTTTGGTATAGGCTGGCATGATTTGCCATTGGCATAGAGATGCGGCTAGCTTGGGCTAGGTGTGGTGGCATGATTTGCCATTAGCGGAGATGCGGCTAGCATGGTTGGCATGCTTTCTCAGCGTTTGGTATGGGTCGGCATGGTTTGCCATTGGCATAGAGATGCGGATATCTCGGGCTAGGTGTGGCTGGCATGATTTGCCATAGGCACGGAGGTGAATTAGGGTTTTGTTCGTTGTAACCCTAATTTGAAAAAATACCCCCTATTAATTACTAACTACATGCATTAGATGTTCTAATAAATGTGTCACTGGTGACATTAGGTTATTTGGGGTTTTACGATTTTACCCTTTGTCTAAAAACCACCATCAACATTAAGTCCTCGCTTAGCTAAACAGAGCTTTGTTGCAGGTAAGCATAAGATGGTGACAAACTATCAAGACAAATCGTAAAGAGAATTGAGAAGATTTGTCCCGACCTTTTTATAAATAGGATTTGGAATCCTTGCCTCCGGCGCTTCGCACAACCTCGGGAGGTCGGCGCAATTGGGAAGTCAAGATCATTGAGAGAGACAGAAGTCACAAGATTGAGAAGTTAATAAGGAGTTAGAAACCGAGCGTGCTAGCCTGGTGGGACCGGTGCAAGGTAGGGAAGTTGTGCGTGCTTGCTGGCGTGACTTGGGCGGTCATTGGGAAGTTGGCATGAGTTGGGACCGGTGCAACTTGGGCGGTACTCGGGAGTTGGCGCAATTGGTGTGACCGGTGCAACTTGGGCGGCATTGGGAAGTTGTTGCGAGTTGGGAAACGGGCGTGCTAGTCAGTGGGACCGGCGCAAGGTAGGGAAGTAGCGTGCTTGCTTTAGCGGGACCGCCAACTTGGGCGGCATTGGGAAGTTGGGCGTTCTTGTGAGCCCGCACGATTTTTGGTAAAGGGAAATCCTTCCCTATTTCGAATCTTCACGCCCATATATATATATAAAGTCCCTTTCTCTCATCTTGCACCTTATTCCTTTCATCCTTTCCTACTAGCGTGCAGAGTCACAAAGAAAAACGGCTTCCAATTATGTCTTCCAAGTACTTCTCTTGTTTCCCTTTTCATGTAGGTGCAAACCCTAAGAGTAGGCGTTTTTCTTTATAATCCTTGCAATGATATTGCGCATATAATTTCTTGGCGTGTCTCTTGTAGAAAATATTGTATGTATGCAACCAATGGAAATAATGCATATATTATTCGAACCCGTAGGAAAGTGCTCCATATATAATTTTGAACCCGAAGAAGGATACTGCAGACACACTTGAGCCCGTATAAAATACTGCGTATATAATTTTGAACCCTGAAGAAAATACTGCGTGTGCAGTTTTGAAAATACTGCGCCAAATATCCCGAGTACTTCAGGGAAGTGACAGCTCAAAACCAAAGTATCCTTAATCTTTAGGTTGATGAAGACAAGTCCCTAATAACACTCAAACTCTCTATGAGGAATCCTGTCTTTCAAAGCAAAGTATCGGGTTATGGAAATTTTTTTGGCACTCTATTATCCAGGTTCACCCAAAAAAGAGGTACAGTTACATCTTTTAATTAGCTAGAAAATAGTCAACTTCTAATTTTCGACATTCCTTGTGATCATATGATTTGAAAATCTTAGTCAAAGTGCTATGTTGCAGATTGTGAATTATACGGTTGATAATGTAATTGGAAGACTTCTTACGATATGGTAAGACTTGCTTGAATTTTCCAACTTACTGCATCATTTGTTCCATATTGACGAACCGAATTTAACACTATGTTTTCTTTCGATTAATCTTAGGAAAAAGAATCACGATGTTGACAGGAGAACGATAGCCATCAGCTCATCAACCAGTGTCACTAAATATGCTGAAAAGTTGATTACGGAAGCTGATGAAGTCTCTCAATCTCATTACGTGCTGCAACAAGAACAGTCGGTATATGAGGTTCAGGATAGCAACAATCGGAAGTACCAGGTAGATCTTTCAGAGAACAGTTGCTCGTGTTTGTTTTGGCAGAAGGTAGGGATTCCGTGTTCCCATGCACTTGCCACAGTTAAGAAAACACACGAAGGTAGACTTTATTCTGAGTTTTGCAAGGCCTATTAATCGACAGAAAGTTATCAAATGGCATATGCAGATACTATAAACCTCGTCTTACTTGATAAACCAGTCAACACTATCCTACCAGTTAAAAGGGGAATATCGGGTTCTGCTTCTGAAGCCGGGAGAAAGAAATCAAAGGAACCTACGGAGACACGTGTCATGCATTGTTCATTATGTAAGAAATCAGGACATACAAAAAAGTCTTGCAAAAGCCTTCTCTCCTGAGCAAATTTAGATTGATACTGGTTAAGCACCGCGTCTGGTGCGATCAAATTTAGATTGATCGCTGATTCCTGTTCGTTGTGGAGGGATTCTGTCCCGCACCCAGTGCTGGCTCCGTTATATACAGATGTACCGGAACATTGACAGATGCATATTCCATTCGGGTAAAAAATATTTTTTTTTATATGGAAAGGATATGTACAAGAGATTAATAAGCTCATTTTTATCGAAATAATACTAGATCTTAAAACCCCTAGTTGAAGTTGGACCGATGTACGCCGAAATATCTCCTTTTTATACACTATACTTGAGCTTGTGGTAATTTTTCAAGAATAGAGTTGGTTTCTTGTACGGTGTTTTCTGTCATTCCAAAGAGAATCTTTGTTGGACTTATTGATCGTCTCCGCATGAATTTTGCAGTCCGTAACTATTGGGACCCGATGGTTAATATATTTTTACTTAACCAAGTAGACGTTTTTAGCAGTACTTTTAATTACGCATGAAAAGCCGAAATTACCCACTCCGATCCAGCAAAAATGTGCTTGAAGGATTTGTTGTCCACATAGTAGAGTAAAAACACATACCCAATTATCGAATTTTCCTTTTTAAAAGCCGCATCGATAAATATTATCCAGTCTGAATTTAAGTTAGACTATTTTTTCTTGGGGACATTATTTTTGGATCATCATAGTCTCCTGGATCTCTGCTAGAGAGTAGTGATATAAGAATTCTTTGATTTGATTTATAAGGTTATTTGGGTTTGGGGAGATTTTTTTCAAACACTACTGAACATCCGTGCTTAGAGTTGTGTTGATGGTGGTTTTTAAACAAAGGGTAAAATCGTAAAACCCCAAATAACCTAATGCCACCAGTGACATATTTATTAGAACATTTAATGCTTGTAGTCGATTAATTAATAGGGGTATTTTTTTTTCAAATAGGGTTACAACGAACAAAACCCTAATTCACCTCAGTGCCAATGGCAAATCATGCCAGCCACACCTAGCCCGAGCTAGCCGCATCTCTATGCCAATGGCAAATCATGCCACCATACCAAACGCGCCAAAGCATGCCAAACATGCTAGCCGGTATCCTCGTACCAATGGCAAATCATGCCAGCCACACCTAGCCCGGAGCTAGCCGCATCTCTATGCCAATGGCAAATCATGCCAGCCATACCAAATGCGCCGAAGCATGCCAACCATGCTAAGCGCACCTCAGTGCCAATGGCAAATCATGCCGACCACACCTAGCCCGAGCTAGCGCATCTCTATGCCAATGGCAAATCATGCCCAGCCATACCAAACGCGCCAAATGCATGCCAACCATGCTAGCCGCACCTCCGTGCCAAAGCAAAATCATGCCCGACCACACCTTGCCCGAGCTAGCGCGCAACGCCAAACACACTCGCCTTGGCCCTAGCTACACGCTTCACGCCACGTCAAGCCAAACACCCCTTATCCTTGGCCCTAGCCGCGCCATGCCAAAGTAGCGCCCAGCACCTAGGCTTGCAAACCATGCAACCTAGGCCAAATTGGCCACGCATGCCATTGGCACATGCCAACACGCTCGGCCCGGTAGCTTTTCCTACCAAGGCCACGGCCTAACGGCCACGCATGCCATTGGCACATGCCAACATACGCCACCGTAGCTTTTCCTACCAAGGCCACGGCCCTAACGGCCACGCATGCCATTGTCACATGCCAACACGCTCAGCTGGTAGCTTTTCCTACCAAGGCCACGGCCCTAACTGCCCACGCATGCCATTGGCACATGCCAACATACGTCATCGGTAGCTTTTCCTACCAAGGCCACGGCCCTAATGGCCACGCATGCCATTGGCACATGCCAACACGCTCGCTGGGTAGCTTTTCCTACAAGGCCACGGCCCTAACGGCCACGCATGCCATTGGCACATGCCAACATACGTCCACTGGTAGCTTTTCCTACCAAGGCCACGCCCTAACGGCCACGCATGCCATTGGCACATGCCAACACGCTCGGGTAGCTTTTCCTACCAAGGCCACGACCCTAACAGCCCACACATGCCATTGGCACATGCCAACACGCCGGTAGCTTTTCCCTGCAAGGCCACGGCCCTAATCCACCACGCATGCCATTGGCACATGCCAACACGCTCGTTTGGTAGCTTTTCCTACCAAGCCACGGCCCTAATGCCACGCATGCCATTGGCACATGCCAACACGCGCCGGTAGCTTTTCCTACCAAGGCCACGGTCCTAACGGCCACGCATGCTATTTGCACATGCCAACACGCTCGCTGGTAGCCTTCATCACCTAGCCGTGCCCCTAATGCACGCTGGTAGCCTAACTTGCAAGCCGTGCAACTTAGGCCAACTTGGTCGTACGCGCCATTGGCACATGCCAAAACCCCCGCTGGTAGCCTAACTCGCAAACCATGCAACCTACCACCAAGGCATTCCGCACATTCCATTGGCACATGCCACACACGCCACTAGCTGACTCCGGCATTGCCACTTACACTCAACGTACAACCTACCACCTGTGCATTCCGCACATGCAATTGGCACATGCCACGCACGCCACTTAGCAACTCTGGCATTGCCACTTGCGCCGAGGTACAACCCGCAACAAGGGCATTCCGCACATGCCAATGGCACATGCCACACGCGCCACTAGTAGCGCCACTTGCACTCAAGGTGCAACCAACACTCGAGATATCAACACAAACCGGGGATGCTTTCCCGGGTTTTGGTTTGGCTGGCCACTGACTTACGGCGTACACTACGCTCACATTAAGAAAGCGTGAAAAGGAATAAAACGGTCAAATAAATGAGGAAATAATGGTGAAAACGTTTTCACCCATAAACACCTTGCTGTTACCACCTCCTCCCATTATTTCACCCTTTACTCTCTTCCTTCATGAGGCGGGTACGTTTCAATCTCGACTTGTATAAATAGGTCTTACTATTTCCACCGGACAACAAGTCTCAAATCAGGAGAAAATACTACAATATCGTAAAAGGCAACTTTGCAAGCTCTCCAAAAGCTTTCATCTCTTGCAAGCTTATGAAGCTTCCACTTTCTGATACAAGTCGAGACACTACTCTCCCGAATTATTCTGGTCTCAACACCTTTCTTTGCTTCCCTCCCCAAATCAACCCTTCTCCTCCACTTTGTGATCGAAGCAAGTCCGGAAACAGCCATTTCTTGGTTTAGGCCTAACTTGCAGTTGATCTCTCGAATCTATAAAGTGCTCACGTGCGACATTTGTTTAGGGTTTGAACCAGTTTCTCACTCACCTACCGAATTTACCGAAATCGGCGAACGATTTTTACCCATAAACAAGTTGTAAATCAGGTTGTGCAAAGACGAAAGACAAATTCAAAGACAAAGACGCTAAAATTTGAGCACAGACCAACCCAGCACGTGACTTAGCCCAGCACGGCACAACACGTTAGTTAAATGGGTTTGACTAATTGGCACAAGAGCACAACACGCGGAACGGATAAGCACGTGGCCCAGCCCAGCATAACATGTTAAGAGAGCACGTCATAATATGTACAAATACACCATAGAACAAGGCATAATACATCATATTTTTTGTATATTTCACAAAAGAGTCACTATTCTAGTTAGTTTTTAACATTTTATGTTGGCTTATTTATAACAACACATATAATACCTTCATATTTGGAAAATATATTTCAATATCGTTGTTATAATGTCGTCACCTATATTTAACTAGAACATTAATTTACATGACAATAATCCAATTCTTATGAATAGAGAAGGAGACAGAAAATAGGGAGAAGAAGGAGAGATAAATTCTATTAGATGTGTAAAATACAAAGGTTTAGGACTCTATTTATAGAGTTTACATACTTGGTTCCCAAGTAATAGGGTTCCACTAAAGTGGGCATCTATATAATAAACTGCCGTTTATAACACTCCCCCTAGATGACCACTGTACTAAGCTAATTGCCTCATTAAAACCTTGTCAGGAAAATCCGAAGGGACAAAACCTAATCGAAGGAAAAAGTACAATTATGAAGAACTTAGAATGAGTTGGACATGTATATGTTGCCTCATTAAAACCTTGACAAGGAAAACCCAGTGGGACAAAACCTCGACAAAGGAAAAAGAGTACAACGTGATAGTCCAGTAAAATACCTTATAATTTGATACTCCCCCTGATAAGTACTTTAGTTAAATCTTGGCTTGCAAATCTTCAAGTCGAGCCAATTTGATAAACGAATTTATTGAATGGAGATAGCAATGCTTTCGTGAGAAATTTCCAAGTTGATGAAGTCTTATTTTGTGTTAGTCTTCTAATGGTAGTGTTCTCTAGTCTTCATGCTTCTTTAAGTACATCGAGGACTTGCTTCTTGATTCCTAGCTTCTCGTAGATGATTTGCAAAAGTAGTTGATGTAGTTTCTTCAAGAAAGTGCCAATATGCGTTATAGTACCATAGGTGAGTAAAGTTTGTGATCATACCATATATGGATCAGAATGATATCCAAATTCCTAAGGGTTCTTATGTTGATGTGGTCTAACAAAACTGAATGACCTAGTTAATGGTGGGAATCCACCAAATAACCAAAATTATACAACTCCCCTTGGATGACCACCATGTTGAATAAATTGCCTCACTAAAACCTTGTCAATAAAACCCGGTGGGAAAAAATTTGGACGAAGGAAAAAGAGCACAAGTATCAACATTTTTGAAAGAAAATCAAACGTCAACGAGATGTTGCCTCGTTAAAACCTTTTCAGAAAATCACCTGGGATAAAACCTGAAATAAAGGGAAAAGAGTACAACTTTGGACGTAAATATGGATGCTAACCCAACTATATGGGTTTTACAAAAGAAAAGCATCAAAATAATAACTCTAGTCTATTTCAAAGACGAGTTTAAGCTAGCATAATTGCAATGCAGCTTTGAGAAAGAATAAAAAGAAAAAAATAAATAGAATTCGTCTTTTTCTAAAGCGTGGATTTTTGTGTTTTTAAGGACTCCTCAAGAGACCTATAACGTTGAAGTCATCAACTAATTAATCCGGATTTTTGGTGTTGTACCAAATTTCTAAAAACACAAAGGATTGTTAAATCTGACGTAAAGCGAGTCGTTGGTCGCTCGAATATAACTTTAATCCACCAAGGATTACAAATTCGATAATTTTCTCCAACCACATCTTGTGTGAATGCAATACGAGTCCTTCAAGACTACCACGCAAATGCATCATATAAGAAGAACAAAGTGTTAATGAACCAATCCTAGAGTTTGAACATATAACCCCAAATCGCTCTTAAAACGATATATTTCTCTTAATACGCAATATGACTAACACCAACCTGTAATTTTCAGGCTTGGCAATTTTAAGGTGTCAAGTCTAAATAGGATCCTTATATTAAATCAATTGAGAAATTATAATAATCCAATCTAATTTGGATTACATGCCAACCAATCACATAGTTGATATTCCTCTGCAGAGGGTTTCAAAACCACCATCATTTATTTCAAGTAGCTACTTTAAATGAATATCCGACAACATATAACTAATTACGATCCCACACAATTTTTAATGTATGCATACTTTGAAAAAATTCAAAATTACTCAAACCAGCAACATGACATTATAATCTCCCATCTTCCATTAAAGAGATATGAACTGCAAAATGTGGATCATGTTTTGATAGACTCAATTGAGTACTATCTCGTAGCCTCTTGTAAAATGCTACTTGTTGCTATATGTGATTGGATTTTCCTTTTAACATGCAAATGCTTATATAAAAACAAAATGAAAATTTCACGCCAATCATATATTGACATCCGTAATCGATTTGATCAAGATGGGAAAGAAACTGATATAACTTTGAAGTTAATTAATACCAACATTTGGTAGTGTATATTCTCCCGATTATGGCGGAAATATTATCATCTCATATACGAAAACAAGTTTCGTAGAGTATTATCCGATTAATTCGAGGACATATATGCATAATAAGTTCTGGATTTTAAGAATACCAGTTGGATTGTAAATAATGACTTCAAAAGCCATAAAAAAAATGTCCTTAAAAATTGTAGTCTATTTGACATACAAATCTAACATCAACCATGAATTGTAATGGTTACAACCAAAAACATATAAATATCTCCAAATAATTCCATGATCTCTAAGGCCAACGAGATAATGATTTAGGGATGGACACTTTCTTATTCAAAAATAAAAAAATAAATTCAAGATCAATTAAGTCACTACAAGGACTAATAAAATAGGCTAACAAGTCGAAGTGCACTTTGATCTTTTGTGTTCATCCATATTCCAACAACAAGTGGAACAATCCGAAATTTGGAGATTATTACCACGAGAAAAATTAAAATTGCTAAATATCCCTTGGAAATGCAGCAATTCCACGATTAAATTAGCATTTGCAATTTTCTTAACCAATAATAACGATATTTCATCCTTAAATGAATGAATTAGAAAAACGCTTCTTTAAGAAATAATGAAGCTATTACCGTTATTATGTTTTTAGGGAAGAAAAGAAAGAAAAAAATGCTTTTTGGTTGATGAATGGTTTCTTGTAAGGTTTAGAAACCAATGGTTTATTTATTATTATTAAATAAAACCATATTTGATTGAATCGACAAAATAAAAGATATTGTCCTTTTGGTCACCGCAATGGGAAAATCCAGTTTATGGTGGATAAGTGATTTCTTGTTAAAAAAAATAGAAATCATAGGAATAAGTCACATGACCCTTGTCTAAGGGACAAAGATACCAAATTGAATTGGCCGCAGGTTTTTCAGCCATGCATGTGATTTTACCGTAAAGGTAATTAAATTGGGATGATACCAATTTTTGGTGATTACAGTTTCATTAGGGAAATAGAAATGATAAATCACCTTTCAATAGATTTACCTTTTTCATTTTTCTTTCTCTGTGAAAAAGATCATAGAAGAAAAGATAAAACGACTCAAAATCGATGACCTATCGTATGTACATGAACATATCCATATATAAGAAAATAAAAATCAATGAAAAAAAGAAGAAAATAAATAAAATAGGATATATTATGGATACTAAACAGAAAACCCTTAATGCTTGGTGGCGCAACAAGGAGAAAGCCTTGCATGTGGTTTTATCGTCAGTGTGTATATGGGATCAACTCCAAGCAGGTTATGTTTCTTTGGCTATGAATAATAACCGACCAATCACCTTAGTACACAAGCAAAAGAAACAGAATTGTTGTTAGTATTAATCACGAACTTTATGTTATGTTGATTAAACAAATAAAAAAAAATAAAGATCGATCCCACGCATATCGATTAACTATATACTCCTCTTAATAATAAACGATCCATTTAGGAAATAATAATAATCAAAAGAAAACAAATAGGGTGTAGAAAACAAAATCCTTTATCGCCCAATGATTAGAGCTACGTGCGTGATAACGTCTTATGAATAGAGAAGGAGACAGAAAATAGGGAGAAGAAGGAGAGATAAATTCTATTAGATGTGTAAAATACAAATGTTTAGGACTCTATTTATAGAGTTTACATACTTGGTTCCCAAGTAATAGGGTTCCACTAAAGTGGGCATCTATATAATAAACTGCCGTTTATAACACCAATTTTATATTTGATGGGTTATTTCTTTTATTGAATAAACTTGTTAATTTCACTTGAAATAATTTCAAATGATATGTTGTCTAATTAAATTCTTGTGATAATGTCCAACTTAATGTATACATTAAGTGATTTCAAATTATATATAGCACGTGTGCCAGCACGGCACGTTTATTCGTGTGATGTGCACGTGGGCTGTGTTGTGCCTAGCTTTTGACTAGTAAAGCACAACACGGCACAACACGTTTAAATCGTTGGCACAGCACAGCATGGCACATGGCACGTGAAGCACGCGACTTCGTGTGCCGGGATGTGCCGTGCCGGCACGTTTTACACCTCTATCCGTGCTTCCAAATAAACTAGGATATGGTGGCGATTTTATCCATCTAATGCATGAAACCTGGTTCCGTGATCTAGTCTTTTATCCAATTTTCTATCGAGTCCGAATGAATTCTTGTGTACACCGCTTCTAGAAGACCGAACCAAATAGCTCTACCAAAAGGGTAAAAATGAATTAGATGTTGTTTTGTTTCTTGCTCCTGAGAATTACACATTGGGAGCTCCATGTTTATGTCTCGTATTATGCACTCCAATTCTTGAATAAGTTGGGAGGGCCTTTTGGGCTATTTTCCGACGAATAATTTGATCCTCGGTATTGCTTGAATCTTCCAAATCTTTTGCCAGGTAGATTTATTGTTCTCTTGATCCTGATTAATGAGAAAGTTGTATATATATTTTGTCGATAAGATTCCTGAAGGGTGATGTTACCATCTTATTTTGTCTTGTTCTTGTGTTTTTTTGGAGATATGGCTAGCATTTTTTCTTTTATGTCTGGATCGAAATAATTATCCAGTTTATCTTAGTCTCATCTATCTTCAAGAGTTATCAACTCATTTACCATCTATGGACCGGGTTCTTGAATATTGGTGGGTTTTTGAAAAACATTTATAGTAGGAGTCCATTTATCTTTCCCATATTTTTGTGTACGTGAACATCCACTGTCAAATTGTGAAAGTTTCTGACATACTTTCAGCCGGGTCAAAAATATACCATCCATATTAAGTCCCCTGCCTAGTGAGGGACAGTTATGTTCCGCAGTAAGCACTGAATGGTGATTTTCCAGTAGACGAGATAAGCAGTTGAACTTAGTTGTAAAGGCATTTCCAGAATCCCCGATTTGCTCCAATGATGTCATGTACAAGCAAATGTCTGGATAAGGACTCTGGTGGTATGATAGAGTGTCACCTCGTGAGCACGGAGAGATGAGGCACCGCTGGTTCGGGCGGTTGGACGCCCAATTTTGGCCGGTTTAGCGTTTACGGGCCCGGGACCAAAAAAGAAATCCTTGTTTAATTAGGTTTTGGAAATAAAATTGTTGTAAAATTGAAGAAACCTCTCTGTTTTTCTTTTTTTTTTTTTTTTTTTTTTCCTGTAAAGTTCACGAGTTGGTTATAAAAAACAAAAAATCTCATGTTTATATGCATGCATAGCTTTTCATAAAAAAATTACTTTAGGAAACGGACGTATGTCCATCCGTTAGTTTAAAAAACGAGCAAAATTTATCATGCATGAGAGAAAGATATTTTCTGAATAGACATGGTCTAAAATTTTGTTTATGAGCTTTTATGAAAACACAACTTCATTTTGAATATGCGGATTTTTCAAAAAAAAAAAAAAAATCTCGATTCAAAGGCGAATGCTCGTTCGAGCGAAAAACTTTATTATATTTTATTTTATTTTATTTACATGAGTTATTCACGTCAAAATTTTTGTTTAAATGACAAAAAAGGGAGAATTAATGTGTAGTTCACACTACAAATACATATGGTTTTCGGATCATTATGTAAGGGGGAGCGGTTTTCATGTGAGATGAAGTATTGACTAAGGGGGAGTGATACATATCACTATGGTATTGTTGTCGAAGTTGTGATATAATTGAACTTTGATGTTGTGTAACAATACTATGACACTTTATACCAATGATCGAGAGCTATTGTTTTCTCATTGTTATGGCTACGAATCTTCAACAACGATGATGCTGAATTGAATAACTTTGGAATCATTGGAGTACTTAGAAGTGACGAAGATTTCGAGTAATGTTGAAGAACCAAGGAGATCAAGAATGTGGATAAGAAGCTGAAAAGTTTATTTATTTTGTATTCCATATGTATTGATAGTTTTGTCACTAAAATTGACAAAGGGGGAGATTGTTAGAGCACTGCTCGGTCGAACTCACAAGCGTTTCTATCTCAAGCTTGTTTGCCAAGTTTAGTTGCCAAAACTATAAGTCTTGATTTCTAGTCTACTTATAGCTAAGTCTCGGACTAGGATAGTAAGTGTAGTTGAGCTCTAGACTCCACGACGTTCATCATGCAAATACGAAGAACTACTCAAGGAACTGGTGGAACTTCATCGACAAAAATATATGTGGATACTTGAACTTATCTATATATCACTCAAAAGTCTATCTACTCTATCTCCTATCTTGAGACAAAAGTCTTATTTCTATGTAGACTTCGATTATACACATTCTCTATTTCGAGCTGAGTTTATCTCGCTTATCTATTTCTCGAAATATGTGTTGGTAAGCTTTCTATTTGGCCAAGTTCATCTTTACTCGTGACGAAAGTCATGTTGATTATTTCAATAACTTGAAAATCGCTTTGATGAAAAATAGTTTGTGAATAACAGCTATATAACATCCTCTAAGAAACTTTCAATGATTGAAATGAGAGTTTAGAATATATAACCATGTTTGGATATAAACATTGTATGTGAATTCATAGTTGTGTAAATCCAAAATCCTTAAACCAAAGTATGCTTACTTTACTGGTTTAGGATGACCGGAGCTATGTCCGCGTACCTGTACGCGTACTATCGGAAGTTCACATCCCTTGAATTTCTGTTGGAGTTTGTGAACTGAAAACAAGCTCATTCCTGGTACTTAAGTATGCGTACTTAAGTGGGTTATTTTCTAAAAATAGTTTATTTGCGAACTAAGACATTTATAAATTAAGGAATGCAATCTTTGCAAACCGTGGCTATAATGTTCATGAATCGATTCGAGTAAATCATAAATCTGTTTTTTCTTGATTGTATCTTGTATACTTCTATGAGATCTACGCAATTGAACAACTCTCTAACTAGTTCTTTTGAGTCATTTGAACTAGTTATGGTGAAAATGGATAAGGTTGATATGAAAGTGCTCATATGGCAAACCATTGGTTAACTATTGTTGAACTAACTAATTGTACACGTTTAGGTACTTACTCAAACCTAAATGAAGTTACATTTCACATGTGTATAAAAAGCTAAGTTCGATATAACGGTTTGAAAGATATTAGATTGAATCTAATCAAAGTTTAAATCTAACGGTGAATATTGATGCTTTGTTACCAAGGTAACTTAGATTGCAAACCCTTATTTGGAGACTATATAAAGGAGAACTCTAGCAACTGGGAAACCTAATCCGCACACCTCCTGTGTGATACTAGTTGTATAAGATAGAGTCGATTCTCCGATAAGTGTAGAATACACCCTATTTATTATATATTGTTTATGCTTTATTTGCTATTTTTCTTGTGAATTATGTATTTTACGTAAGTTTTTGAGTTATTAGGTACTGAGTCATGTGGAAGAAAAGAAGGTAAATCATCCAAATTGAGAAAGAAAGGCAAAATTTCCATTTCACAAGAGAACACTATCGAGTCCAACCAAGGTTAAGAGGCTACTACTGAATTACTAAAGGCGGACAACTACTTGCTCAGTGGCCACCACCACCGGGTCGGTATAGGTATGGCAGTGGGTGTAAATAGCCCATCCCAAAGTTAAAGACCTAAATTAGGTCGAACCTGAAGAAGATTCTTATTCTTCTTTTTCTTTCTTCTTCATCCGGAAGGGTCATTGATCCACGAGAGAGTTGAGAGGATTAAGTGTTTGTGATGAAATTGAAGATTTAATAACAGAGAAGATGGGTTAAGAGCTGAGTTGGTGTTAATTCGTTAAGATCATCGTACACCCAAACCTATAAGAAGAGGCAACAAATAATACCTTCGCAATATGATTAGTAACAATACACATTCATTCACTTATATATTGAAACACACAAACGATAATTTAACGGTACTCGAACAAGGGTGTATAAGCCTCCAAAATATAGACTCTTAATCCTCAAAGCTTTTCCGAGTTCCTCTTGAACGAATGAAAGAACCGCAATGCCCCAACAAGAGTTGTTCACCTCATTCAGGGGGTCCAATAGCCGGAGGTAATGAGCATTTACCACGTGACCAAGTGTCGTGGAAGAAAATGGTTCCTAGTTGATATAACAAATAAGCAAATCACATGGTGCTTAATCTTCTCCTCTCACATCACCAACTTTCCTCGAGCAACCAATTCTTTGGTCCCCAAAAACTCATCAAACAAGGTTTTGAGCTTGATCTTTTTCAACTTCTTCTTGTACGCAAGGTCCGCCTCAAACTTATTATACTCACAACCTTCCTTAGGCTCTTTGTTATCTCGTCTAAACTCACATTGTGCCTTTTATCGCTCCATCCTAGACACCTTTCGACTAGCTTTTCAAGAAGTTCATAACTCATCGAGGGATCGTAGCCATCTCGAACACTGTTCCTATAATTGGTAGGGCTGTGATTCTAAAACAATCATCCGGAGTAATTGCCATCTCACCAAAGGGTAGATAAAAGGTATCCGTCTCTGGATAAGACCTCTCGGAAAATGCAGTAACAGTGACAACATCAAATTTTTGGTGCGCATGTTGTATCCCGTTCCATAGTACACAGTCAAATACCGCCAAGCGGACCTCATCACACTCATTTTCTATATTCCATATCTTGTTCTTTTGACGTTTCAAAACACGAACAACATTATTATGATCCTACAAAAGCAACATCATATCTTATATACTAATATATAGAAAAGAACAATATATGTCAAAATATAATAAGATGACTGAGAAATCTTGATGGTTAAGATTGAACCATACCTTTGTCGCAAAGATCTTGGCAGCCCATGAGTTTTTGTAGACCATCAATACCTCCCCTCCATCTCTTGGAGTGCCATAAGTTGGATTCTTTGGAGGCAAACACAAATTGTCATCAGGAATGTAAGAATATCTAGCACAAGGCCTTTTAGGCGTCTTTCTAGGTTTCTTTTGCATTATTTCTACTTGTGCCTCTTCTTCTTCGACTTCCTCTTCATCCAACTCCTCCTCAGATTCAGCATCATCCTTATCTCCATCTTCCTCATCTTTGTCACCCTCATTTGGTTCACCGTCATCATTGTCATCCTCATTTCCTCCTCCTTCACATGGTTCACCATCATTGGCACCCTCATTTCTTCCTCCTTCAGCTGGTTCACCATCATTGTCACCCTCATTTCCTCCTTTTTCAGCTGGTTCACCTCCACCTTGATGTTGTTCTTCATTGCCCATCGCTTCCACGATCTCTTCATTAACTTGTTGGATTACGTTGTCAACATTATCTCTATTAACACCATCTTGGATCACAACACCCGTAATGACCCACCTCTATACTTAGCATTTTGGTTCCACGGTGAACCGCATCACAATGTACTTTGCCTCGAGGGGGTGGGAGTTCTAAGATCTTCCAAAGAAAGGTTTGTTTGATTTTTGCCTCTTCCACTAATCAAGAAAACAAAAGATATTAGCTTAAACGCTAAATGATTCACTAAATCGATGCAACATAAGGGTTCTCGCGTAAGGTTTGGTTAATAAGCAAAAGTTCACGAAAAATAGGCCAACTCTAATTTTGGGGACCATAGTATAGTTCAGTTACCAAAGATTTTGAGAACAAACCGAACTCAACATTGGTAAATGTTAATGAAGAGTTCGGTTTGTCAAAATTTTATAACAAACCGAACTCAACATGTTTGCAACTACATCAAGAGTTCGGTTTGCCAAGATTTTTGTCAAGAGTTCATTTATATTTTTTTCAGTAAAGTTGGTTACTTTCTAAGGTTAGATTTTTATGCGAACAAATGTAACACAATATCACAGATTCTAAGTTACATAAAAACTCAAATTAAAGGTGCAAAATAGCGGAGTTGAGCTTACATGTGAAAAAACAAATTGTTGTAAAAAAATTTAAGTTCGGTTAGAAAATTTTTTTAGGCTCCTTTGCGATCTAACCGAATTGGCAGTTCGGTAACCTAGTTTTGATACATAGAGAACCGAACTGTTATTCGTGTTCTTCCTTTCGAGAAGTTCGGTTAACAAAATTGGGTTTTTAGAAACTCGACCTAACCGAACTATGCACTGTAACTTCCATTTGAACCCTATTTTGATGATTTCTATTCAATTAAACGAATCAAAATCAAATTAAAAGTAATGGGTTTGTTGCAAAATACCTGCGAATCGGTCCCATGGCAGAATCAGGCTTCTGCAAGCGTCTATTATACTGGATTATGGCTTCACTTGGTTGTTCCACTTCTTTATGAATCTGAAAATTACTCGGCTGATTTGCTAGATGTCCCAATCGAGGACCTTCTCCTTGAAGTCTTTTGGTTTGCTTTCGAAGAACCATTCTTATAGTCGATTGATTAATCGACGATGAAAATTTTATGAATCGAAGATTAATCGATGAAGACGATGTTGAAATGGGGAAGAAGAGAAGAACAAGAGGGAGAACAGTTTTCTCCTCAAAACTGTTTTTTGTTTTTTGTTTTTGTTTTTGTTTAGGTTTAGGTTTTGTTTTAGATTAAGTTAGAGGCAGTTATTAGGTTAGGGTTAATTTTAATTAGGATAATGGGCAAATTGGTAATCACATGATTTTTAGGACATCCCTTAACATTGTAGGGTAGGGGGCCTTATAAAACAATGGTCCCAAAAGGTCGGTCCCAAAAAATTATTTCTTAATAATTCACTATTTGGGAAAAGATTGGAAATCAATTTTGAAAGGTTTTACCTATTAGCCACCCATGCTTTTCCTATTTGCCAATCACATAAATTACCACCCCCACTTTACCTATTCACCACCCATATAATTTTTAGAATATCCTAAATACCACCTCTTGGTTTTTTGTTTCCACCCAACAGTTAAACCACCCCAACACCTAAACAAACAAACATAAAAAATAAAAAAACTTAAATTCCGGATTATTAGTTTTCTCCATCTCCACCCGCCTCCGACGACCACCTCGATCCATCTTTTCTATGGAGTTTTTGGTTGTGTAACCTAAAGTTAACTTCATCATTGCCGTTCCACAGCATTACCAGTTTGAAAACTAATTGCAATCCTACTTTGTGAATGGAGAGTTGTGCTCCCACTTGTACTGATGATTCATTACAATTCATATTGCTGCTTTGATTTATTATTTTGGGCATAGGCAATCAGGTAGACATCATCGCTTTGAATTCATCAACATCAAGTTCATTAAATCCGAAGATATGAATCAGGAGGTTGTAGGAGGAATCATCGCTGCAAACTACAAATTTTCGTTTGCTTCTCTTGATTAAAAATTTGATTATGCTTAGATTTAGCTCCCTAAATTCGGGTTTTGTATTAGAGACCATAATTTATGAACGGATTATTGTTTATCCGTTAACAACAAAAAAATTGAAAGGGAAATATAAATTCTCGGTGACAATTAAATGGATCTCTAACCTAGGATTACTAGTTTTTTTAATCGTGTTTCAACGTGAAAAAGGGGATTAATGAAAAAAAAGAAATATAAGAGTGGTAATAGCTCTAGTAAAATTTAATTTTACTCTTATAGGTGGTTAATAGAAAGTAGAACCGAAAGTAAAATTACTTTTGATATTTTGATAGGGTGGCAAATAGGAAAAATGTGGGTGGCAAATAGGTAAAACCTTTTGAAAAACATAGAAAGAGAAACAAATTACCAAACTGAAGCCCAGAACTTCTATAAGTCCAAGAAATTAGAAATATATTTACTGTAACAAGCATCCAATATTCCCATAAGCAAAAACCATACCCGTGCATCCCACGGGTGACAAACTAGTAATACTTAACGCTATCCTTTTTCTTTCTTGCTATCGCTTTGGCGCGTTTTTGATTTCCCCTCTTTTGTATGGCATGACTGTATGTAAAACCCTAGTTCGCACATCAGTCTCTTCTCTACAGCAAAGCCTAATCAACAGAAGAAATCGATTAGGGGTTTCACATACTGCATCTAATCTCTGTTTAAACATCATTTCTGTCTCAGATTCAAGGTAAAACTTCCCAAATTTCTCACTCTTTCGATTCATTTTAATTTCTGTTTTAATCTTCTGTTATTGAAATTATTTACTTGTCTTGATTAGGGTTAGGATTTGATTCCAAGAATGCTAGCTTCTTCCTGTTCTTCTACTACAATGTCTTATGGTTCCAGTGTTTCAGCAATTTCACCAGAAACTACTGATTTCTTTGATAAAACCGGAAAAGATACGGTGGGAGAGTTACTTAGGAACCGGAATGGTGTTGCGAGGTTTATGAAAATGGAACGGAAAGCTGAAAATGATAATCCAAGTCGTTGGTTTCCTTATATTGATATGTTTAAGTCTGGGAATTTATGTTTAACTAGTAATGAAATAATGGAAGCTCTTGATGGTATGATAATGGATGAGAGGAAGGAAAGGATTAGAAATGTTGTGCAGAATAGAAGTTATTCTGTTTGTTTGGTAGTTGAAGGTTTAAGTGATTTTGGGAATGTTTCGGCCATTTTTCGTTCAGCTGATGCTTTAGGATTTCAATCAGTTCATGTGGTTTCTTGCGATAACTCGAAAAGGCGCATTGAGGTGAAATGCCTTCATTTTTATAAGTTATCTACTTATTATTGCCCTGGTTTTGTTTATTGCCTTCAATAGTATGTGTCTGAAATGGGGTATTATATTGTTGAATTGGGGAATATGTGTTGGGTTAACTCAAACAGGTACTTACTTTTCGATTGTTCCTCTTCATCCTTGGACCAGATATAAAGACAATCGTCATGTTAGCATGGGTGCCGAGAAATGGTTGGATATTGAAGTTTGGAACTCTACCAAAGATGCTTTAGTGTACTGAAATCACGTGGTTATCGCATTGCTACAACACACTTGTCAAATGATGCGGTAGTACATTTCCTCTTTATTTTCTCTTTGTTGTGAGAATACTTATTTATTCTTATCAAGCTGCATTTCATAAAAAGTCTACGTACTTATGTGTATTTTGTTGCAGTCATGGATTCTCCTGACTGCAAAAACCTAGTGACTGATTAATTAGTGGTTTGTATGGTTTCCAGGTTTCCATCTATGACATGGACTGGTCTTTCCCAACTGCAATAGTTGTCGGAAATGAAAATACGTATTCTCTCTTCCTCTTCTTCCAGCATCAAATGTGCTTTATATCCTTCATTTATTAAACCGCAATTAACTTCTTGGTGGTAATTACCTTACCTACAGGGGCATAAGCGAAGAGGCCCTGGAATTGTCTGACTTGCATGGTAGTGTCCCTATGAAAGGCATGGTGGACTCGTTCAATGTTTCAGTTGCTTCAGGCATCCTCATGCACCATGCAGTTTGTGATAGGACTAATCGCCTGGTAATACCTATGTGATCCCTATCCTTGTATATGAAGTGATACAGAAGGATTATGAGTTTCTTTGGGCTTTAGGGAATAAATTTTGTTGCCTGGGTCATGAGCTGTTACCTGTATTGGCTATAAACTGAACTTCATTCCGTACAATTGTGAATACTATACCTTTTCTCAGGAAGCATGGAATTAAGTGATTACGCATCTAGGTGGTTTGGTACTCCTTCACAGAGCCCTGGCTTGTTTTAGATTCTTAAGATTTGAAGTTACCTTTTCCTTAGGTTTGAGTCAAACTTTATTAACTTCATATGCACGGAGGACTGGTATGGGTATATACCATCGCCATTCAGTTGGGATGGAGAAACTTACCTTATTGTGTGCAAGAAGTGATAAGTCATAGTTTTCTTCCTGGGGCATCAGTTACTTAAAGCTGTCTATTTGATTCAATCTGCTAAAGATAACCAAGAAGTGCTTTACTGCATTTTGCAGGGTGTTCATGGCGATCTGACGCCAAGTGAAAGCCAAATCCTACTCGCAGAGTTCTCCTTGCGGCATAGTCAGACAGCAATCAGCGTAGCTCATGAGTATGCAAAACGAAAGCAGGCGCTACTGTCGCCGAAGCTTTGATTGGGGAACATACGTAATCTAACTACAATCGATTTCTGCAATTACACATCTTTCAGGTATTATATATATGAGGGGATTCTTCTTTCCCATGTTTTATCTCTTCCTTTTATGTTTGGAAGGGTGAGGTAGCCAACCGTCACATCAAATTGTGGTTATTATTTATTGATGATTTTGATGATTGTGAAATGGGGATTGGCATTCATACCTTCTGATATAAGGTTGAAATGTCAAACAAAATCTAGCCTTGGAGATGTAGACATGGTGATTGCAAGAGGAGTATATTATTTTGCAAATCAGTTGTTGAATTTGGGTTATCCATTGTTATATGACAATATTTTCAATAATAGTATGCTTTGTTTTATTTGCAGAACCATATTGAAATAAAACCTTAGCACATAATTTTCATTTGCATCCAAAGAACTTCTTGTATTGATCACTGGGTGTGTACTGATGGATTTCCTTTCTAACTGAACCACTTAAATTACTATGTGGTGGAATTTTGAAGAACAGACGGAACATACACGCAGCCCTACATGAGAAAAGAGGCAGTTGGGGTGAATCTCAGTTGCCTTTACTGTTGCTCATGATGTAGGCGTTGATTCTAAGGCTTAGTCCTATGGGCTAGATTTATAGCTGCTAGATTGGTCATCCACGTCAGCTTGGGCAACCTCCTAACCCCTATGGGATGGCCAATTTAGCAGTGAAACGCCTAACAAAATGACGTCGAACGCTGAACCAAATGGCGTTTTCCTCTCTCTCCACAATTTTTTTCTTTTTAAAAACTAATTATTCACTTCTCTCTCCACCTTTTCCTCTCTCTCCACCTTTTCCTCTCTCTCCCCCACTTTTTCTTCTCTCTTTCTAATACATCAAGACCTCTCTCCATCTACACAACGTTTTTTTTCTTTTTTTTTTCCATATCTTTTCTTCAACGCCAAATGTTTCGGCTCTATAGCTACTTTTTGAGCGCCGCACTATTCGGCGTTTCAATCTCGCCGATAGTGCGACTGCGAGCAAATGCTAGGAGAGAGAAGTAGCCAGATTGAGCGTCTACTTTTTTCCCATATTTTTTTCATGATTTGCAACACTTTTTGGCCAATCTAGCAGTCCAATCTAGCCCATAAAACTTAGCCTAACATTCGGCATGAAAGGGGTGACCTGAGAACACAAGTTGTGGTTCTATTTGCTACCAAAACCACCACGTGTGGTTAAGTGGTTTCCAGTATCACTAGAAACTCAGTTAGATTCTTAAATCTCTCCTTTGGGTATAAGCCATTAGATTCATAAGAGTCAGAGTATTAAGTTGTCTTTTTTTTTTTTGGTGGCATTCATTATGTCGACATTTTCTCTTAGCTATATCATGTCGTCATCTGTGGAACATCTCTAGATACAGTAGTATAGCCTAAATTTTTACAAAGAAATACTATAACAAATCAAATTTCATTTCAAAAATATCAGAATGATACTGCTGTACAAGTTACAACCTGTATTTTCCCCCCGGATGGCATTGAGCCATTGACCTAATCAATCCGAAAATGCTTTGATTGCACCAAGATTTCTACACCAGATCCATGCATCACTGTGTGTCCATCACTCATTGTTTATGCATAACTTTTGTGTGAAACCACCGTTCCCAAAAAAACAAAAATTAGCATAGTGATGTATGGATTCGGTGTAAAAATTTGGTGTATAAGTAGCAAAATCTGCATAAAGTGAAATACCTTACACTATACAACACTGTAAAAAATTTACATGGTGAACCGTATAATTTTGTTGGCGACTCTCAAGAAGCAGTAGCAGGAGGCAATAGCAAGTGGGCTCCAAGCTGATAGAACTTCAACACCCAATTGCCGTTGAGCAACATTCATTCAACAATAGCGTTCTTGGGAGAGTTTTCGTACCTGTAAAACCAAAGTTTATATATAATTCAGCAAATGTGGTTGGTTTTTGCGAAACTTAAAATCCTGAGATGGGATTCGACGAACCTACCTACCAAATTGAGTACCCACCATTGCTTTCAACTGATATTAATCCATATAGACCATCCCAACCGCAACTCGAGCATTTATGTCGTTGGCTGTTTCATGATAGGGTCGAGGTGGCGGAGGAGATGGTCGAAATGGACTAAATTATCAGTTTCATGAAACAACGGGGGCATTTTCAAAATGGGTCAGTCGAATTGAAAAAAGAAACATCGAACGGAATTGCAGTGAAACAGTTCGAACAGAGTACCCCAAAGGGGTGACCTGAGAACACGAGTGGTGGTTTATTTCAGCCGCCACCATAACCACCACATGTATTCTAAGTAGCACTCCTCTGGGGTATAAAAACTCTGTCATCATCGCGAATCATATTGTAGTTAAACAGAGTACCCCAAAGGGGTGACTTGAGAACACGAGTGGTGGTTCATTCAGGCTTCAGCCACCATCAAAACCACCACATGTGTTCTCCGGGATATACAGACTCTGCTAGATTTCGGAACATTGAAGATACGGAAAAATTTAATATTCACTGCTTCTGAAGAAAAGTGTTTCTTGATATATGAATGAATTGCAAGTACAGTTTTGTCTAGTTTTTAGGCCTCTTCCTATGCACATGCCAAAAAAATGGTGTTTGGCATGCCAGGTGGCATGCCAAACCATTTGCGCCACTATGGGGAAACCGCTGAGCGATCGATCTTAGCGAGCGATATTGACAATATCGCCAGCGATAAAGTCTTTATCGCCGGCGATATTGTCAATATCGCCGTTAAAAAATAATAACGCCGGCGATACAATGGTTATCGCCAAGTAGTTATTCTCGCAACGGCTAGTTCCCCTATGGTTCCTATATATACGTCATTTTACCTCGACAAAAACTCACACCGCTTCTAAAGATATTACTCATTTATTCTCAATTTTAAGCTTCACAATGTCGAGATCCAATGAAGAAAGGGATATTATTATGAATATGTTCAGTGTTACAAAGAAGAAAGTTATCGTATGAGGTTGCAAGAAATTGACGAAGAGGAAGTCGAAGATGAGAATCTAATCGAAACTATGATGCTTGTACATACGGGTCAAATACCAAGAGCTCCGTGAGCCCAAAGAAGTATTATCAAGAAGATATACGTATCGAGGAGGGAATTTTACCATCGAAGCTCATGCACGATTATTTTCTTCCCAATTGTGTGTACTCCGATCGAGATTTTCAAGGTCGATTCCGCATGCCTCGTCATCCGGTGAAAAAGATTATTGAAGAGCTTTGTCGAGTGGAACCTCAATTCAATTATCAGGTTTGATGCACCGAATATTAGAGGTCATAGTCCCGAACAAAAAGTTACTTCGGCTTTAAGGATTCTAGGTTATGGCACTCCAAATGGATGCGAATGATGAGTACCTTCGTATGGGTAAAACAACTTCTTACACTTACCTTTCATTGTTCTCGTGAAGTAATGATTAATCATTTTGGTCCAACATATTTACGAAAACCAACCGACTAAGATGTTAGACAAATATTAAGGGAGAATGAGGAAAGGGGATTCCCAGAATGCTAGGTAGTCTCGATTGTATGCATTGGGTATGGCATGGATGCCCCGTTTATCAATTGGTCAATATAAAGGTCATTATCCAAAACCAACAGCTATCTTAGAAGTCGCCGCTTCTTACGATTGTTGGATATGGCACGCTTTTTTGGTCTTCCTGTTCACAAAATGATATTAATGTTTTGCACAAGTCGCCTCGTTTGAAGATTTGAAGTATGGAATTTCTCCATCCGTCCGTTTCATGATCAACGGCCATCGCACACTCATGGCTATTATCTTGCGGATGGTATCTACCCAAAATGGTCCACCTTGGTTCAATGCTACCGTCAGCCTCCTGCTGGTGCATTGGGCCATTCATACCGATATTTTAACGATGCCCAAATGGCACTGAGGAAGGATGTGGAACGCGCTTTTGGAATTTTGAAGAGGAAGTTCGCTATCATTTGTGGCCCATATCGTGGGTTGAGTCCTCGTGAAATGCACAAGACTATGCTCACTTGCATAATTCTTCATAACATGGTAATTCAGAAACCGTACGTGATTCGGATTGGATTAACTATGATGATGAAGATTTGAGGCCGGAGATTCGACCTGAAAGAGGCCTCCCTGCAAGGAATTATGGTCAAATGACTAACTACATTCAGAACCGTAATTTGTATGACCAGTTAAGAGATGATCTGAGATTGAATCTTTGGGCAGAGCATGGAAGATGATTTTATGTATTTTTCTTAATGTTTTAGCTTCATTTAAGTTATGTTATGTATTGTTATTTTTCTAATTAATAAGCTTCAACATTTCATTTCAAACTAATATTAATTGGAATGCATAACAACATATCAAATTAAAACTTAAACTAGAACATTAAAACTTAAACTGCTACATTAAACTAGTTATAAACTAGTACATTAATCATTTAGAGGAATTATTTCATCAAACTCATCATCAGTTCCATCATCATCATCTTCTTCATCACGGTTGTTAGTAAATCCAAATTTGCTTTTCAATCTGTGCTTGAATCTCGTCAAATTCGATTTGCCATACATGTTTTTGTTGGGCGTTCATAATTGAGGTGTTGGCTTGAAGAATGTTATGCTTGTCATAGTCAAACTGGAATTTTTCTTGAGAAAGACGACTTTTCTTACTCTCCCGGTTTTGAATTTTCCTTTGAATGGATCTTTCCTTCGCGATGGTCTTTTGATAATCCATAAACTCCGCCATGTTAAATCCTACGGAACTCCCTCCTTCTTGAGCTAATTTTCTAGCCGCTTTTGCCTTATTCCTCCCCGAAGTTTTCCTTAGTATTACCATCAATATAATTATTGAAAACTACGTTGGAATTTGAGCTTGTAGGGGTATCTGGTGAAGAATTTGATGGACCTTGTGAAAATGGTGAAGAATTTGGTGTTGAGGGAGAAGAATTATATGGTGAATTTTCAGGTACTATTTGATTATTTGCTAAGTAATCGGGATTATATTTGTTCAAACCCTTCAAAATATGATAACAACTTTCGAAAGCAAACTGTTTACCATGTTTTCGTTGCCAATCTGTATTTAACCTCTCTTTCAAAATCAACATCACCGACCACTTTGTCCTTTCCTTTTCTCTTGGCTTGCATTATCAATGCAACATAAGCGGCTACTTCCTGTTGATTACAATGAAGTGTTCGACAATCCTTTTGCATCACGACCATTGATGTTCATGGTTTGTTCTTCATATTTTTGAAATATATTATCCCACATGGTGTTACCATGTTGGTGTGCACCACCGATACAATCTTGGGTAAAAATAATTACGACAAATACATTCATCTTCTATCATGGTGTATTTTGCACCACGGACTCGATTCTTCTTACCTTTGCCTTGAGTTTTTGCTTGTGAATCCATTTTACAAGAAAATATATTGTAGAGGAGTTGTGATAGTTTTAGATTTGAAAAAGATTGAGAAATTAAGAAATTCTAGAGAGATTTAGAATTTTTGGTGTGAGTTGATATGAGTTTGAAATCGGTATTTATAGAGGGGGAAATTGGAGCCGTTGGATGAAGATCCGACGAGCGATTATCATAGTATCGAGCGATAGCTTGACTGTCATTGTCGATTGAATGACCATCGAACGATCATTTGACCATCGAGCGACGAAGACTCTATCGCTCGCGAAACTCATCGCGTATGCCTATATGCCAGTGAATAACATATTGGCATATGAGTTTGGCAGTTTGGCATACCCATAGTGGGTGCATATATGCCAAATACCATGTTTTGGCATGTGCATAGGAAGAGGCCTTATAGGACCCCTTTAGTGCCTAACATAATGTGGTCATCTTGGCTTCCTTACACGATGTCGTCATGTTTTGTATATGTGCATCGGCTCCATAGATCTAGTTAGTCCGAATTGTTGATAATGTCGTAATATTCTTCTTTTTTTAATATGATTGATATCGTCGTAACCGAATTATATGAACAAAAGTGTTGCCCCTCCGTTACTTTTTAATAGTCTGGTTTCTATAAATAAATATTTCAAAAAAAATAGGCTGGTTTTTTAATTGGGAAAGTCAAATGTTACTTTAGTTTTTAAGACCACTTTTCTCTTAACTTCTTTTGATGACAAATGACCATTTCACTTTACTTCTTTTGCTGACAAGTGTCATGGGGACCATTTCAATTCACTTATTTTATTGACAAGTGTTATGAGGACCACTTTCAATGATTAGTTTTCTTAATTTCCTTAATTTTCTCTAAAAACCAAACCAGAAGTAACGGAGGGAGGGAGTACATAACACAGTATGATCTTGAGTCCAACAACCTTCATTGCGATTGCGGCAAACAAAAATACTAATGAGCATTCCGAAGTTCAGATGTCCGTGGCTTTTACGAGCCCAGCTGATGGTGAAAACAACAATATCAAGTCTTAGTAGGCCGGGCCGAGTTGTGTAGGCACTATTCAGGGGCGACGTGCCTCTTGACAAAGAAAAGTATACAAATGACTTTTGACTCATTGAGACTAGACGTGGCATATATAAGTGCCAGTTTCCTCTAGAATACTCATGTTGTTCTTTTTCTTTCTTTCTCGAAACTTACTTAGGCCTGGAAGCTCTCAGACCCTTCTACCAAACACTAATTCTAACCCAATCCAATCTGTTTTCCTTTAAATTCTCACTCCACCTCCAACAATATCTCCATCACAGCTACAAGTTAGTAGTATACGCTATTCATTCGACTCTTAGTTTTCAAAGTTTGTTTTGTAATGGCTCTATCCCGTTTGGCTTTGAAGAAAGTAGTATCTACTTCCTCAACTTCAGTACTACTACCCAAACAACTACAACCACAACAATACCTTGTTCCAAGGCAACTTCAGTTTGCAGGTAATCAGAACACATATTTAACTAGATCAAGTATACCCAGGTTGTTTGCAACTTCCTCGGACAATACATCATCAGAGGGTGCAATTGACGTTGAGAAAAACATTACCGAAACCTAAACAACCTTCCTCGGACAATACATCATCAGAGGGTGCAATTGACGTTGAGAAAAACATTACCGAAACCCCGAAGGGGAAGAAATCAAAATGGCTCCCACAAAATAGTCCTTTTGGCCCGTTTTAGACAAAATTGTAATGAGGGAGGATCCATGGACACTCTTAAATGGACAATGTCGGACAAGATTTATGCTATTTTCTCCAGCAAACTCAAACGATGATGAATTTAAGTCTAATACTTTATTGACATGTTCCTATTATCAGACTTTACATTCCCACCAAAAATGAATGCAATTCGAAATAGCAAACCCGACCATCTACCGATCTTAATGTCAACCACAATTTTGAACTACCGATATTCAAAGGGTAGATGGTGGTTTTATACATCTCGAATTGTGCTAATTTTTGTAGGAATGTAGAGTCCTATAAAAAGAATATACCATCAAAATATTAGACTTAAATTCATTATCGTTTGGGTTTTGCGAGAAAATTGTGCAAATCTTGTCCGACCTTGTCTATCTAAGAGTGTCCATGGATCCTTCCTCAATTGTAATAGCCCAAATTATGTGAGCATAATAGTCCTTCAGATCTTTTTTCAGCTGGTGTGGGAGATGCGCTACTACAAGCAACAAATAACCTAAACAAGTTATTTGAGAATTGGGCACCGTCGGGATTAATAGGTCGAATGAAAGAAAATGAATCGAGGTACAAGTTGAGATATGAATTACCAGGTCTTACCAAAGAAGATGTGAAGATCACTGTTCATGACAATTTCCTAACAATTAAAGGAGAGCACAGGGAAGAAGAAGAAGAGGAGGATACTGATGAGGATGACGATGAACATTGGTCGGCCTCGCGGTATGGGTACTATGAAACTAGTTTTATGTTGCCTGACGATGCAAAAGTTGATGAAATTAAAGCTGAAATGAAGGGTGGTGTGCTCTCTATTACTATACCAAGGACAGAAGATGCCAAGCCAAAAGATATCAAGGAGATCGAAATCAGCTAAATTTAGAGTTTCATCGCCATGGGTACACGTATGGGGTAATCTTCTTTTGTATGTGTATGCGTCAAAGTGCCACTTCTTTACTTTTCTTTTGTGGGTTGCGTTTATGAGATTTGCAGTTTCTATGTAATGGTTGATGCGATATAGCAGTAAGTGACATTTCTGGTTTTAGTCTGTCCGTGTAATCCATCTATGTAAAAAGCAACTTTGAAATATAATTATAACTACATCTCATCAGCTTAAAGGGAAATGATAGAAAACTAGCTAATTTCACGCTAGTTCCACGCGTTCCATCGTGGCAACACAAATCTGGTAATGACTTGGATTTTCGATCTCTACACGTCACCAGCTGGTGGGTCTAACGAGAGAAAGCTGGACAAAATCTCAACCGTTAATCTATTTCAAGCCTAATTTTCCCTCATCGGATTCGGAGCTGCCCTCCGACTTTCACTTCTTCTATCTCCAGAAAATAACAGAAGATTATGGTGAATATAATCTAGTATAAATTTCAGAAAAACTTCATAATTTGATTTCTATCTTGTTGTATGTTTTTATCAAACATGAACTCTTCGTCCCTCACCTTGATTTCCGGCCCGTATAGGTTAGAAATAGGTAATTATGTTCTACAACTATGTGATTGCATCAATTCCAGTAACGAAAATTTAACTGTAGTTGCGAGAAGGAAAACAGAATTCACGACTGAATTGAATTTTATCCCAATAACAAACATAATTGCTAATCCTTAATTTTTCATGTTTTCTTCTTCTTCTTTCTTTTTTGGTGAGAAGCAGACACTTCCCAATCAGGGGCGGAGCCAGGATTTTGAAACAGGGTGGGCAAAGAAAAAGTACTCCACGAAACAAAAATAAATAACCCCAAAAAAAATTTCCATTACACATGAAAGATTGTATTACAACGCCTAGTAGCGTTTTGTAGCAACAAAATATACAATACTAGAGATATGTTAGCTAATTCATTCTTCGAACATGTATTGTTCTCTAATTTTATACCCAAAAAAACTTTGTATACTTTACCAAAAAAAAAAACAAATTGTTTTCATATTCAACAATGTCCGCGACGTGTTGCCATATCTTGAAATCGCTGTCTAATCCTATCAATGCTGATCTTCCGAAAAAGTTCCCGCTCAATGTAGGTTAGTAAACAATTGTTCAACCACTCATTCCCAATACTATTTCGCAAGCGATTCTTCACTATATGCATTGCTGAAAAAACTCGCTCAACGGTAGCGGTAGCAACCCAAGAATATCAAAGATAATGTAATCAACAAGTACACTAGAGGGTACACTATATTTCTTTTCGTTTCAACCATTTTCCGGGCAAGCGCACTAATACCACATAATTCAAAAATCATTACTCGAAAGAACATCAAGAAGAAAGGTATCTAGTTGTCTTGGTGAGAATCATGATATCCATTTGAGAAAATCGCTTGGATATAGTTTAGCAAGACGAATTAACGCACCTTTGTCGAAAGTAAAACTTGTCGCTTGGATTCAAATGCGACATACAAAGAAGTAGCTCGGTGTTGACTTCATCAAATCGATCATTAAGCGCATCAATTTGCATATCAATGACTTCATAAAAATAACCAACTTGATAATGATGTAGATTTGTCACTTCCCGTAAATTACGCCTGTCCTCTTCCTAGTGGTACATATGTAGACATCATATCGAACTATAATATTATTTTTAGCACAAAACATGGAAACCTCACTAAGAAGTGCATCCCATCCACCATCTCTCATTCTCTCGTAGTTGGTATTTAGATATCTTCACCAAGTTCATAGCATTCACAATATCTTGATCCTTTCTTTGCAAAGCTTGCGACAATTCGTTGGAATCCCAATAAAGTTCTTACCAAAAACAAGGTAAAGACAAAATCAAATGTAGGCATCAAGATCAGATAAGCGTATGCTTCTCCCCTCGCTTCACTAGAACCTTCTCGACTGACAATCTCTAACATATCTAATACGGATGGAAACATCAAAATTAAACTCAGCAATGTATTGTAATGTGTACCCCAACGCGTGTCGAAGGTCGCTTAAGGCCACTTTCTTGATTCAATCCTCAACCACTTAAACGTTCACCTTTTTCAACAAGTTCTACCACTCTAGCAAGTTCTTTTTCTCAAGAACATCTCTACGTTTGCATGACGTGTAAAACAATAGTAACAACTCTACTAACTATAGTAAAGAACAATGCAATTTCTGTATGCTTTTGAGCAACATGCATAAGTGCCAGCTGAAGTTGATGCGAGAAACAATGAATAACATATGCTGATGGGTTTTCTCTTAATATGAGTGCTTTCAATCCGTTAGTCGAACCTTGCATATTACTAGCACCATCATAACATTGTCCCCTCAATCTCATTATATTTAAACCGCACTGAAAACAATGCATCCACTGAAGTCTTCAATGAAATTGATGTCGTTTCAAGAACATGAATTATACCAATAAACCTTTCAATAACACATCCTTTCTTGTTGACATAACGTATAACAACTGCCATTTGTTCTCTCACTGATACATCACGAGATTCGTCAACCATAACAGCAAAGAAAGCATCTCCAATATCATCACGAATCGCATCCATAGTCTCCATTGCAGCCGCACTCACTATTTCCTTTGGATGTCCTATGAAGTTAACTTGTTGTTACCAGAGCATTTTTCATAACCTCACTCTTGATACTATCATTATGTTCACTTGTATATTGAAGAAGTTCAAGAAAGTTACCTTGATTATGTGAATCATCCGGATTCATCATGGCCACGAAAAAGCTAATCCTTGCAATAAAAGAAACCGAATAACACAAATTGAAGTCACAAACGAATCATGTAACTCAAACTCTCTTGTTCTTTTTGACGACGATAGATAGCCTCAATATGATGTGTTTCCTGCAATAACTCGCGACTTTTCATATATGCATCATTGTGTGCACTGTTCTGACATCCTACATGCTTATCTAACTTTTCAAATTGCTTCCAATTTGAGAAACCTGCATTCACAAAAGCATCAGAGCTACCTTTACCCTTAACATAATTTCTAAAAAGATAACACGGCAAGCAAAATACGGCATCTTTAGATATGCTATACTCTAACCAACTTCCATGTTTTAAAAAACAAGCTTCATTGAATCTTCTGTTCTTAGGATTCTTTTTTCCCATTAGCTTTTGTGGAAATGGAAAATTTTTAGGTTGGCAAGGACCCATCTTCATGTAAGCTCTTCATACTTTGTCTTGATCGTTAGGATGATAACTTGATATTGGCTTTCTCATTGCAGGGTCAGATTGAAGATTCCATACCGAGAACTCATCCTGGACAGTACTAGAAGTTGCTTGCTGTGGTAGAGTAGGAGCAGGGATGGAAGGTACTACTTGTGGACCATCAGTATTAGAAGATGGAGGAGGTACTTGTGAACTTGGAATACTTGAAACTGAAGGCAATTCTAGAACATCTGTTGTTCTTTGTCTCTTAGTTTTGGTCACAAACTTATCCATACCTGAAAATGGATTGAGATATTAAACCCCTTGATCATACACATCAATTAGTTATTAAAATGAATCAAATTTTCTTGATAGAACATCAATTAAGAGGAAATAATGAACACCCAAATCCTTAATTATCAATAGAACAGGATGTATAATAAAACCCCCGAATTTTAACATGAACCCTAAGTTTTAACAAATTCATGATAAAATTGAAATTAAGAAAGACAAAATTAGGGAACCTAAATCCTAATATCCTGATTATATGCAACTTTAGAGTGGTAAATGAAAACAAATTCAATAAATTTACCCACTACAAACATATCTTCACAGTTTTGTTTCTCAAAAAAATATGAAGATTCAATTTTGAGAAGAAGGAAACAAAAAAACCCTACCTCGTGATGAAATTCCCTCAAATACTTCACAACAATTGATACTTGCAATAATCAACAACGATTTGGTCTAATCTTCTTCAAGGAATTCGGTAATTTGATCATTCTTCTCATGCCTTCAAGGCTGTTTTTCACGTTTTCTCAACAAATAGGTTTAGGAAATCCCGATCTCTCTCGTGTATAGCTATAATATGTTAAGTGAGTTTTCTAAGGGGGTGCACACTTATTTTTCAAGGGGGTGCAAAACTTTCTAAAATCAAAATTGGGCTTGGTAAAATTAAGACCCAGTGGTGGAGTTTTGCAACCAAGGGTGGGCAATTGCACACCCACCCTTCCATGTGCCTCCGCCCCTGTTCCCAATTGAAAATTTCTAAAACGAACAACAGTGATCCAGAAAATGAAACCATTTGAGGTCATTGCAACATCCTCTCTTTCTTCATCAGAAAGTGATTTAGGGATTTTGTTATTGCCCTATTCCTCTTGATTTTGTTAGAGTATAGGATTGGTAATAATAAATTATATGGAAAGTTTTAGTATTTAGGGTTATATTTAGTTTTTGATATATTTAGTATGAATTGATTTACAAGCATTATTCTTGCATACCAAGTTACGGTATCGCTATATATACCCTATGGGGTTCTCAATGTAAATCATCCTATTCAATAATAAAATTCTCTTTTATCTTTATATCTCAAGTTCGACTTGGTATCGCAGTTCGATCCTGACCATTGCCCACCTTGTTTTCTTTTCTAACCGGCGGCGGTAGTCTGCAATGCTACCGTCCGCTGGATCTTTTTTCCGCTGCAATATGATTAGCTTTTCTTATTAGGTTTTTATTTTATTTTTTAGGTTTCAAAAAAAACAAAAAAAAACAAAAAAAACAAAAAAGCGTCTGCGAGTTTTCTACCAAACCCTTATTTATTTTTTTTCATCACTACCAATAGCACCTCTTTTCTCCTTCTTATTTTTCTACTACATCACGTTCCAATACCTCTGAATCTTCTAGTGCACCTTCTCCAACCGTCGCTACGTAACCTACTACAAATTCACGTCCGTTTCTCGCTCACTCGCCATGGAATCTCCTTCTTCACCCGCTACAACATCAATTCAAATTTCATCGTGACCTACTTCGACAAAGACCAGCCCAAATATGCTATCGACGCACCTACTTCTACTCCGACAAAGACCTAGCTCTACTTCAACAATATCTAGTTCTCGATCCAACAAGACCGCTCCTGTTACGGCCAGTAGTTCCCGCTCTTTGGGACACATCCAATGGTTACTAGTTCCTCGCTCTTCTTTTTATCTTTCTCCCTACGTGCGCTTCTCACTTCTCCTTTTAATCGATTAATTGTGAGTTCCCCACGTCTCTTTATTAATTGATTAATCCTGTCCACTTTCTTTCGAAAAATATATCTTCTCTGGTCCGTATACAATTTTTTCCATCTTACCGCCCCGCACTGAGTTCTCTTGTCCATAAATTCCTTTTCCTTTTCCTTCTCTCGATCCCTTTTAACATTACTACTCCACCAATGCCACCGATTGCCGCACCCAATTTCTGTCTCCTTACTACTTCACTTTCTACCCCACCAATTATTTTCTTCTCGACTTCTCGTTCAACTTCGGCAGCCTCCGTCATTCTTTGATTAATTAATTTTGTTCTCTATCTCATCTATCCCAATTTTGGCGGCAATGCGGGGGTATTATCTCTTTTCTCTTATCAATAGTTCTTATATTCTCCATCAACAGATTATGTTAATTTCGCTTGGCGGTTCTCCTAATCGGTGTTCTTTTTAATGGCGACGCGCTTGTTCTTATACTTTTCTGGCGTTTATTGGCACCGCACTTCATCATCAACTTTTCAAGGCCAATCTCATGTGATTTGCAATCCCCATGAGATCGAGGGAGGGTGTTAGAGTATAGGATTGGTAATAATAAATTATATGGAAAGTTTTAGTATTTAGGGTTATGTTTAGTGTTTGATATTTTTAGTATGAATTGATTTACAAGTATTAGTCTTGCACACCAAGTTATGGTGTGGCTATATATACCCTATGGATTCTCAATGTAAAATATCTCATTCAATAGAATTCTCTTTTATCTTTATATCTCAAGTTCTGACTAGGATCATAAGATGGATCAGATTTATTCATGGTTACATGTCTATCACACTAGTGGAAAATGGAAGTAAAACCACTGCCAGGACAAGAAGTAATATCACTAAAAACGACTGTTTCCATCAGTTGGAATCTAGAAGTAGTTTTTTCCAAAACGACTGTTTCTGGCAAATGTTGATTTCTTTAAAAAAAACTACTGTTTTTCACAGTTACTAAATACATACTGACAAACACAGTAGTTTTTATTGAGATATTTCATAAAAAAAAAAATTTGATTCAGCTGAATCCAAAGCTGATTCAACTGAATCAAAAACTAAAAGCTGAATCACAATTAATAATGACTTTAAAACCGAATTTCACAAAATTAAATTGATAGGACTTTAAAACTCAATTGGTATTGAAAGTGAATTCATTTTACAATTTCAACTAAATACTGCGAGTTCCAAGTCTGAAAAAAATATCTAACACTAAGTTGGAAAACCTTAACCCATGTTCCTATTACAAGCTTTACAACCATAAAGTTTCAAAACATGAATGTAAAGACTTCACCATCTATGTCTTCATCTTCTGAAAAACTAGCTCTAATCAGGTCCAAAGTTGCAGCCCCAAGCTGCAAAAAAAAAAAAAATGTTTGTAAGACAGTCATTGACTTAGAACTTAAGAGAATTCCTAAACACTCATTTACATTCAGTACAACAACAATAATAATTAGAAAAATCATGTTAGAACTTGTTTAGAAATTTTGCAACAAACTTATTGAGTATTGAAGGAACTAGTCTAAACCACGCAAAACAGTTCGAGCTTCTTTAGCTTACCTTCTGAATATTGGAACTGTGTTTCTTTGTTTCTTCTTCCATAAACTACAACGTCACAAGATATCCCTGGTTAATTTGCACTTATAATATAGCAAGTAGAAGGGCAAAGGGAGAAAGGGAAAGGAAATGTATTTGGAGTATATGTAATAGACACCTGCCATGTTACAGTAAGCAATCTGTTGTAATAGACGTTGTTTGCCATCCCGATCTTGGAAAATATGAAGATACTTTGCAATCAATTCCTGAGTTGGTGTCGCTTGGGTCATATCTATAGAATGTGAAAACAGAACTCGCAGAATTATATCAAGATTAAACAAAAAACAAAAACATAAGAGTGAAAATGAAATGAAACAAGTCTTACTAACGGAGGTAAACTTTAATTAGCATGTTTCTGAATAACGGAGAACCACCCATCAGTACTAGTATCAGAAGAGTCAAAATCTTGCAAAAAGATTGAAAACCCTTTCTTGGTGGTTCTTGTGTGTACATGGATAAGGACTACTATGTTAACAATAATAAGACATGAAATGTGTGACATACAAATATCTCCACCAAAAATCAAAAGGTCATTCATACCAAATTCCATGTATACATTCACCTGGTGGCTAAGATCAAAACATGCACAAGTGTAGTTCGTACGGGCAAGCATTACGGTATAGTACACATTTAAAATTCCACCACACAAATAATCACTTGGATATTGCTATTAAAGAACCCCATCAAGAAATGAACAGCCTACACTACATAAGATAAAAATGGTTTAGTATTCACATCCACACCTAGCTAGATTAATTCTTGTGAATTCAAAGAACTTACGTGGGGCACATGGGGCTAGAACCAATTTATTTGGACATCAAAATGTGTCAGTACCTAGTCCACATTTCTGCTAATTTATCCAAGCCAACAATTGTAAATGCACACTACAAATGCAGAATATGAATTAAAACGATAAGACTTACAAAAATCTATACTAAGAGTCTTTATAATACCACAAAAACTGGACAGAAACATCGCAAAACTGACGTCTCAGACGAGCTGCATTGGCGAGGCTCCATAGGATTCGTTAGAAGTCGGAATTTATAGATTGACCCCAATTTAGAAAGTAGAAAGAACCCTCTTTCATAATCATCTTAAAAATCTAGATTTGGAGTTCATTTAGTCTGTGAAACGAGTGTGCTAAAATGGTCACAGAACTGCAAACCTACAGTTTTCAGTCCTGCCATACTGGACGTTGAATGCCGTAAATCCTAAACGATCAGTCAAAACACTAAGCCCTTTTAACGAGATATAGAGGAGACATAGATGGACATTTCCTGTCAAGGAAGTACCCTCTAAATCCCTGCCCATTGACGACAGTTTCGCAGACAAGAGGCTGTAGTTCAGGTTGTCCGAAAACAAGGGTTAAAGCTATATTACACTTTAGAGTTTGAGGTTCACTAATTGGGAAAAACAAATCCTTCTCATGACACAAAGAACATGATTAAGAAACTTCAAAACATACAACATGTTGTTTCGTTTTTTCCTTTTGGGCTACAAATGCCAGCAGAACTGGCTCTCCCATTTAAATAATCGCTACCGGAATATATAACCATATACTGCAATAAACAGGAAAACTTATGTATGCGTTCATGGTGCAGCTATTTTTACCTCTCCTTTGTGAACTGGATTGACTGGATTGGTTAACAGAACTGCTTCAGGATAGGCTAAAGGTTGACCTTTTTGATGATCCTCATACGCGGGCATCTCTCTTTGCATTGTATCTGATACGGTCATGTGGTAAAACCTAGCCATTTTAAGTGCAAAGAGTGAATAAGATAACCCAACAAAGAATTCAAACAGGTTTAGTCGAGCACAAGAACATCATAAGTTACTGTGGGTTCTTTTGAGGCCAATCAACTCCCAAAACGCCAATTCATTGCTCAAACCAAACGCAACAATCCATGCCATGGAATGCTGATTTTTTTTAATATACTACTAGGAAAAGATACATGCATTTTTGCACGTAGACTGCAGGCTTACGTAATAAACAAAAGCAAAAGAGAGATTGAATTACATGGCTGAGCTGAGCTTGAAAGCAACCCTGGCTTCGGCGAGGCTAAACTCTGGGAATCCTTTAGGGTGATCAAAAATACCGTACGTATAGAAACCGGAGGAATCTTTTAGCATAATGTACCTACATATGTACCCAAAAAAAAAAACAAATAGAAAACACATTATGAGTTACTAATCATGGTTGTCATTCACGTAAAAATATTGGATACAGACCTTTTGTCTAAATTCATAGGCGCGAGTTTGCCTTTCAGAGAAACATCCCATTTCCACGAAAAAGAAACTTCAATTTGGTTCTCGTTTTGTACTATAACCTTGAAAGTCGTTGCTTTCAACCTACAAACACCAAAATTTTTTTTTAACACAGAACTCAATAGAGAACTGCAACATGTACTCCAAATTCATTCAGGAACTGAGCTAAAGAAAGAGAAGGATTACTTATCAAAATAATCTTTATGTCCTGGTTCTCCCCACACAACATCCCAGTACCTAATTGCCAAAAATAAGGATATATCAGTAAAGGGTACAAACTACAATGTGATGGCTTATAAGGACACAGAAAATGGTTCATTTAAAGGCCATCAAAAATTTAAAATATAAATTTCTGCTAGACATTTTGTCAGTCCATCAGTCTTTAACAAAACATACTGTGGTTGGCAATCGATGTTGGTACAATTTTGCATAAAATTAAGAACCATCCCATTACTATGATAAGCAGATTTAAATAAAAACTGAAGCACTTACAACATATCTCCCAGCTGTTGGCGGTACTCTGGATTCTGAAGCATACCGAAGTAGAGATGGTCTTTTTGCCATCAGTGGCTTGAACAAAGCATCTACATTCAAGAGCATCAGCACCCAATGTATTCCTCTGTGCCTTAGACTTCATCAATGCTAGACACAAAAACAAATCAATGTCCCACATCAAAATCAAAACCGCAATGAAACATAACTCAATTTCAAGGTAACATATGGGGAACCCAACAACTATAAAGTCGAATACATACCAGTATCAAACAGACTACTCTTTTCTCGATCTAACCATCGACCCATTTAATCTCCATTCCATCTTCAATTCAACCATCACCTTATCAATTTACAGTGACCACCACCCATTTCTCCGATCTGATCAATTCAACAACAACAACTGCTAAATACTAACCCAGGATTCAATTCCAAAATTCGTTTTTCTCCTCTGATTTTCAATCAATTTCTCCTCTGATTTTCACGAACCCAGAAAATCAATTCGTTTTTCTTTTTGTTCTTCAAGACTTGATTTTATTTTTGTTCTTCACGAACCCAGAAAATCGGATCTGCGGATTCTAGGGTTGTCACAGAAATGTGGATTTTCTTTTAAATTTTTTTTGGGTGTTAAGAAAGTATGAAACTTTGGAGATGAGATTTGGGTTTAGGGATTTTGGGTATTATTAAGTTGTTGGTGGTCGTGTGCTGGTGGTGAGTGAATGGAGATGCAGAAGAAGAAAATATGGTGTGCTCGGGGTGATGAAGGTGGTAGATTGGTAGATGTGGTGGTGAGTGAATGGAAAAGAGAAGGGGGATTACAGGGTTAGGGTTTGGTAGTTTCAGTTTGATTTTGTTGGAAGAGATGAGATAAAGAAGATGGAAGAGAGAGGCGCAGAGGTTAGCTTAAAAAGATATAAAGATAAGATAAAGTTTCGGTGGGACATAAATTTTGGGCTATGAAAACTATTTACTCTAACAGTTGTTCTTTAAGGGCTATGGAAACTATTTTCCATCACAGTGGTTCTTTAAACTCTGTATTTTTTACAAAAATATCCCCTAAAAGAACTGCTGTTTCAAAGACAAGTTTTTATAAAACAACTGTTTCTCACAGCATCTATAATTACGTCAGCCGAGTAGCAGTTGTTTTCATGAAACCCAGGAAGTTGTAAAAAACCAATAATCCACTAGTGTCAAGATATATGGTTTGAAAGCAAATACTACTATATACTTTCGCTGATTTCAGTGGATTCACTGTCAACGACAATTTTATCATTCTCGTTGCTCTTCGTTTTTCTCCTTCCCTTTTTTCTGTTTTTCAAGTCCTCCACTATGATTTGGTTTCTCTCTCCCAGAAATATTCGACCGTGACGTGTATTCAGAAAAGCTGACTCAAATGCCACAACCACTTGCCACTTCGGAGTGCGAGCAAGTGGCGATTATTTAGCGTGGTGCATAGCGCGGTCGAATGTGAAATGCTTAGAGCAACTCCAATGGACACATTGCACATCAAAAATAGCTTGGTTTGGTGATTATACACCTGCAGTGGGACTTCAAAAATAGCTTGGTTTGGTGATTATACACTGCAGTGGGACTGGCAAACCATTAAAATGTACGAGCAAATCAATCAATCAATTTTTCTTAATATAAAGCAGAATAATTTTGCTGATGTGGCGTCCGTACGTTCATCTTCACAAAATGGCACAAAAATAGAGTGCCACACGGCACATAAAAAATTGGGAAACCAATAAAAATATGCCTAGCTGTCATCATGCCATGTAACAGAAGAGATGTGTCTGTTGGTTTTCATACGTCTTTTGGTTTGAGATTGTTACCAAAAGATGCTTTCCATACACATCCCGAGCCCTTACGTACCGACACAACTGTTCAGTTGTATATATTGATTACGCCGATTACAATTGACAAAATACGCAAACCCCTCTGCCTCTTCTTTTTTCTGCAATCTTCTTGGAAGGAGTCAAATATCTTCATATCTCGCATAAAGTATTCTCGTAAATTTTATAGTTTTCCAACCGAAATTGGTTAGTAATCATAGTTGTCTGTGTAGAACTTCATGTGGACATTAAATGTTTGATGAAAACAAGAACAACGACAATAGTTCTATTCTATTGCTGAATGGTAGGTACGTGTTCATCATTTGCGATACCTGTTAGCCCTGGGGCTGCTCGTGAGCGTATTGCTAATGTTACTTGGGTTTTTCAGATGTGACAATCTTGCAAAGACAACATCTCTTATGCAAGTCAATAGGTAATAATACCTCCAAGTTCAAGTCTTCCTCCAATGCGATTGTTTCATTTTTTATCGCGCGACTTTGAACATACATTTTCGTTTTTGGACTTTTTATTTTCTAAACATTTCCTCCATCTTTCCAGAACGTGATTAAGGAGGAAGACGAAAAGTGTAAACATTGTTCCATTTCACGCTTTATGTTGGGAATTTTCAGTTACGATGACAAGAGATGGAAACATATTCATGGTTAGTGTCGGATGATGAATAATCTCCTTGGAGAGTTCCTTCACAGGATCCCCAATATATCTTATTTCACAAAATATTAAGAAGTTATTACAAAGAAATAATATCAACGGAAAATAAGGTAAATATATATCTTCTATTACACCCCTTAGTCTTAGCGGAGAGGAGCGACGCTTAGACTAGAACGAAACGAAGAAATAATTGTCTTGGAAGACCCTTGGTGAAAATATCGATACCGATTTTCGAAGGGATGTGCAAGACTCGAATGTCCCCAATACGAACGCGCTCACGAACGAAATGGATGTCGATCTCCACATGTTTTGTGCGTTGATGTTGAACAGATCGCCCGGACATGTAGGCATGCACTCACATTATCACAATAAACCATGGTAGCACGTCGTAATGGTATATGTAACTCAAGAAGAAGATTCCGAAGCCGAGGTTGTTTCAAGAATAAAGATTGGCAACTCCTCGATATTCAACTTGAAGACTAGAGCGGGAAACAAGTTGCTCGACGCTTGGAAGACCAAGACACGAGGTTGTCTCCAAGAAAAATACAATAACCAGAGGTTGAGCGTCGCGAATCGGGACAAACCCGCCAATCGGATCGTAGTATGCGGTTAAACCGAAATAGTGGAGACCGATGAAAAAGGCCATGATCAATGGTACCACGAAGGTAGCGAAGTATGCGCTTAAGAGCTTGCATGTGAGGCTCTCTTGGGTCATGCATGAATAAACATACCCGTTGAACCGCATAAGATATATCCGGTCGAGTGAATGTAAGGTGCTTTGAATGCCCCTACTAAGCTTCGTATAAAGTAGATCCGCAATTCTTGGGCTGGTAGCGCCGAGCTTGGAGTGAGTGTCGACCGGAGTGGCTATCAAGGTTGCGATCATGGATGCACGAGCGATGATGTCCTTCGTATATAATGACTGAGACAAATACAACCCGAGGATGAACGAGTAGCAAAGATACCCCGAGAAAATGATGTAATGGACCAAGATCGGACATAGCAAATTCATTTCATCAAAATCAATGAAACGGTATAGAAGAGCATCGATAGAGGCAGTGAGTACTATATCATCAACGTACAACAGTAAGTATGCGGTATCCGATCCTGATTGATAAATAAAGAGAGAGGGATCACATACACTACCACGAAAACCACAACTGGAGATGAAGTTCGCAAATCTCTGGAACCACGCCCTAGGTGCCTGTTTGAGACCATAAAGAGATCTACGAAGGCGGCAAACATAATCAGGGCGAGCAGGGTCAACAAATCCCGGAGGCTGATGCATATAAACTGTCTCGGTCAAATCCCCATGAAGAAAAGCATTCTTGACATCCAACTGGTGTATGGGCCAAAACCTCGAAGTAGCAATGGTGAGAACAAAGACGAATAGTGGCGGGCTTAACAACCGGACTAAAAGTCTCAAAACAATCAACTCCTACCCTGCTCTTGATTTACCATTGGCGACAAGACGCGCCTTGTGACGCCGCAAGGAACCATCGGATGAAATTTGTGGCGAAAAAGCCACATGGAACGAATAATATGAGCACCAAGAGGTCGTGGTACTAGTTCCCAAGTATTAGTTTTCAACATAGCAATGTACTCATCTTTCATGGCTTTATTCCAGTTGGGATCCCTAAGGGCATAAAGGTGAGACTTGAAGCGCGACGGGAGATGTTTTGCTGAGTCTGAACATGAAGGTTCAGTCTATTAGTTGGTCGGAAAATGCCCTTTGAGGCACGAGTAACAGGACGAGAGGAGGTTGTTGGAATTGTTGGTGCAGTAGGGGGACAGTGGAAGTGGAAGTGGTAGGTGCAAATGGGGAACATGTAGAGGTTGTTGGAATGTTGGTAGGTGCATTAGGGGGGACAGGTGGAAGTGGAAGCTGTAGGTGCAGTAGGGGGACAGGTGGAGGTGGAAGCTGTAGATCTGTTTGGGGTGGAAGTACGGATGGGAAGAGAAGAAGAGATTGGTGCAGGCGAATTTGTGACTACACGAGGCTGATGAGTATGACGTCGATGGTAGGTTATGTACTGGTGGGAAGTAGGGTCGTGAGGTGTAGTAGGAATGTTAGACAGTGGAGGAGGGGATGCAGCGGAAGACTGATGAGTCTGACGACGATGAGGTGGAGTGTACGTCTGCTGTACATTGGGGGAAGGGGGTTGAGAAGGATTTGAGGATGGATAGGCTAGAGTTACCGGGAAAAGAGTGGAAACTGTAGATTGGTGATCTGGACCGAGAACAAGTGGGGAGGTTTCATTTGAATGGGAAAACGTTTTCATCAAACGTTACATGGCGAGACAAGACAATTTTGTTAGTGGCTAAGTCAAGACAACGGTAGCCACGATGGTGGAGAGGAAAACCAAGAAAAACGCACCTAGTGGAACGAGGGGCAAGTTTATGGGGTGTGATGGCGATAGATTAGGGAAGAAAGGCAACCAAACGTCGAAGATGGTCATATGTTGGTTGTCGTTGATAAAGAATGGACACAGTGAATTGAAATTGAGAATTTTGGTGGGAAGGATATTATGGAGATAGACAGCCCATGAGAAGGAATCAGCCCAAAATTTTGAAGGTATGGAAGCATGAGACATAAGCGTACGTGTGATGTCATTAACACGACGAATCATTCTCTCACCTTGCCATTTTGAGAGGAAGTTTGAGGGCATGAAAAATTTAAAAACAAGCCCATTAGTTTGGGCAAAGTTATGAAAAGAGGAATTATCAAATTCACGACCCATGTCACATTGAAAACATTTTATTTCACGTTCAAATTGAGTTTTAACGAAAGTACGAAATTCCAAAATTTTGGTATAGACTTGAGATTTGAACTTTAGAGGATAAACCCAAAGATAATTTGTGAAGTCATCCAACAAGATAAGGTAATAACGAAAACCAGTCTCAACATGTAATGGAGAGGTCCATAAGTCACTATGAATGAGATCAAAAGGAGCATAAGTAATGGAATTTGATTCATAAAAAGGAAGACGAACATGTTTACTAACTTGACAAGAATGACAAAGTTTGGTAGACTGATTTTTATTACATTGAATAGCAGATTTTGAACGTAAAACATCTAAGATAGCCTTGCCGGGGTGACCAGGCTACTCATGCCAAATATCGATCGAGAACACAAGAAGAGACATAGGAGGAGACATGGACGGAATTGAAGGCGGCACGGCGAGGAAGTGGTGATAGGGGTAAAGCTCCCCGTAACTATTACATCGAAGAAGAATCGTCCTCGAAGTCAAATCCTTCACAGAAAAACCATATGGATCAAATTCAACAGACACGTGATTATCACTGGTGAATTTACGAACGGAAACAAGATTTTTGATTATGTCAGGAACAACTAGAGTATCTTTGAGTTGGAGAGTTCGGGAAGGGAGATGTAGGAACTTGGTACCACTAGCAGTAACTGGAATACTATTGCCATTGCCGACTAAGATGGATCGTACATTACTAGTATTAAAAACAGTATGTAAAGTACCTGAGTCCGTCGTGAGGTGCGATGTAGCACCTGTCCATATAAAGGCATCGTCGGGTTGTTGTAGGCTCATGGAGCTATACGCTTCAAAGAATATCATTGGGTTGCGACCTCGGTTGAGGGAGCAAGATAAGCTTGTGCATGACCAATGCCAGATGGGTAGAGGACGAGATCCGACCATTGCGAGAGCGACTGGGATGATCCGCGTGTGGACGGTGATGGCTGCCATGGGAACTTGTGGGGTAAGGGGCACGGTGGAGTAGCCCAAGATGGTGACCATGAGGAGGGTATCTTTGGATGCTTGAGCACCTGTATGCCCGGCGGAAGTGTGGTGGTGTTGGCAGGAGAGGTGGATCCAGTGATGTAGGTGCTGCCGTATTGTCAGAAGCTGCGGGTCGATTTCCACGTTTACCATTGTTGGAGCGATGATTGCGTGGTGTACCACGGTCTGTTGAAGATGTTGTAGCAGCAAGGGCTGTTGGTGAAGACACACTGGATTGCTGAGCACGACGGATCTCTTCGGTACGCAATTGAGAGCGAGCAGCATCAAAACTAAGCATGGACTGTTGTATGAAAGATGCAACAGTGTTGTATTCCTCCGGAAGGCCATTCACAAGTTGGATAACCAATCGCTTATCATCCATAGGAAACTCAAGATCACGTAATCGGTTCAACGATTTTAGCTTATCACAAAGAATCATCAACACTAGTACACCGAACAAACTTAAGATTGACAAACTTACTTTCAAGAGTCGCAAAAGCACGTTACCTTTGTTATCTCGAAAGAGCTTCTTAAGATGATCCCAAATCTCTTTAGCAGTTTTGCCAGATTTGAGAACAGTGAGCATTAAGTCCTTGGCCATGGTAGAAAACATCCATTGACGACAGAGAGCGTCAAGTTGTGTCGCGGTATCGTCATCGATGTCTGTCGGCCTTGCTGATCCGTCAATAAGGAAGAGGAGACGGTGAGCCTGGAGATGGAGCTCAAAAAGAAAAACCCATGAAGAATATTCGTCCTGTTTAATATCTAGGAGAATTGGGATTAGGGTTTTGATGTTAGTGACAGCAAACGCCGGATGCAGGGTTTTCTTATCGCCTGCCATTGAAGATGAAGAGAGGATCGATGTTTTAGGATGATACCATGTCGGATGATGAATAATCTCCTTGGAGAGTTCCTTCACAGGATCCCCAATATATCTTATTTCACAAAATATTAAGAAGTTATTACAGCAAATAATATCAACGGAAAATAAGGTAAATATATATCTTCTATTAGCTAGATGCATTATATCACATGACAGTGATGAAACAACTATTTAATCAAGTGATTCGAGGAATAAAGATCTTATGCCAACAAGATCAAGAAATCTTAGAACCACGAAAAATGGTGCATAGTTGCTGCTTTTCAAAAATTTCTAATTTGTTGTTGCATCCATATTCAAGTATTCTGGTGTTCTTATATGTGAAAAGCGCAAGGCATGAAATGAGGAAGAGCCATAAAAAGTAAATGAAACAAAACTAACCGTAAATCCTATGTTAGTGAAATTCGGAAGATGCGAAGTCGAATCCTGTATTGGAAGTATCCATTGAAGGCAAAACCTATAAGAAAATTAGAGTTCCAAAACCCACACCAATCAAGTGGATTTGCAGCCTTTTCATCCATTGTTCTTCGGATTCTCTCGCTCGAATTTGTTTCTAAACAAGTCTTTGGTGACACTAAATTTCCAATTCTCCTACCTACCAGGGACCTTTGATGCCTTTGGTAGTCCAGTTCTTTGGCGGGAATGGAGGGCGGAAGGCTACCAAGCGAGGATGATACAAATTTCAAACCGCACCTGCTTTGCAAATCCTGGAAGAACAAGAAATAATTTCAACATCATCACATGTACAAGGAGATATACAGGCTATAGCCTATAGGTTCAAGAAATGGAGTTGACATCATAAACTATACGGAAGGAATATTTTTTATGGATTTTTTTTTCTAAGTAGATTTTTGACTATTTTCTTAACTTGATTTTGGATGGAAAGGTCTTAATCTGCATTCTGCAGCGGAAGGAAGGATTAGTGAATAAAATTGAGGCGGTATCTTTCTTTGTAAAATTGGGTTTGTGGAAATCTCCTTGAAACGGATCTTCTGATTGAGAAGGCAAGAACTCTTTTTTGTTAAGTAGGTATATATTTTGCTTTCCTACTGCTAATGAATTAGTTTTAGCATTTACCAAAGGTATGAAAATCTTATAACATTGAATTCTTATGTTTTTTGGAAACTTTTCCAGGTCAAGCATTATAAAATGGCAAAAAAAGAGGAACATAGCATGTTTGCCTATAAAGAAGGGATTGAAGTTCCGGTAATGGGTGTTAAATATTGGGCCTATCGGCCACCATTTGTTGAAGAAAGAACCATGATTTCATCAGATGATGTTGCTACTGCTGTTGTAAAAGCTCATTGTTGTTTCTTCTTCTGCTACTACTATACTCCACAGGTATCTTCTTGGAAAAAATTATAAGAAGGAAGTCATTTATTTTGCTGTAATTTGTTTGAAAGTCATTGTATTAAATCCGTCTACAGACACTCTATCACGGGTATTTTACTTTCTAATTTGTTGGATAACTCTTTCTGATGTTCAGAACAATTCATGAGCACTCTTATGCGTCATATGTATTAGCAACAATTGAAGAAGAATAAGGAAACTTAATACCCTATGGCCTATGGCAGAAAATTTGTTTCTTAATTTGTTTATGCGATGATTTGCGTTACTGCGGACTCTTATGAATATACCCTAATTCATTTTGTATTTTCTTTCTAGCTTTCTCACAAAAGTTTGTGAATGAGCAAGGTGCACGTATCGTTTCCTGATGGATAACTTTTGGAGTTCAATTTTTATTCTTACGGACTCATAGTTCTAACCAAGCAAGTATGCTCCTTAAAAAAAAAATTAGCTTCAGATGTCGTCTTTACTAAATGTCGCACAATTTTTTTTTGGTGTCTTTTTGCACTCCCTTTTAATCCTTCAGTTGATTCCCATTAGTCTTCTTAATGTGTCTAACAAATCTTTGATCAGATCCTCCATTTAATTCACAATATATATTTTCGATTGGGATACATTATTGACAAGAAACTACTTTGAATGTAAGATAAACAAAGTCCGCGTAAATCATATCAATAAACTAGCCCGCGCAATTGCGCGGGTTTACTGAACTTGTACTCAAATAAAAGGTTTTGCACATCTCGTGAGAATCGTCTCAAACAGAGTCGACTGTCATTTCACCTTGAACCGATCGGTTCATGTTGAGCCGACAACGGCTACTTACATCCAACGGCTACTAATTCATTCCTATAAATTCAGTTGATTTCAACTTTAAACTCACACCTTCCTACACATAGAAAAATCTTCTAGTTCATCTTCAATCACTCCTTCAAAAATTCATCTTCGATCTCTTCTCCATCTTCAATCTTTAAAACAAATTTTTGTAGAAAATGGCAAGTCAAGCAGATACACAAAATGCAACATCACAAAGAGTTCTTTGTAAAAAATGGCAAGTCAAGCAGATACACAAAATACAGCATCGCAAAGAGTTCGCTGTCTGAAGTTCTGTTTGGATGAAGATAAAGCTATCTGCAGAGCTTATGTAGCATTGACGCTTGCTCCAATCAATGGGGTTCACCAAACACATGCAACACTTTGGGAAAATATTTTTACACAATTCAAACAGGAAACCGGGAATCCAAAAAACCACGATGCTAATGGGTTGTCACATCGTTTTGGTGCAATCAGTAAAGATATCAACAATAGGGTTGCTTTGATGATGCAGATGAAACGAAAAAGGGGAAGTGGTGATACTGATGTCGATCTGGTAAGTTGCATTAACATACTATTTAATTGATTTACAAATCCTTTATCAGTTTAATGCAAAATACTAATTTATATATTGTTGAAACTGCAACAACGAAAAACAAGAGAGGAATGGAAAAAACCCAAAACTTCTAGTTTTAAGCACGAAGCATGCTTCCACATCCTCAAAAATCTCAACCGATACAACCCTGATTTGTTGGATGGATATCTTGTACAAAGGAATCCCCTACGAGACCAAGTGGATCCCAACATGGTAGTCAATCCCAAAGATGGTGGATCCCAACATGGTTCTCCAAGTTCTCCTTATTCTTCACCAGAAACAAACTCACACCCTCACCTCAACACTGGTGTATCAGTACATGGAAATTCTAATTTGAATGTTAATGGAACGACTAATGTATGGGAGGGAGTCGGTGTGAAAAAAGCCAAAAAGCTCAGAAAGGAAGCTCAAGATACTGCACAATCATCAAATTCAGGTTCATCATAGATCAACCTTAAAGATTTTTTTGCAAAACAAGAAAAGAATGATATTGATAAATTAGTCATATGTAATAAAATGGCTTCAGAAATGAAGAAAGGTCGTCAGGAAGTTGAGAAGAATATTTTTAATGCACACATGCGAGGAATTATGGGAATGGACACTTCCAAGATGAATCGGACACAACTGCGTCTATGACAAGATGGATTTGATGCACTCCAAGCATAGAAGGCCAAGCAACGGCCACCAACAACTGACGGATCTTCTTCCTCAGAAGAAGACAACGAAGAAGATAACCATAAGAAGGATATCGATTATGCCATAACATTGGTTTACTTTTTAAAATTCATTACTTTTTAAGTTGTTCTATGTAATATCCTTTTAGTTTTAGTTTCAATTTAATCCTAATTTGCAACTTAAATTATCATAGTAAACAAATCAAACTACCGAAATCAAAGTACACAAATCAAATTACACTAAAATAAACACTAAATCCTATGAGGGTTTCTTCTTCCAAAATCATCCCACAAATGAGCAGTGAGATCCTCCCTTAGTCTTAAATGTAAACCTATATTTTGAATTCTCTCTTCCACCGTTCTGTAATCTCTTGCAGGGACAGCCCATGCGGGTTGAACTTCTTTTCTCAAATCTTTATCTGGATAATGAACCTATGTTTTATCCCGTCGAGTTTCCTCGACTACCATATTGTGCAAAATGATGCAGATGAGCATAATCCTTTTCATTTATATTAGTTTATACGAACTATATGGTCCACAAATTATATGGAACTTTCTCTCCAAAATTCCAAATGCTCGTTCCATATCCTTCCTACACCCCATCCGTTTTTTGTTAAACAACCGTTTAGCACGGACATATTCCCCATTTGTAAGTATCTCATCGTAATCTTGAACTAAAATTGACCACTGCGGATAAATTCTGTCCGCCAGAAAATACTCCATGTTATAGTGATATGGTAAAATTGGCATCTGAAGCATTTCCATACTTCAATTCTTCGAAAAACGGTGATTTGTGTAAGCTATTAATGTCGTTGTTGCAACCCGAAAGTCCAAAAAAATCATGCCATATCCAACAATCATAAGAAGCTACCGCTTCCAAAACCACAATTGATTTTGTGTAGTGGCCCTTATATTGACCTTGCCAAGCATACATACATCCATGCCACACCCAATGCATGCAATCAAGGCTACCTAACATTCCAGGAAAGCCTCTGGACCGATTCTCATCTAGTAGACGACTGACATCATCTTGCGTGGGTTGCCATAAAAAACGTGGACCAAAATGTTTGACTACATTTGCGCAAAACATTTTGAGATTATCATATGCAGTTATTTTAGCCATTCCAACGTACTCATCACAAGCATCCGTAGGAAGACCATAACCAAGAATCCTAATGGCTGCGATGACCTTTTATTCTGGACTATGCCCTCGTATATTTCGTGCATCAAATTGATAGTTAAATTTAGGGTTTACCCGACAAAGCTCTCCGATAATCCGCTTGACCAAGTGATGTGGCATTCGGTAGCGACCTTGAAAATCCTCATCAGAGTAGACACTTCTATTAATAAAATAATCATGTACCATTTGTTGGTGACCTTCCTTTCGAAATCTCCACGTATATCTTCTTCTCAATAAAGCTGATGGTTCTTGATATCGTGGAACTTATCCGGTGTATAATTGTAGCATTGCGTTAGTTCTGGATCTCTCATCGTATGAATTTGCATCAATTTGATCCAGCTGCTGCATAAACGCTTCTTGTTGAAGGAAAAATGTTTCCGCTAATAATTGAATATCTTCATTATCCATTTCAGGATCCATGATAAATAAAACTAATGAAAATAAGAGGGATATAAAAAATTGGAAGATTTTTTTGTACAACAGACAATGAAATGTATTCGAGAGTGTTTATCATCGGTGGATTGAGTTTGTTTATAGAAGTGTAGAACTAAACATAGCCGTTGGGGCGTATGGAATAATAACCGTTGTTGATCCATACAAGACCGGTCGGTTCATACTGGGACGAGAGTCATCTCCAATTGAAATGAGCCTCAGACCAGGTTGAGTCGAAAGGCCTAATATGGTACGTTCGGCTTATTATGACTCGATAAACAATCTTTCCACTGCACAGAACTCACTTTTCCCACTCACATGGCACCACAAACAACCTTATTTGCATAGTCTCACTGGACTTGCTCTTAAAAGCAGTTCTCCTTGGTGCATTAATGAACCTGGCAAATTTGAGGGTTGCCCCAAAATAATAATAGGCTACTAATTTAGTCGCATCCGGTGAAGGTGGCTATGGTGTCTTTGAAATATAAAATCTCAAATTCAAATTCAAATTCAAATCAAAATTTTCATTTTCATTATCTTTGGTTATGTGTTTCTCGGAGATATGAAATGTCTTTATTACCTTCTACACTAATACTAAACCTAAATCAAAATTCATTTGCTTATGGGTTACTTGGAGATACGAAATGTCCAGAGATCCGTCCTATGATCGATCGATATATGCCATGTTTATGAAATTGCTTCTAAATGTCTTCAAATGCATTATTTTTTGAAGCATACGATGGGCATTTTAAACTGGATCCACTTTCCCTTCGCGAAATAAGTTTGAAGCCCAAAACCAAAATATAGTGGACTACCTAAATAAGTATGAGAAGCTCAGGACCAAATATGGTGGACTAAACGTGCCGACTCCGGAGCTTGGTATACTCTGTGGGAAAAATACGGTTCAGTCCAAAATCTCATCTAAATATACTAGTTAGTCCATACCCATTCAACTAGGTACAAATTAGTCATTTATTTATTTGAAATATGAAAAGTACACTAATAACCTTTAATATTACAACTTAGTCCAAATATTTTCAGTTTAGTCCACAGTAACTTATGATGACGTCACCAATTTGAAATAATTTAAAAATGATTTATCTTTCGAACCGCTTGTCCAAAATCCACAAAGTTTATATATTCGGAAAGCTATTTTCGATAGCTACAAAAAGAGTACCCATATGACTATATAATTTTCACTTTTTGAAAAATTTAATTTTCACTTCACCATTTGATGTGTACAAAAAAGTGCACCTGCATAATTTTTCAAAAGTTTATACAGTCAGTTTTTCACATTTGCACCACTTCGTACACACCTACAAAATTCATATCCACTCTCAAACCTACTTTTTCATGGAAATCACATTGGCGCACCAATATGTACACCCTACAAAATATGCATGAAATTGTTTATTCATAACCACACACAAATTTACTTTCTCATGGGAAAATACACTAGTGCATAAATATGTACACCCCTGCAAAACATGCATAAAAACGATCATTCATGACCACACCTATGCACACCCCTCCAAACATGCATAAAATTGATCATTCATAACCACAGAAACTTACTTTTTCATTGGAATTACACAGATGCACCAATATGTACACCCTACTAAATATTCATATATAAAATCAACCATTTATACCCACACATCGACCTATATTTCATGGAAAATACACCGGTGCACATTATGTAAAACCCGTACAAAACATGGAACAAACAACCATATTCGCTTACAAACTAATCTATTTCATCGGATCTACACAGGTGCACTAATATGTACACAACTACCCATATTGTATAAACATAACATGAAACCTCATATGGATTTGAACCATCAACCTCCAAAAACCTTGTGATAGGCTTGGGCGCTCTACCATTTTGAGCTTATGAGTCCCTAAATTAGATGCATAAGACGAAAAAAAACATCGATCCAAAGGTGCATCTGGGTATGATACAATCAACATGTGTATAACTACGTACATATCAACAACCTACATTGTAAAATAAGTATCAACATGTGTATAACTATGTACACATAAACAATCAACAGGTGTACAACTATGTACACATTAATGATACATATTATAACATCCGAAATTCAAAAATAATAATTTCAAAGGTGAACTAGTAAAAAACATTACCATAGGTTATAAAGAGTTTCAATGTCTATTAAGTTATAAACGTAACAAAAGATTAGTTGAAATATATGATTGATTAATAGAAATCCAAATGTAATAAAGGAAAACACGCAACCATTAACATAAGCGGAGGGGGCAATAAAGTTAACCTATTGAGATAGTGGGTATGGATCAGTATTAAATGTAAATGAAATTAAGGTTTACTCACATTAACAGAAAGATCCATACCGAAAATGCAAACTGAATGTGGTAGTACATGCGACACCTGCAAGCATATAAAAGTTTAAATAAGCCCGAGTTTCGTGCGTCCAAATCATCTATACCCTTTTTAATAAAGTTCTGAATATTCCATAATAAAATTAATACAAGCTAGTAAAGGAAACTAACGGTTTAGTTGATCACAATGTATATGGTGAAGAAAAAGAACAGAGAAGGCTTAAGAACCATTTACCAGGATTTTGTCGAAGAAGACAAGTACACAAGACACTTGTCTACGAAATATCACAATATACAAGTACACAAGACATTTTTTCTGTTGAGCAGGATCCTTCCTCACAATAGCCTTGAATGTAGTGTCTACGAAATTAACATGTGTACACTTAAATACACATTAAGAATCAACAGGTGTACATCTATATGCATATTAAAAATCAACATGTTTACCATTATGTGCACAATAAATGGTTCGAGAGGCTACAAGTGAAGAAAATTACCTTGCCAACTTTACTATTCCGAGATGTCACTCGTTTTCTTATTACCGATATTGTTACCTACAGAAACAAAATGTGATAAATCACGACAAGCCAAGATTTAGAAAAAGAAAATATAAGACAAATAAAGTGGCGATACAAGGGTGACGGATAATAACAATGAGCATAAAATAGATTTCAGACTCGTTTATGATCTTTTCTAAGATCCATTTGAAGTGTGACCATCACCGAAACATTATCTCCAGACATCACACGATCACTCTCCAGCACCTAAAACGTCATCTTAACGTTTAGAAACCAATTCTAGAAATGGGTAATGTCTATTAGATGCAAATCTGGAATCTGCAACAACTCCTATCTTTTGCCGTAGTCAATCAAGTCACACTTCTTTTCTACTAACTTATTATGTGCAAAACTATATCTATATGAAGAATATTCGTCTAAAGGCATTAACAATCAACTGGTGTGTACAACTATGTACACATTAATAACCAATAGGTGTACAACTATGTACACCAGCATTAACTATGGTAAAATTTAGCCGCCATTTAAATATGAAATTTCGAAGCTGCCATTACTATATGGTAAACTACCACCAAGTTGATCAAACATTCATGAGTAGATAAGAGAATACAAATCTTAACAAGAAGTACTCAGGATTATTGAAAGTATTAAATAGCCAAATAAATCCAGTAAGGTATCATAAGGTTTCATTTCTTTTAAAATAAACTAGAATTATTAAGCAATGTCTTTACTCTACAATTACAACATCTAAAAAAGTATGAGCCACCTAACAGCCACAGACCAAATCTTCACTTAGGATTCGTAAAATGTTATCTCCAATCAATGATCAAAGGAAAAAAAAAAGGCTAAAGTGATTATCAAAATGACTACCGAGCAAAATCCACTTCACTACTGTAAACTGTTACCAATAAGCAATTCATAAGGCTCTATACTATTGAAACGAAAGAGATAAGACGCCACTACCATGTATTTACATATGGCCGAAAGTGGATGCGAGTCCCTAGTATCATCTTAAAAATCCCCTTTTGTTAATAAGATATTCGTACTTGCAGAGTTAGCATTTGAAATTACTTGAGCTAAATAATTTGACAAAATTTCTTAAACCCTTCCCCCTATTTCTAAAGCTACCATGAATCATTTTCACATTACTGACGAGAAGTGATGGATCTCCACATGTGTGCCAGTTTTTACACCCTATTTATTTACCCAAGTATATATAAACTTATGAAGTCTTTCGTAAAAAGAACTAACTTACATTTTGAATGTGATCGTCTATATCCCAGACAACATTTTTCGCAATTCCCTTCATGGTAAATATCTAACAACTGCTGGTTTGTCCATAAGAAAATACAGTCGCTGCCAAAAAAAAATACGAGAACAAGTTAAACAGAGAAAACATGTAATAAAAACCATAAATCGATTACTATTTCCGGAAATGCAGCTTAATCAAACTTATCAAAGCTTACTATTTCCGCAGCATCCAAATCGATTTAATCAACACAAAACATGTACTAACAACCATCTTGATAGTCGTTCATCAAATTATAGTTTACCAGTCATAACGGAATGCACATACCTAACTATCCTAATTTGATTGGGGGCCAAACATTTTAATTGGGGGCCAAGCACTAGAGGACAAAAAAGGTCACCCAATCCTAATTTGGGTCACCCCTTATAAAAATAGTTTCTAAATGGCTAAAATGCCCTGAGTGATTAGTTTTAAGATTTAATTAAGTTGATTAGTGTGATAATTTTGTTTAGATAAAAATCAGGTTTTGGGATTAAAATTTGGGGAAATTTAGTCTTGGGTTTTTTTTGAGAAGAAGAAGAGTAGTTTTGAGAGGAAAAACTAGGATTTTTAGAAATGAGTGATTCAAGTGAACCCGCACCTCAAAACAATCAGGTAAACCTCATATACTCTTGAAATTGTCTGAATGGTGCTCCAAGGGGTCGATTGATGGTCATTATGGAACTACTCAGAGTGAGGGTCGTTATAGTCGGGTATTGTATACGCCAACGACCCTAAAGAGTCGTCATACTGTTGACACACATGGCGACGACTCTAACCTGCAACTTTTAATGGTAATGAAAAATCGTCAAGGTGGTGTGTTAAACCATGACGACTGTTTATAATGTTCACCTAGAGTCGTTAGTTGATTCGTTTAATACCCAGACGACTCTCGAATCCAAACTCTCAGTATAAAAAGGCAAGTTTTTGTGTGTTTGAGTCGTCATAGGGATATTCCGATATACTGACGACCCTAACCAACCATTTATAATGTTCACCTAGAGTCGTTAACCAATAACAAAGGGTCGTCAAAACAGGGTCGTCATTTTCAACCTAATATGGTAACGACTCTATTCTAGGGCAAAAAATGTTGAAGTAGCATAATTAGGGTCGTCATCTTCATCCTAATACACTAACGATTTTTCATAGAATCCTCATGCAAATGAAAAGTCGTTAGGGGTTTTCATTTCGATACTAACGACTCTTACACTGAAATTTCGATACTAACGAATACAAGGTGGGTTTAATTTCACATATCTTCTAATTGGAAACATAGCTTTCTTGGGTTTTGATTTTTTAGCGACGATTACGCGATGAATCGGTTGAAGAAAAAAATTTCTTCAAAATAGTCGTTAATGGTGGTGGTGGAGAAGAGAATGGGGAGGAGAGGAAGATGAAGAAGAGAAGCCTAATTAAGGTTTTTAATTAAGGTTAACTTATTTTTAATGTTTAGTTTTAGGTAAGGGTAAAATAGTATTTTCATAGTCGGATTAATAGGCCCCTGATAATTTTGGGGTGCAAATAAAATTTGTTGGCCCCCAATTAAAATGTTTGGCCCCCAATCAAATTAGGCTAACTATCTCCTTAAGTTATAATCATTTCCACCATCCATGTAACACAATTCAACAAACAATGAGAAAATTTTCAAATATCACAGAAAACTAGACTTAACACCAACCATATCCTAAGTTGCATGTATGTTTTTCGTTCCAACATGATCCACTACCTCATAAATCTCAACACAAATCCTAAATTTGTTATTTCTATGACTCTGATCCGGAACAAGATCAAATCAACTACATTTTTGACTCTAAGCACCATCAAATACAATAAATTATGTTCCCAATATACCATAAATTCCTAAGTTACTACCCACACGTTCACAATTAAACAACACCAACACAAAATTTAACCTGCTAATACAAATTCAACGAAAATCATAACAAAATTTCGAATCCAATGCATATAAATCAAAACCAAAAATCAAGTTAGAGTGAGATTTGATACAAACGTTAGGTAATTATTGCTACTACTTGCATCTATCGATTGAAGGAGTCAAATATATCATTGATAAGGAACGGATCAATGAGCAGATTCAACGGGAAATATAAGCTGAACAAATGACATATTCTCCGAACGCATTAGATCCATGCTCGGTAATCTATCTATGACCTCCATTTTCCATCAGCCAAAACAAAAATTATTACTCCGGGATCTTGAATCCGATGAAAAAAAAAGAGTTTAAAGAGTTCCTCTCTCTGTTTTTCTATGGGAGGGAGGAAGATGAACTCAAATTAGGATTTATGATCTTTTCTTCGCTTGGGAGAGCAGTTTCCATGAAATGGAAATGAAAATGAAAACTGAATTACGAAGAAGTATTATTACATTTAGCCGAGGGATATTTTCAGAAAAGGATTAACCCGTACAAAATTTGGTGAATTTGGATCCCCTAGTACTAGGCCTGAGATGGCAGGAATAGAGCGTCCAAAGCCAATAAATTTGAGCAATCCTCATGGAAATCCAAAGGATTTGGTCAATCCTCACAAAAGGACCATGTATCAGTCAACCATAGTTGACGAACATAGTCAAACAGGTTCTCCTGGTTCACTCAAAATCGGTGTAGAATGACTACATAGTCCCTTCTTCAGTGGTTAGCTTAACCAAACCCGGCATGGGTAAGTTATACCCGTTTATCTAAACCCATACCCCTGCCCTATCCCAATCTAGAGCTTTATTCTTCTTCGATTTATTTTCTTCTTCGCTGAAAAAGCTAGCACAAATCGGAGATTGATGGATGATAATCCGAATGCAGGCGAGCTAAACTTAATTTTTTATTTCTATCATGTGATTATCCTTTTTCGCTTTTAGTTAAACATTGTTCTAATTGATGACTGGTATCTTATATTTTGAATTTTAGGTTGTAATTTTGTTAATTGATTGAATCGAACTCAATTTTGATTGCAGAAACTTTTGTTTTACAATGGCTATAAGGAGACTTTGATTGCTTTGTTTGGTGTTGCTGGTACACTTATAGTTCCAAGAAAGGTATATACGTATTTATATGAATTTGGAATTTCTAATAGCACAATCTTGTTTTCTCTCTTCTTTTTTTTTTTACTAATTTGTTTCTATCTTATATACTATAGGAAGTGATTCGAAAGATGTTAGAGTTCATGAGAAACCTTAGAAAGGTATTCGGTTTTGAGAAAAATTTGTGAAATTCTAGTATTTGTTTTCAGTGTTAGTATTGATTTGGATAAAACCCATGGTTGTGATCAGGAACTCAGGTAGGGGGTTTATCTAATGAGCCACTATTTTCTTAATTGTCGTAAGCATTAATTTAATGGTTGTATAAGCTAGTTTGTTTGTCTTATCGGTTTGCAACACGATTTTCCATTATGAGACTATTAGAGATGTGCTTATTGGTTGCCCATTTCACTCTTACACGCTTTGCAACCTTGATGCGGTAACAATACAAGGGTGATCATATTATGTCACAATGTCAAAACGAGTAATGCTTCGGAAACGAGTAACCTTGTCGTACCCATCATAAAAATCTAGCAAAAAAGCAAAAAAAAAAAATCATACACGGAGGATACATGTACATCTGCTAACATTTCTTCATAAATGTACTATCTAGACAGCAAAATGGCATGAAAAGAAAAACATATATTGTTTCTAGAAGGTCGTATAAAATAAATTGGATGCCTCACCAAGACAGTCGTATAAAATATATTAGGTTTGATGGTGTGATGGTCGTATAAATTATATTAGGTATGGCTAATGGTTTTTCTTGACAACTTGATTCTAGGTGTATTTCTTCATCTTTAATTCAAACTGGATTTGTGTAGCGATCTACGACTCTGGGGAATGCTTGTTGTCAGCATCGTTGTGCAACCAACTCAATAGAGGTACAATATGATGCTTACATATTTATTTGGTTTTCTGGGTCACATTGGTTGAAGTGTTCATATTCATAAAACAAGCAGTTTAGATTTTTGAGCAAAAAGATGATTTTTCAATTACCACAAGGGCTTTCAACGGCATGCCTAAGTAATGCAACATCGTCTTTTGATATTTTTCGGCTAATGGTGACAAAGGAAACTGCTGACATTTGAACTACTATTAATTTGGAGATTTTTTTTGTCTCTTTCTTCTCTTGATAATATCATACTTGGGGTTTATACAATAGTTTGGGGTTTAGTTCTTCATCTACAATATCCGCAAAAAGCCTGCACCAAGCGATACATTGACTATCATTAACTGATGCTAGATATATCCCCCACGAATCTGAAAAACACTTATCAGTATGGAGATATAGGGTGAGAGATGAATTAAACATTAGTTTGTGAAGTGGTTCTGGAATAGTTTTTTAAGGAATCCTTAGGATGTCTTTCATTGAACCAAATTATGAGAATTAATAAGTTTACACTAAGAGGTTACAAGTATTTGGCGTGGTATTTAAAAGTATGTCTCTCTTTGATTGTAGTGTACTTAATTTGTGTACTACAGGTTCCATCCAGATTTGAATGGAGGAGATACTGATTTAGGGAATATCAGTTGTAGTCCTAGATGGTTTAGTCCTAGATACTGGTTTAGGGAAATATCATTATGATAAGTTTCTTTAGAAATGTTTGCGAGATATAAAAAGTTCGTTCTTTGCTTGTCAGTAGAAAAAGGTTTTTCATATGTTTCGTTTAAAATATGAAGCTGGGAATTACTGTTGTTAGTCCAGTTATATTATGAAATTTCGAGAATTTAACCTTTTATTTGTCGTATCTTATTAAATCTGATATTATAATTGCTAACTATTAGGAAGCGGATAAATGCTAGTTAAGTGTATGTGTTGTATTGCATAACAATTTGCAGGATAGCCACTAGGCTGATGGTTTTTGACCATTGTAGAAAAGTATTCGTTGGTGCACCAATAAGTTGTAATTCTTATGCTGGATCTATATGTTGTTCTATCTTAATGCCATTTGGTCTTAGTTTCAGTTAATTATAAGCTTATAGAAATAAAGTTTTATGATGTGGATGTACAATTTTTCTTTTTGTTTCTAGACCCGAAAGGAGAGTAATGCTTGGAATGCTAATGAAGCTTATTTACTAAAAGCCTGGACCATGTCTTCCCTAATGGATAAATACATTAGTCAGACCCATAAATTTTCAATTTGTTCTCTCTATTCTGATCATTCTCATATTGATCTCTCCAATGGGATGACATCTAGAAGGGAATTTAGGGTCAATTTAGGGAGACCTGTCACTTCACTGACTTTGTTGTATGAGATGACACTTGTTCCTTTTTATCTGGAAAGGTCTTATACTTGTATATGAACATATCTCTAGATTTGTTACTTTTTTTCCATATATATATAAATGCCATCTGTTAATGCGTCTGCTTTTAGTATACTTAAGATCACATATATGAAAACAACAAATTGGATTTTTCTTGCTCAGTTCAAAGCGGGAGAACAGACTGCGCCATTACCAAGGCTGCTCACTTTTCATTCTTCTATTTTTGTGATAGGTTTGCAGGAAGATCACATTGTTCACATGGTTCATGGTTCACCAACTTTATCAGCTTACATAGAAGGTTCAGCAAATCTTGGAGGCTCAAACACCACCTCAGGTGCCACTGACACTAGTGTATTCTACTTTCATTATTAAAAGATATTAGCGTCTTGTGGTCGTGAGATATGAAGGTTATGCGTTAAAAGTTTTAATTATAAATAGCTAGTTAGTAAGCTAGATTATGATCCATGTGATTAGGAGTGTAATTTTTGGTACAAGTATAGGTCTAAGTTGGGTACTGATAGCTAATAAAGTTTATCTACTCACAGAAGGGCAAACTACAAATGCATGTTTATCTTTTTGTGTTACTATCCCAATATTTATAAACCATTCATTTGAAGGTATTGTTTACATCGCTTAACGAGGTGAAATACCTCTCTCACTCCACACGATATGGATAAACCGCTCATTTTGTAATCTCTCCAACATTCTAGTTGTTTATCACTATGGTGTATTTCTCGAGCTTAAAGTTATACATCAATCCATGAGAGAGTGCAGCTCAGTCATTTAGCTTTAAGCCTTTAATGTTCTAGGCTTCTTTTTTTCTTCTCATTAGTAGTTGATTTTTCTGCAGATGCCTTGGTTGTAATGGTAATTCCAGTGATTGTAGGTCTATTTTGACCCTGTTCTGAATCATGTTAAGTTCATTGGAGAATTTTGTTTACTGGAGAAAACAACTAAGTTCAATATGTCAACATATATTCAGCTTGCATGTTTCATTTTTTAAGGAAATACCATCGCTTGCGGAGGTTCAGCTACTTCTGACAGTTGCATGTTATTGATGGATTGGCAGGGAGGTACACAGTTTAGATCTGGAATATACTTTTACTCCCCAGAGCACGAGAAAACAGCTAAAAAGCCTATGGAACCACAAGAGAAGATTATAGGTAAAAAGATTATTACCGAGAGTTTTTCAGCAAAGAAGTTTTACAGAGCATAGGAGTATCATTAGCAATACTTAGTAAAGGGTGGTCGCTTTGGTTTCAGGCAGTCAACTGAGAAAGGTTGCAATGATCCTATCCGATGCTACGGCTAATGACAAGTTGGAGTCTCATTCTAAACGTGATGATGTTTTCTGTTTACATGCATAAATGGTTGTTAATAATGTAGGTATGTGAAGTCTCTTTTCCCTCTATGAAATATAAAATTCAAAGAACATAAATATGTTCTGGGTTCTTGTAACTTTTACATGTAGCTACCGAACATATCTGATGTGTGTAATTGAAATCAAGGTACCCATTTTATTATATACGACCACCGGGACCGATTACTCATTTTAAATTATACGCCACATGGACAAGAAGACCCAACTTATTTTATACGATCATCTACTGCTCTACCGAATCTATTTTATAGGACTGCGATCGGAACCTATTGTTTCTCTTTGAAATTTGTACTGCATGGTAAAAAAAAACTTTAAGAGAAACTTCTAATACTTCATATGCATATGTTTTTCAACAGTCATGGTTTCAGAAAGTGTTGGCTTTTGATTGGTTTTGAAGTTAAATAAATTCTCAGACGATAGAGTACAATAAGAAGAAGAACTGGAAATGGGAGTAATGGAGTGAGTGACGAAGAAAAAATAAAACAGAGAAGAAGAAGGAGCGTAATATATAACAACATTAGGGTGAAAAAAACATAACTTACATGTACAGTAACCGTATTTGATTCGGGTTATAAAAACTACAGAGACCCATATTAAAAACCAGATTTAAAGAGTAACTATAGTTGGCCCTATTAATTATAGTTAAGGGGTAAACTTGGAATAAAAAATCGAAACTTATAAAACATGGAAGGACAGCCGATTTTGTCCGTCCAGTTACCAAAACTTAAACTTTGTATGTTTGTCAGGCAAAGTTGAAATGTTTGGATTTCTATGAGGATAGCTCAATAACTTTGGGACTAAACCTCAATTTCTACATACTCAGTTGGTGGATTAAAGTGATAATTCTCATGGTGGGGTGGGGGAGGGAGGAGCAGGCTTTGTCGGTAGTACTACCGATACATTTGTCTTACTTGGAAAATGCTTGGCACCCCAAGTTTTCCCCATACAAATCCCCCAATTGGTGTCATAACCACAACCAAATATTTTTCTTGCGTCCCTATCCATGGAGAAAATAAGGGCCTTATTTGGTTATGTGAGAGTGGGCATGAGGAAAGAGAGCAAGCACAATATTTAATTTGAGAGTTCTTTTTTTTTTTTGGGTTTACTTGTCTTTTTGATGAATCTTTTAAAAAGATAATTGTTTTTTATGCACAATTCTTTAATTTTTTTTTTTTATATTTAAAATTCTTTTTCTACTGAGAATCGTACAATTTTTTAGAGAATAATATTATTATAATTTTTTAGAGAATAATATTATTATAATTTTTTTACAGCATTATTGGAGTTTAATAAATAAATTCTCTGAGATTTTTTTTTTTTTTTTTTTGCGGGATTAAAAGTTCTTTTTCACTTGATTGTTTTCTTTAAAAAAAAAAATTAGTATCGAGGAAGTTGGAGAAATTGATTATGTAATTGAGATGGATTTTGTGTATTGAGAGCAAAGGAGAATATTTAGGATCTAATTATCGATTCACAGTGAAGGATTGAAGAATTAGGGTTTCTGGAAATTCGGTTGGTTCTTCTTCTGAATTATTTCCCTCGGCTGCACAATTACAATCGAAGCAACACAAAAATCGGTAAAGTTATATATCTTATTAAGAGAACATTCTAATGGTTTATGTACTAAATCAATTTCCAACCAAAACTCAAATTGAAAGTCAGAGAATGAATATTTTCCACTCTTTAATGAGCTTGATTATCCAAGAGTAGAGTTTAGAACCCGCAACGTATACGAGCTAGTATTGTATGAAGGAGGCCCAAAAAGACACATATTGGCAAATACAAAGCCTTCCAAACTTCCATATCCAATTATTTCTAACAAGTACCTATACATGTCTGGAAGAAATGGGTGTGGCCGGTTGATGTACAAAGAATATTGTGGACCGCAACTATAGGACTCTCAGAGGACTACAAACTCCAATGGGAGCCTCTTCGAGCTGAGAAGATATTATGGATAGTATTTAACTGTGATGCATCTTGGAGGACAATGCCAAGAAGAGGAATACCCACCCAGGCAGCCATTGCTTTTATTGTTTGGGATTATCTAGGGTCTACAATTCACAGCAAACAGAGAAATTTATGGTATATTTTCTCATTTTATATTCAAAGACTCTTCATGTTTTGCACCTAACAAATACGTTTTCCTGAAGAAAGAGAGCAAACACAATATCTAATTTGAGAGTAATAATCAATATTTTTACTGTTTTTTTTTTTTGGGTTTACTTGTGTTTTTGATGAATCTTTTAAAAAGATAATTGTTTTTTATACACAATTCTTTAATTTGTTACAGATTACTATTATTATAATTATTTTTTTATATCAACGTTGGAGTTTAATAAATAAATTCTCAGAGATTGGATTAAATGTTTTTTTTCACTTGATTGTTTTCTTTACAAATATATACATTATGCTTTTAACTACGAATTCCAAAAAACAAATAATAGTCTTAAATATTGTGCTAAAATCTTAAATAAAGAGAAGAGTCCAGGCTAAGACTAAGTCTTATGGGGTGCTAGTCTAGTAGCTAGATTAACAGTCAGGACTACATCCTAAGTCTTATGGGAGTGCTAATCTAGCAACTAGATTAGCAATCCACGTCGACCAATGTTGAACCATTAGGCTTTAAATCTCAGCCGTCATATCAAAAATAAATCTCTCGGGCTGAACCATTCCGCGAAAAGGTGGTTTTTCAGCGGCCGAATCATTCAACGTAACTATCTAGCATGCTAGTTCACATTCTAGCAACTGGTAGGAGAGAGAACTAGTGTTAACTTTTTTGCCACACTTTTTTTTTTTGTATTGCAACACTTAAGTGCTAATCTAGCACCTCCAATCTAGCCCATAAGACTTAGTCTAAACGTTCCGTGGTGAGCAATCTAATGCTCACCTCAACACAATCTATAATGTGCATCTTGTCTCATGTGCCCTTAATAGAGATAAGAAATGAGTACATCAAAATTGAATATTATTACTTGGATCTCCATCTCTTGTCTGTTCATCTTAATATATGTCTCAAGTAATGATATTGAAAATTTTGATCTACAAAACGTTAAAAGGGATAAAAATTACATTTTCATTCCTTTTTAGGTTTTGTGTATTCTAGTAAATGGACTTTTATAGTTCTGAAATCCTGCATGGTAAATATCTTCTACTTCAAGGCATATCTCTTTCACAAGCAGTTTTTCCTGTTGAGCCATATATTTGTGTTTCACAAATCCATTTTATTCTTACGAATCATGAAGGCTCCAAACACAACATCTTATCGTGAAATCTATGTTCCGATGGTTGTTGATACTTATCCAACTAAAAAGGAAGAAGATATGTCCTTTCTTTTGTATCATCTCTTAAGACGAAAAGGAAGAATCAGAAGAAACCTAGAGCAGGTCACTCCAATCAGAAAAGGTTTGAAAATCTTCATGGAGAACTTAACAAAACCAAGAAGTAGGTGTAGGGATTGAAGAAGATTCTACAGAAATTTCTCAAACTACAAAAAGTACTTGTTAATCAACAACTAACTCTTTCATTCATGAATCGTATGTTCCCATGCCAGTCGTTGATAAAGAATTTTTAAAACTTTTAAATACTAGGAAACTTCTTGTGGGAATTTATTCTTACTTTTGAGAAGGATAACTAGGGTTTCGTATAGCAAAATTTGTGATTACACAAGCTATTTCCAACGATTTTCATCTTGCATGTTTTTAGATTTATTTATTTAAATTCTAGAGTTGTTGGAAGATGAACTTGTAGTATGTAATCATTATTGATTTAATTATTGCAAAAATCTTATGAAATATATGTGCCTATACATTTTTTGTGAATCGAGATGATATTTCATATATGCTTAGAAGTTAAATCTGTTATGTTGAGTATTGAACAAACTCTTTGAGAATTTTCTCGCAGTATTGATCTACCCGTGATCACACTTTTGTGTTTTTTTACTGCTTGACACACTCAGTAAGATTTTCTTATGTTGAGTCATACGATTAAAATTATCTTTTGTTCATAATCGGCGTTGAGATTATTTTAAGTCGATTTTCCGGATACAAATCCATGTGATTTGTTAATATCTGACAAAATCCTTCTTTTTCATAAAGCAAGGTCACTCATGTTGTTCTCTTGGGAATGACATCAAATGGGGGAGAGTTCTTAAATGAACTTGTGCTTAATTGTTCTATCTTTGTGGGGTGTGTGGATGTGGAATTAAAGCGTTCGTGAAACTAAATTCAAGGACACTAAGGTGTTCGAGTTAAACAACCGGGTATTATTCAACAATATTCACCACCTATAACTACACAAGCAAATGGAGTTACAGAAAGGAAGAATATAAATATACAGGAAATGGCCAGGGTAATGCTCCACAACAAAAACTTACCTCTAAAATTTTGGGGAGATGTTGTTTTCATATCCTGCTATTTGATCAATCGTGTGTATCTATGCTCACGAACCCTAAATACTCCATATAAGCTAGTTATGGTATAGTAAGAAACCTAACTTACACTATCTCCGTGTATTTGGCAGTAAGTGCTACATTCTCAAGGATCGAGAACAGATGTAGGATCAGAATATCGCAACACCAATATCCTTGCGAAATTCTTGAACGACACACTGCGAAGACATCACAGATTGGTGATAAAAATGACGCAATGAGAGATGACGGCGGCTGAACACGAGAAGATGTGAAGACTAGCTGAGATTTAGAGTGTTGCGAGATTTAACATTCATACACTCGCGAGAATGTCACAAGCCAGATCCGAAAATAAAGGATATCTTAGCTGTCATCCACTATGTAATGTCCTATATAAAGAGCCGAACAGGCTTAGGAGTGGGGAGCGATCTTTTTAGAGTGGGGAGAAAGTTTTGAGGAGAGAGAAAGTCTAGAGTAGCAATTATATTCTTGATTTCATTTACTTCTTGTAAAATTTCTAACTAAATTAATAAAAAGGTTAATTTTTGATCTTAAAGATGTATTGAATTATGAATTCTTGTGAGGGACGTATTGTAGGATTTCCTGCAACTACATAATGGCGCTAGAAACAGGGAGGCAAAATAAGACCTTTAACTAGGAAGGAAAAATAAGACCACATGATACAACAAAATATTTATAAATTAATTATTATTTATGCGGTCATCCATTGCAAAAAGATAATGAGAGTGAGTATGGGAATTATTAAATAATGAACATTATCTTTCTCGCTAGTAAGCACAATAATAAAAGAGTAAATACATCTCAAAGATGACTGAAGTGCACCATATGCAAGAAGTTATAAAGATGAAGCAATCCAAAGAAGTCAAATTACAAAAGAAGTTCAAGTCTCAACATCAACTTTTTCGCCAGAAGGAGATAATGGACATTCTTCACCAATTTTATCACTTTCACCAGCTTTCTCACCTTCGCCATCTTTTTCAGCTTCGCCAGTCCTTCATTCATTCTGGTTTATTCTAGTTTCTCCTTCATTTGGATTATTATCAGCAATTTCATCATTAGGAGGAACTTCCTCTTCATTTGAGAAATCTTCGCCACTTTCATAATAATATCACTATCAGGAGAACAAGGAACTTCATCATCATCTACTTCCAAAGGTTTAACAGATATAGGATCAAGAGATTTGGACAATAAGATATCATTCACAAGAACTTCATCCCTGAGATGAACTTGGCGAAGGAGTGCTTTCTTGTGATTCCTACTTTGTATATCTTTGGAGTAAGCGAGATAATCAAATCTTTTTTCTGCCCGATCGCGAGAACGAGCAAGGGTAGAGGCAAGTAATGAATTCTCTTTGCGAACCTTGGCATAGATAGATTCCAAAGTAGAAAGGGAGGAGCGAAGATTCTTCTCAGATTCTGCAGAAACAAAGAGTAAAGAAATTTATTCAGGCGAAGAATTCGCAAGGAGGATATCATAAAAAGACTTAACAAAGAAAAAATGGTTGAGGCAGTCAAACTTTATGACTACCTTCCTTTTGTGAGATAAGATATTGGGTTAAAGCCAAGCAACTATTCTCCAAATGGTCCATGGCATTATCAAACTTATCTCCAACCAAACCTTTCAGTCGAGATCGCTAATTCTTTTCATTAGAAAGGAGTAAGGTGTTTTCCTTCACAAGAGAAGAGTAAGATTCTTCTATCTTGGAATATTGATCCTTGAGTTGGCTTGCCTTTACACTTAAAGTTATTCTACCTTGAATAAGTTTGTCATTTTCAACAGTAACTTCTTTAAGTTCGCCTCACAACGAGAAGAGAGATTGTTCGTGCTCATCACATACTTTTTGACCAATGTTAAGCTGTTGCGAAGAGATCGCCACTTTATTTAAAAGAATTCGCTTCTCTTGAGATAGGGTTTCATTCTCATCGATAAAGTTTCCAACTCCAGGATTAGCTTTAGTCGAAAAGAGTAAGAGCGGCGAGATAATTCGATACTTAATAAGTTTTGCTTCTGAACTAATTGAGCATTCTACTTGGTAAGATTATCTACTTGATCAACAGAGTACATATGAAGATTATCTAATTGGTTATATTGATCCATCCAAGCATCTATATCCATTCGGGCTTCTTCAGCGGCGGACTCAAAATGATATATCTCCATTTTTCGTTTCTGGTTTAAAGCTTAAAGGGCGAACAAGGAATTTCAAAAAAAAAAAAAAAAAAAAAAAGTTGAAAGGGGGAAACAAGTTATACCTTTTAATTCCTCATTCTTCTTGCGAAGATTATCACGATCCAGCGAAACATTCTGAAGCTTTTGATTCTCAAGATGAAGAGCGTCACATTTCAAGGTCATAGCTTGGAGGTTATTCTTCAAAGTTTCAACTTCCTTTTCTAAGGATAGTTGTGAAACCATTCTGTCAGAGCCAAAATATTTACTTAGAATTTCGCAGACACCAGATCTGATAGGATCAATGGAATCTTTCTTGACATCATCCAGAATATCTGATAAAACCTTGAAAGCAATATCCATCCCTTCCAAATTTTCTTTAGTAAAAGGGAGAGATTCAGATGAAGAAGTGATGATGACAGAAGGTGGGAGAGTTGAATCATCTTTCGTTATAGATGTGTCATCCGAAGATGAAATTTGATGAAGGTTAATGATCAAAGGTGAGGCAATGTCAAGAGAAGAGGCATTGATGGGTAGAAGAAGAGAAGGGTTCATTCGCACGAGTTATCACGAGGAATTTCATTTATAAAAGGATTAGTTACGGGGAGAAGTCTCAAAGTGATAGGTGTAGAATACACCGTATTTATTATCTATTGGTTATGCTTTCTTTTGCTATTTTTCTTGTAAATTATGTATTTTACGCTTGTTTTGAGTCTTATAGCTACTATGGAGTCGCACAAACGAAAAGAAGAAGAAATCACCCAGTTTGAGCAAAACGGAGAAATTTATCATTTTATAGGCAGACACTAAAAGGAGCCCGGTCAAGATTAAGGGGCAACTCTCTTTGGAGGAGTGCTAAAGACATACTATTGAGGATAAGGGTCTAGAAGATTGGTTAACCCTTATCAAGGTGACCTGGCATCGAATATAACCTACTTCTATACCGAGAACTTATTTCTCAATCATTCCCATTTATTTTGCTCGAAAGTGAGAAACAAAGGCCGTCTTCTTGAAAGCCGAGACTAAATTCGAGAAATAGAGTGAGATTAAGAACAACAAGAGTTGAGAAATGATGATGCTGCTTGATTCGAATAAGAAATCAAATTGAGATCGAGAAATCAAGGCAGATGATGGAATTGATTCATAAAGCCTCGAGAAAATGGTGGAGATTGATTAGGGTTTTGGTTCAAATCTGGAAGGAAGAACCGTGATGTTTATGGTCAATCCGAGAAGAACAAGAGCGAGAGATGGATTCATGGCGAAAGTCTTATCAACTGAGAAGCGAGCAAGCACGGGTTGATGGCCGATACCGATTCGGAGGAGATAAATTTGATGCGAGAAGGACAAAGAAGAGGTGAAATCAAGTCTGCGGAAATGGGTTTTCTTTATGAATCGAGAAAGAGTCTGTTATTGATTCAGAAAATAAAGAAGAATAATGGATTTTGAGCAGAATTGGAGATGGGTTGAACTCGAATTCGATATTGGATCGATTATGGCTGTGAATACGGGTAGTTGAAATTCCAGCAAAGCTTCAATGGAAGAATTAGTGAAGAACGATGAAATTGGGGATAATCTGAGGCTATTGGAAATCGTTAGATGAAAGTGTAAGAAGCAATGCAGTCGTGAATTGTCACGGGATTCATATGAATGCGGTTGCAAAGATGTTGATCCTCTGTGGTAACAATAATTGTAGAAGTTGGATGAGGCTAGGAAGCAACTGAGATTGCAGGTGGAGCTGGTGTTGGTACTGATGGAGTGAGGGTGAGACTGAGATTGAGAAGTAACTGAGACCTGGCATTGGAAGATTGCTTGTGAACTGATGGCTTGAAGCAGCAGAATACATTATGTTGCGGTATTTTGAAGTGCACAAGGCTGTGACAATGTATGGAAGCGAGTTGAAACTGAGCAGATTAGATGAATGTTAGAACTTGCAGCTTGTAGTTGCGGTGTGGTGCAGGTGGTAGTGCAGTTGTGTCATTAGGCGATGATGATTGGAACTCGATATGGCAGTTTGGGATGTATGAATGCTATGCGAAAGGCTACGAGAACCTGCAGAAAATGGGAATTTGCACAATAAGCTGCAAATGAGCTAAGGCAATAAGAAGTTATGAATTTGATGTATATTAGGCTGCGGGGTAGGAGCTATAATTGAGCACGGAACAGTAGGAAATACCTTAGAATCGATTTGAACTCGGCCGGAATCGGATCACGGCGATTTGACTCGCCGATCCGGTAGCTAACTCAGATGTACTTGAACCTGTTGGGCTTCACTCATGGGCTGCGAATTGGGCTTGCTCTGGCATTTTAAATGGATGCAGCAAGGGGGCGACTTAGTCCAGGGAGTGGAAACACTATAAAAAGAAATCTCTTTTAGACTTTTAGGATATATATTATCTTTTGCCTCTACTTTGTTTTCTAGGGTTTACAAGATGAAGTCTTTTCTGTTTCTTCTTATTATGAACTCCATGAATATGAGCTAGAGTTTTCTTTTGGTTATGGATTAGTTGGATTTCCAAACATGATTTTTTGTGCAATAAATTAGTTTTCTCTCATATTATCGTTTATGATCCACCATTAATATTGTTATATGAGTTGAATGCTTGTTTAGTTGAGTCGCGAATCGATTGAGTTTACTTTCATCTCTATTGTTAGATTAGGGTTATTATACGCAAAAGTGATAATTCCTGATTGCAAATAGCATAAATATGATTATAGTTTGTAGTGATATATTCTTATGATCATATGTGAACTATAACCTTTGTTAAATCGGATTAGTGCTTTTACACGTTCGATTATTTTGATTGGCCTGATTTCATAGAACTTAACGCATCTAGGGAATTAAACTTGATTAGTGCTTTTACACGTTAGATTGTTCTCTTAGATAGGATTGATATTCGCATCTTTTACCAATCTTGCCCACTTCTCCTGTTCATCTCTAACCGTCCATAACTTCCTGACACGTTCTTGTGATGGCGCGTTGCACGTGCACGCCTTTAAACCGCTGCACCAATACCCCATATGTATCCCCGATTTGTGACATGATTGATATCCGGAATGTGTGGATTGTGGGTCCACGAAAGATAGCATGTAATGTTCAATTGAATAATCACGTTATTCGGGAAGTTGATACTTGTGAAGTACGGGTGTATTTTATGCGGGTAATGCATCACGGTGTGGTAAAGTGATGGGTAATGACGCCTCACCGACCAATTAACTCCTGACCGAGGGGTTGTATAACCAAGGCTGGTGAAGTTGGACGGATGAAATGATCTTTGAGACACTCATCTGCGGCCAGATTGATGAAATTAGGGTTTTGAAGAGGTACGCGAGGCATCACTCTTGACTTGGTCGAAACCAAGCATGGGATACAATTTTGGCCGGCCGACCATACATGCATGTAAGACGGCATGACGGTGTAAGCGCCTGTACTCCATTCCCTCACGAAAGTATGATGCTGGGTCACTCGATTCATCCCGGTGAAGTCGAGTGGTCGAGATCAATTTGCGATAGAAAACCAATGCCGCAAGGAGCCGCTCGTCACGCCCTCTTGGGGCGCGTTCCAAGACGACCAATCTTGGTGGGTCTTGATCGGTTACTGGCGTGAAGGTGGTAGGCTGGTGTTCACGCCTATACCCGAATATCCCATTAATACATGATCCGAGCCATCCAAATCGTCCCGCGAGAGTTGAGCTGGTCGAGATCAGTTTGTGGTTTGGGAGGCGTGGCCATGCTAGTTTGGGCGCACGTTTTGGATTAAAGGCATGGTATGCCTTGGCCGAACACATGAGGGAGGTAGATGGGCCCCACAGGTGGTCATCTTTGGTATGATCGGTCCGCTTAATCTAACTGTGACCCTCCCGTTCGTGTCGGAGAAGATGGACGCGTGTGATGGCTTGAAACCCTAATTTTGGCTTTCAAAGCCGTGCGCCATCTCTTGTTTGGGTGACAATTTTGTCACGACCAACCATGGTTGGTTTTGGCCAATTAGTCAAGTGTGTAGCCTAGCCCACGATGATCGTGTTGACATGCTCTAGGCCCTTTGAATCTACATCTACACCCTCCATCTATACCGCGGCGAAGATGGATGGTTGAAACCCCGCTTTGCAACACATGTAATATGCATGAAACCCTAATTTAGGTTTTCCGTCCATAATGCTTGGTATGAGCGGTTTCTTGGCAAGCTAGGCCGACGACCACCATCTTTGGGTCGGCCGTGGGTATTCCATACACGCTTGGGGGTGATGGAATTGATGCTCAGGTCATCGATCATGCTAATGGAGTTGGATGACTGCGATCGAATCATATCCTGGACGATCTGGTCGTCCTGGATGCTGTCCGAGGCTAGTATAACACACCGAGAGGGCTCAATCGGGATAGTATAACACACCGAGAGTCGGCACATGCACGGTATTTCAGACATGGTTTCATTATAGTGCTTGGAGGTTCGTGTTACTGTAAGAAGTAACACTCGGTCGTCATGCCACCTTGATAATGAGTACTTGAAATACAAATGCGATATGAAATTCACGAGATGGGATTGTTGCTACATGCTCCAACTGGAGGAATTTCATGTATTCATAGAATGGGATTGTTGCTACATGCTCCATTCTTGGTGAATTAAGTGAGGAGTATCAACACTTATAAATGGCTTTATCTTTTACAAGATGTCGGTAGCATATTTTTTCCGGTTTTACAAATTTAACCTTAAAACAAAATCCACCATCAACATTAAGTCCCACATAGCACATAATGGTTACACTATTGTGTGGTAGGCATGAGATGGTGACATACATATGTGAGAAAGACATGATAAAAGGAGTTTACCGGAAGAGTGTTGGCCGACCGCTAGTTTCCCACGCCGTCACGCTTGTATGGAATCCCCTGGTGGGGCGGTTTCTTTCTTTGGGTATTTGAATCAAAAGAGGAAACCAAATAAGGGAGGAATCCTTCTTCTATTGGGATTCTTCTAATTTTTTGTCTATAAAAGAGACAAAACCCTTTTCTTTTCCTCACGAAATTTTCTTTTTCATCATCAAGCAATGACTCCGTCCGGTGACCTTGCTGCTTGCAGGCGACCGCCGTTGATGCTTTCGCTGTTGCCGTTCTTAGGAGGCAACTACACTTGGCCCGTCCGAGGTAGGTTTTTTTTTTTTTTTTTAAAAGGTAAAACCCTAGTTTGTTAGGTAAACACCTTTTGTAAGACATGTATATGCTTAGATTTTTCCATTATTTGGCTTGAATCCCGTAGACACGATTCCCATGAATAAAGAAAATCGTGTTATGATGCATGCGGATGAATGAATGCGGGCCCGCCATGCATGCCGGACGTGGGTCTTACTCACATATGCTTGGCCGAAATTTACACCGAACTTGAAACTTGTACCGGACTTGAAACCAATACGGTCAAATTTGTCTAGGACTTGAAACCAATACCAGACTGAAAGTCGTACCGGACTTGAAACCAATACCAGACTGAAATTTATACCGGACTTGAAACCAATATCAGACTGAAAGTTGTACCGGACTTGAAACCAATACCAGACTGAAAGTTAGTCTGGACTTGAAACCAATACCCACATTGAAACTTGTCTGGGACTTGAAACCAATACCGTTGAAACTTGTCTGGGACTTGAAACCAATACAGACCGAAACTTATGCGATCTGGTGTTTGGACCCAATCCCGACTTTGTGTATTTTCAAGTGGGTTGTGTCTTGTCATGCGTGACTACACACCTCATGCGTTTTCATACAATTTCTAACTCCACGTATTTTATTTCATTATGGAATGAAGAAAAGAATTCTGTCGAGATGTCTTAGGAGATAATGCCGTACCAAGTCGGGAAGTGTTGGCGGCTTCAGGATATGCCGCACATTGATGATGAGTTATTCACCTCGCCTTTTCCAAACATTAGGAAACATCCTTCTCATAAGATAGTCTTGCTTTCCGATTCGGAAAATATGGCACCATCCATTCTCTTCTTCAAGACTTGTGATGAGATTTTGTCTCCTAGAAACGAATATCCGCCTTCTCCTATTGACTTCGGGACTTGCCATACTCCACCGGGTTCTTACGAAGGATGGATGAGACGCATGTTGAGTAATAAGGGCATTAAGGACAATTTGACCAAAGCGCAGATCCTCAATGCGGTCATGGCATCTGCTACTCTCGAAATTAGGAAAGACATCGCGGGTTTGATTACCTTCATTTCTCGGTGGCGTATTTCTACTCACACACCATATCTAGATGGGGAGAGATGACTATTAGTTTGGATAGTGTGGCTGCATTAATGAACCTTTTTGTTCTTTGGAAGTATCTCTTACGAGCTCTCGATACGGAACAAAGTAACTATGGTGCTATACTTCAAAAAGTGGCGAAGTCGACAGTCGGACAAGGAAGAGAAAAAAGATGCGAGATGCTTTTACACCCGTGGGTGTCGGAGTGGTCTCCTGCACCCGAGGCGGATCAAGAGTTGGAAAATGAGCTCAATGTGATTGTGTTCCTGTCTTTATGGTTATCCAGGGATATATTCGATGATGGTTCTGTAAAGAAGACCATTAGAAGTGACCTTGTTAAGATTGCTATAAGGTTGGCGAAGGGTGAAGTTCTTCCTTTAGGCGCATTATTCCTTGGATCACTGTATTCTCATCCTGGACGCTTTAGAAATGGACATGCATGTTTCTAACGGGTACAAGAAGGTGGAGTCGCACGTTCACTTCGCTTTTCTTCAGGCATTCTTATGGGAACACTTCAAAATTTACGCTCCTACTCCTGGAAATTCGCTCAGTAATTTGTATGGTGGCTCGAGAATACTCCATTGGAATAAAAGGTGTCCCAAAGGCGGTGCGAAACTTGTGGACGTATTTGACAATGTGTCTTCTGTAGATTTCCGTCCATGGGGGCCGGTCCACCCTTCCATTGTTCAGCCAAAGACTTTTGCTATCGCCCAGCCCAGTCTTGATGTTGTGTTGTGTCTGGATGTCGAAAATATGAAATCTGGAGAACTTATTTACTGCATTGCATTCCAGATATGTCCTGTCTCTTTTAACAGAGAATTTTTTGTGACTCCGTGACAATATTGATGGTAGGCCGCCAAATGGGATTTGATCGGGTGTCCCATTTATTCGTTCACCAAGGGTTTCAAAGAATCTCTCCCGAATATTCTCAACGCTCGGCATGTTTTTAGAACGGGTGAGCCTTCCTTGGCCTATTGGGAGAAACTCGGTGTAACAAATAAGTACAAGGAATTTTGGAGGAGGCAATCATGATTTTCCAGAACTCTCGGAGAGTGTTGTGACAGATCTTCATGGTGAACCATCTTCTGACGTTTTGAAAAAGCATTTCCGGTTGAAGCCGCTTCCACCAAACGGACCAGAAATGAGGATTACGGTCCCCCAAGCCAGGGAGAGAGACCTAAGAGGCAAGCATGCGGTCCGTGTCCTCAATTCCTCCAATATGCGGGTATTTAAAACTCTTCCCATCGGTTCCTTCACTTCTCATAGTGAATCTTTCTAAGAGTAATTCTTGCTTGAAATCGGGGGATTAGAAAGAGAATGTCTTCACAAGGTTGGCGCGCATTCAAAATGAGAAGACTATAAAGTCGGCCTTCATGTTGAGAAGTCTGCGGCCGATCTTCGAGTGCAGTATCACTCGTCTTTACAATGAGAAATGCAGGGAAACCACTTCTTTTCCAGGACCATGACGAGGGATGATGCAAGCTCGGTTGGACAGGCGCTTCCTGAGTGATCTTGTTGACGGGGTCGTGATGGAAATTAGCACCCGAGAGATAAATAGATGCCGGAAGGAATATAAGAGAGCGGTGCTGCTTATATTTGAGGCGGCTCCTCTTGAAATCCATCCCGAACAGTTCCATCAATATGGCTATTGTGGTGACTCCTTAAAGGCCTTCGCAATCGACAAGGCTCCCGCGGTTGGTGAATTCACAGGTGATGCGGCTGGGGCTTTGTTCGATCCTCCTTTTACTATCCCTTATCCGAGCCATGTGTTGGTTGGTGGATTCAAGCGTCCGGTTCGGTTCAAAGAGTTGTACATGACCGATATGGGAGAAGCACGGTCACATTTCTACCACCACGAAACTCAAAAGTCGATTGCGTTGGTCAACCGCGTCGATAAGCTTTAGTTTCTATCCATGGGATGACGTCACGACTGGTCGAACAATTTACGAGGAGATGATCGAAGATTGGAGGTGTCATCGGGACGTGTTTGCTTGCATACAACTTCAATGCTCCTTGGTTCTTCAAAGGGTTCTCCAAGATTCGGGAGCTCCGAGAAATTACAGGACAAGTCCTTCCGCTGACTGTGTTGCTCGCCAGAAAGAAGAGGTTGAGAAGTTGTCTAAGGAACCGGAGGTACAGGCAGTGTGCTTGAAAGGATGAAAGTCTCTCTTGCCCGAGAAGGACGAGTTGTTGCTGAAGGACTTTCCTTGAAGTATTTGTGTTATATACTTGCCTCTTCTTTTAGATGCTTTTTTCTTTTTTGAGTGATAGTGAGGATTTTCTTTTGTAATTTGACTTCCGGTTTTGAATAGGTAATTGAACTGGTTTATTTTGAGATAGTTTTGTGAATAATCTTTTACGAAAGAGGTTATTTTAAATGGAATTTGCATCTTGGTCATGAATGATTGCACATGTCATATGAAGTTGCAAATGTCGTGTAAAAGGGAGGTATGAAGGGAAACAAATATGGCATTTGATCACTGAGCTTCTTTCTCCATGTGTGGGACGCTAAGTCCCCAGTGAATTCTAAAACTATCCTTCTTGTAAAATTGTTGAGTAGAACTTACTTGCTTTTGAAGCCTCACTTGTATCGAACCGGAGTAGACTTTCTAAGAAAATCCTCCGCACCAATCTCTCGAGTTATCGCTCCGGACTGCTTATCTGAACAATGCGCTTCAAGCGTTGCATTTCTTGGTGGGGGTGATGGAGGAACCGGTGGAAATGGCGGTACCTCGGGTCCATTACTTCTTGATCAGTAGGCGGACGCCTGTCACGGGGTAGCTCCACCTCTCCATTTCGTACTCCACGCCTCCAGTAACTCCAGAATCTTCTTCATCGGGAAGGGAAATGTAAATACCTTGAGTCTCGGCTTTTCTGCGTTAGTGGGCGTTGTGATGTCTCTCCGTGGCTTTGATGTGGAACAGGAGATGAAGTTGGAAAGATTTGCGAGTGCCATCATATCTGGGATCGCTTGCCTAGGTAAAGGGATGTGGAAGGTGTCGTAATGTCATCTGTTTGAGTGGCCCAGGATTGAAACGTTCCCATCCTACGTATTCAGTATTTCACGATTGATTTCTCCTTCCTCAGCGATTCTTGATCGGTTGAAAAGTCGGCCCAGCGGTTGGACAGGTCTTAGAGGCTTGACAAGAGTTTTGAGATATAAATCTCTCACTTCAACAGGCTCCATAGGTGTGGCTCCCTTTCTTTATCATGGACATTGCGGTACTCCGGACAAGTCTTTTCCTCTGTCTGGACCATGTTGTCCATCTTTCCTAATTCGTTTTCGACTACGTGCTCTTCTTGCTTCTCCACTTGTAAAGGTGTGACTCCTGACTAAGGATTCAACGTTTCTTGCACTGTCTGAGTTGATGCCTATCGACCCTCCTTGTAATTGTCTTTGCTATATCATTCAAAAGGCGAAATGTCTCGCTCGCCTTCCAGTGATACCGACTTGATTTGCCAAGACATCCTCCAACATTCCAGCTATGCTTCCCATGATATCTGAACCACGACTCGGGTGAGGATACATCGTGAGAAAAAACCAACAGAAGAATTGAGAATTCGATTTTGTAACCGAGATCAATCTCCCACCGTGGTCGCCAATTGTTTATGGGTCAAAACTATTCCTGTATAATTTGGTAATTTGGGGTGTGGATGAGGAATGAATCTAAACCTTAAACAAATGCACTTGCGCGGTGAGTGCTTGTAGATTCGAGATCAATACGTGCAAGTCTAAAAACCAAGAAATGGCCGTTCCCAGACTTGTTTCGGTCACAAAGTGAAGGAGATGGGGTTGATCTTAGGGAGGAAGCGAAGAAGGTGTTGAGATTTTGAAAGTGTTGGCTTGCTTATGACTTGTAACGAAGGTGAAGCGGGCTTGTGATTGATGCAAGCAAGCTCTCGGGTGTTTGAATACGTTTTGTATTAACACTTGGTTTTTCTCTCGTGCGGACTTGTGTTGTTGTTTCTCCTTGTTTGGAGAATAGGGCGGAGAACCTATTTATACAAGTCATTGAGCCTTATTCACGTCTCTCGTGGGAAGTGGAGGAAGTGGAGTGATGGAGTAGTGGAGTTGTGCGTCGGTGATACACGACCAGTCTTGCCCACTTCTCCTGTTCATCTCTAACCGTCCATAACTTCCTGACACGTTCTTGTGATGGCGCGTTGCACGCTGCACGCTGTAAACCGCCAGACCAATACCCCAGTATGTATCCCCCAGTTTGTGACATGATTGATATCTGGAATGTGTGGATCGTGGGTCCACGAAAGATAGCATGTAATGCTGAATTGAATAACTGCGTTATTCAGGAAGTTGATACTTGTGAAGTACCGGGTGTATTTTATGCAGGTAATGCATCACGGTGTGGTAAAGTGATGGGTAATGACGCCTCACTGACCAATTAACTCCTGACCAGGGTTGTATAACCAAGCTGGTGAAGTTGGACGGATGAGATGATCTTTGAGACACTCATCCTGCGGCGTTGATGAAATTAGGGTTTTGAAGAGGCACGCGGGCATCACTCTTGACTTGGTGAAAACCAAGCATGGGATACAATTTTGGCCAGGCCGACCATACATGCGTGTAGACGGCATGACGGTGTAGGCGCCTGTACTCCATTCCCTCACAAAAGTATGATCTGGGTCACTCAATTCATCCGGTGAAGTCGAGTGGTGGGATCAATTTGCGATAGAAAACCAATGCCGCAGGGCCACTCGTCACGCCCTCTTCAGCGCGCGTTCCAAGACGACCAATCTTGGTCGGTCTTGGTCGGTTAACTTTGCGTGAAGGTGGTAGGTGGTGTTCACACTATACCGAATATCCCATTAAAACGTGATCCGAGCCATCCAAATCGTCCGGCGAAGTTGAGGCGGTCGAGATCAGTTTGTGGTTTGGGAGGCGTGGCCATGCTAGTTTGGGCGCACGTTTTGGATTAACCAGGCATGGTATGCCTTGGCCGAACACATGAGGAGGTAGATGGGCCCACGGTGGTCATGCTTTGGTATGATCGGACTGCAATCTAATCTGTGACCCTCCATTCGTGCGGGGAGAAGATGGACGCGCGTGATGGCTTGAAACCTAATTTTGGCTTTCAAAGCCGTGCGCCATCTCTTGTTTGGGTGACAATTTTGTCACGACCAACCATGGTTGGTTTTGACCGATTGGTCAAGTGTGTAGGAGGGCCCACGGTGATCGTGTTGACATGCTCTGGGCCCTTTGAATCTACATCTACACCCTCCATCTATACCCGCGAAGATGGATGGTTGAGACCGCTTTGCAACACATGTAATATGCCGCAAACCCTAATTTAGGGTTTTTCGTCCATAATGCTTAGTATGAACGGTTTCTTGGCAAGCTAGGCCAATGGCCGACCATGCGGGGTCGGCCGTGGGTATTCCATACCTTCTTGGGGTGATGGAATTGATCGGGTCATCGATCATTCTTATGGAGTTGGATGATCAGCGATCAGGATCATATCCGGACCGGATCTGATCGATCCGGATGCTCAATCGGGCTAGTATAATACACAGAGAGGCTCAATCGGGATAGTATAACACACCGAGAGTCATCTTGTACGTGTATTTCGTACATGGTTTCATTATAGTGCTTGGAGGTTCGTGTTACTCATAAGAGTAACACTCGATCGTCATGCCACACCGATAATGATCTTTGAAATCTGGGCTGATATGAAATTCACGGGATGGGATTGTTGCTACATGCTCCAACCCTGGAGGAATTTCATGTATTCTGAGAATGGGATTGTTGCTACATGCTCCATTCTTGGTGAATTAAGTGAGGAGTATCCAACACTTATAAATGGCTTTATCTTTTACAAGATGTCAAATGTATAATTTTTCCGGTTTTTTACAAATTTAACCTTAAAAACGAAAATCCACCATCAACAATAGGAAGAGGGAGTAAATAGATAATGGGTACTGTTAGTATTTTGGGTATATAAAAGCCTGGCATTTTTAGGTGCGACCCCAAAAGAATTAGGGGCGACGCTAAAAGACAAAAAGGTCACCCAAACGTAAATCTAAGCTTTCCCTTATCTTCGATTTTTCGAAATGGCCAATATTCCCTTATATAATCGGTATCCAACACCATAATTGGTAGGTTAAAGGTGAATCGGTAGGTTAAATTGAAACTATACCTACCGACTATTGTGTAGATACTTCGGCTAATAATTCCTTTTATAATCGGTAGCTTATCCAACTTGCACGACTACGATTATAAGGAGCCTATATTCAATCAGGCCAAAATTCCATAGGTTTTGAGGGTGCAGAGCCAACCATAACCACTTGGCGTGAGTCGTGGATGTAGCCATAATCGGAATCCTAATAGGTTACATAAACTACCGATTATAAGTTGCCCCAAAATGAGTTTTTCTAAAATCCTTCACGTAATGAATTTTGAAATCTACCATAATCGGTAGGGTATATAATTATATAACCCACCCGATTATAACGAACCCCATATCCAACATTTGCCATATTTCATAGGTTTTGAGTGTACCTGACCCACCATAGCCACTTGGTTCGTGTTTTGGATGCGGCGTTAATCGGGAGTTAAATATATTACCAAACCATCCGATTATGGGTTGCCCCAAAATGAGTTTTTCTAAAATCCTTCATGTAAGGGATTACGAAATATACCATAATCGGTAGATTTAACAACTTAACAACCTACCGATTATAAGGAGCCCCAGATCGAACCCTTGCCAAATTCCATAGGTTTAGAGGGTATAGAGCCAGACATAACCATGTGGTTCGTGATTTGGATGTATCCATAATCGTAAGACAAATAGGTTCCATAACCTACCGATTATAGGTTGCCCCAAAATGAGTTTTTTTCTAAAATCAACGATGATTCGATTCGACGATGAAAGATGTATAGCGAGGAGTGGGGGAGAGTTTTCCTCTCTGCAATCGGAAGGAAAGAGGAGAAGAGGAGTTGAAGTTGAAGTTGAAAAGAAAATGAAATGAATTTGAATTTAGGTCGACTTTGGTTTTATCTGTCAAACGGTTATTAATCGGTAGGTAATACCACCTCATTAGCTACCGACTGTTGAGTAGCCCAAAATCGGTAGAGTGGGTTACTTATAACCTACCGATTATTGGAAACCCAAATTGAAACTTTGCCAAATTCCATAGTTCCGAAGGTACAGAGCCGACCATAACCATTTGGTTCATCTTTTGGATGTATCCATAATCGGATGATAAATAGTTTACAAACCCTCCCGATTATAGGTTGCCCCAAAATGAGTTTTTTTTATAATCCTTCATTGTAGGAAATTTGAAATCTACTACAATCGGTAGGAATTGTTACTTTTACCATCCCGATTATGGGAAGCCCTAAATCGTTAGCTTAGACATTTGTTATTCGTCCGATTGTATAGAAGCCCCAAATTTCACCATTGCAAAATTATAAAGATTTCTTATTTCTATACTTTAACAATCGGTAGTCTCGTGAGGTTGTTTTGCCAACCGATTGTTATAGAAGCAAGATACGCATTAGACACAAAATCAATATAATCGGTAGTATAATATCGTTACTAAGCTTCCGATTTCTTTATAATAATCGGGCACTAAATAGCTTCCGATTATTTTAGGGCATTAACGTATTCTCCGCGTTTTTGGACATCCCTTAACGGTGTATATGGGTTGGGAATAAAAAAGTCGCCCCTAATTCTTTTGGGGTCGCCTCTAAAAATGCCGGGTATAAAAGAAGACCCTACCTTAACATTAAATTCCCAACATTATATTCCCTCCGTCCCACTATTAAGTGACCTAGTTCAAGTTTGCACAATTTTAAGGCAAGCAAGAGGAAAAGTATTTTTAAGCACTTTTTACAATTATACCCTTATGGATATGTTTATGGGTAAAAATAGTTTCCGCCGATTTTGGTAAATTCGGTAGGTGAGTGAGAAACTGATTTAAACCCTAGCTAAACAAATGTGCTGCACGTGAGCACTTTATAGATTCGAGAGATCAATATGTACAAGTCCGGCCTAAACTAAGAAATGGTCGTTCCAGACTTGCTTCGGTCACAAAGTTGAGGAGAAGGGTTGATTTGGGGAGGGAAGCAAAGAAAGGTGTTGAGACCAGGATAATTCTGGGTGAGTAGTGTCTCGACTTGTATCAGAAAGTGAAATCTTAGGAATCTTGCAAGAGATGAAGGCTTTTTGAGAGCTTGCAAAGTTGCCTTTTCGAGAGTGTTGTATTTTCTCTGACCAGAGACTTGTTATGCTGGTGGAAATAGGTAAGACCTATTTATACAAGTCGAGATTAAAACGTACCCTGGCCTCATGAAGGAAGAGAGTAAAGGGTGAAATAATGGGAGGAGGTGGTAACCACATGGTGTTTATGGGTGAAAACGTTTTTCACCATTATTTCCTCATTTATTTGACCGCTTTATTCTTATTCACGCTTTCTTAATGTGAGCATAGTGTACGCTGCAAGCTGTGACCGCCAAACCAAAACCCTTGAAAGCATCCCCCAGTTTGTGTTGATGTCTCGAGTGTTGGTTGCACCTTGAGTGCAAGTGGCGTTGCTAGTGGCGCGAGTGGCATGTGCCATTGGCATGTGCGGAATGCCTTTGTTGCGGGTTGCACCTTGAGTTCAAGTGGCAATGCCAGAGCTGCTAGTGGCGTGTGTGGCATGTGCCAATGGCATGTGCGGAATGCCTTGGTGGTAGGTTGTACGTTGAGTGTAAGCGGAAATGCCAGAGCTGATAGTGACGTGTGTGGCAAGTGCCAATGGCGCGCATGGCCATTAGGGCTATGTCCTGGTGGAAAAGCTACCAGCGATGCGTGTTGGCATGTGCCAATGGCATGCTCGGCCATTAGGGCCGTGGCCTGGTAAGAAAAGCTACCAGCGATGCGTGTTGGCATGTGCCAATGACATGCGTGGTCAATTTGGGTCACGGCCTGGTGGATAAGCTATCAGCGATTCGTGTTGGCATGTGCCAATGGCATGCTCGGCCATTAGGGTCGTGGCCTGGTAAGAAAAGCTACCAGCGATGCGTGTTGGCATGTGCCAATGGCATGCTCGGCCATTAGGGTCATGGCATGGTAAGAAAAGCTATCAGCGAGCGTGTTGGCATGTGCCAATGGCATGCGTGGCCAACTTGGGTCGCGCCACAGGTAGGAAAAGCTACCGGCGAGCGTGTTGGCATATGCCAATGGCATGCGTGGCCAACTTAGGTCGCGTCCGGGTAGGAAATCTACCCGGTGCGTTGGCATGTGCAATGGCATGCGTACCAACTTGGGTCGCGCCCCAGTGGGAAAAGCTACCCGGAAAGCGTGTTGGCATGTGCCAATGGCATGCGTGGCCAACTTGGGTCGCGTCCCCAGTAGGGAAAGCTACCCGGCCCGAGCGCGTTGGCATGTGCCAATGGCATGCGTGTCGATTTGGCCTAGGTTGCATGGTTTGCAAGCCTGGCGCGGGCGCCATTTGGCATGGCGTGGCTAGGGCCAAAGAGCGAGTGATTGGCTTGGCGTGACGTGACTAGCGTAGCTAGGGGCCAAGCGAGAGTGCGTTTGGCATGGCGCGGCTAGCTCGGGCTAAATGTGGGCTGGCATGATTTGCCATTGGCACGGAGGTGCGGCTAGCATGGTTGGCATGCTTTGGCGCGTTTGGTGTGGGCTGGCATGATTTTCCATTGGCGCGGAGGTGCGGCTAGCTTGGGCTAGGCGAGGCAAAATGATTTGCCATTTGGCACGGAGGTGCGGCTAACATGTTTGGCATGCTTTGGCGCGTTTTGGTGTGGGCGGCATGATTTTCCATTGGCACGAGAGGTGCGGCTAGGGCGGGGTAAGTGTGTTTGGCTTGGCGTGGTGTGATTAGCGTAGCTAGGGCCAAGGCAGTGCATTTGGCATGGCGCGGCTAGCTTGGGCTAGGTGTGGCTGGCATGATTTGCCATTGGCACGAGAGGTGCGGCGGACATGGTTGGCATGCTTTGGCGCGTTTTGGTGTGGGGCGGCATGATTTTCCATTGGCACGAGAGGTGCGGCTAGCTTGGGCTAGGTGTGGTGGCATGATTTGTCATTGGCACGAGAGGGGAATTAGGGTTTTGTTCGTTGTAACCCTAATTTGAAAAAATACCCCTATTAATTCTTGACTACATGCATTAAATGTCCTAATAAATGTGTCCTTGGTGACATTAGGTTATTTGGGGTTTTACGATTTTACCCTTTGTTTAAAAGTATTACCTTACTTACATTTCCCTTACTTTTAACACCATATACGGTAGACCTTACTTTCTCAATACTTGGCGTCCCAAATTGACGACTTATAATACTTCAAAACATTGACATCCTTCCGTACTCATCTGACATGTTAAACAACAATCCTGAAATTCAAATACTTGTTCAATCCATTACATTTGGTACTCTTACATTCTAAATTCCAACCTTCCCTACACGGTTGCAAGTTTGCAGCCAATTGCTGTTTCTTTCCTACCTATCTCTATCGATCCGAAGCCTAGTCCCCACACTGTTTATGTATGTAGTAGGAATTGTAAGAGATTCTTTTGTAACGATAAACGAATTACTCCAAGAGTTTATATGCAGTAAACGAGAGCTACTACAATCAAAACCAGTTACATTTAATGCTATTACATCTAAAATGACACGTTTTCAATTTCGTTTATTTAAGGCAGCAGCAGGTGTTCACTTAAGCTCAAATTAGCTGATCAAAACAATACTCAACCAGCTAGAATAATCATCCTGCAGCAGTTCCTTCACCATGCATCCGGATTCAACAACACTGTCCTGTGATAATGGATGTCACCACCATCGCAGTGGTCGGCATGCCCCTATTTTGTCAAACGCCAACTTCGGGATATTCCTCTCTTCAGTGATCAATCTCGTTATGTTGAAATTTCAGAGCAGCACCAGTACTCCATATGAGTCCCATCCAATTCGAATGAATTTCTCCACCATTGCTCTTCTTGCTGCCTTCCTCATTTTCACATCGACCTCATCAAGAAGCGCAACTGTAAGGGGTCTTTTGTTACGTAACTTCTCAGGATGGTTGGCAATATCGGTGATTCTATCTCTTCTGTTTCCTCCAAGATTTTCCTGGTTGGTTTATCCCGTAGTAATCATTTATCATCTTCTTTATATTTATCATCAAGTTATAACTGGTATGGTGGAAGAAATGTTCAATTTAGTCAAGGCGGGATTTCTCAAATGTGTTAACCGTTTCACCACCAACCATGATCAAATAATAACAGAAGACAACCAACAAGAACCCAATAGTGAGCTTCCCCCAGTCTAATCTAGTTATGTGGTCATTAGTTCATCTACAAAGATTTGTCCAAGTAAATGCATCATATTACATTAGTTCGTCGTTAATTTTTTATACATTTTTCATCAATAAATCTCCATTAAATTTCTTCGTTAAATACTTTAATTGTACTTAAAGGTTGTGTGCTCTAATCACAATTGGCGAATTTGAACTGAAACGAGCCAAATCCTAACGAAGAATCCTTTCTTCAAGGAAGGATCTTATGCTGAATCGGAAACGACTACAGGCACAGGATCAATCTCGTGAGCCACCTAAATCTATTTTTGTATCTTGAAAAACAAAATCCATCAGTAACATTGTAGTTGTAGATGCAGTAGTAGTAACAGTTTGAGGTAATTATACATACTCAATGATTGGTCTTGAAGTTACCAGAAATTCTTAAATATAATCTTGATTGCTTCTGAATGATCACCGAACCTAGGTCTCTCCATTATATACCTAATTGATCAAATCGCTATTCATTATCATCAGATCTGATGAAATTTTATGAACCGATGAGATTAGAAGAGAAAAGGAGTTCGGGTATGTGAAGAGAGTGTATGTCAAGTCAACTAATGTTGACTTAACTTGTGTCCTGTAGTGTGTGTGTGAAGAGCCTGTGTGTTTGTAATAAGTAGGAAATACCATTAGGTCCTAGGAATAATATATTAGAGAGAGTCTAGTCCTGTTGACCCAGTCATGTGTCTATTTGGTCCTTTTTGGGAAAATATATTATAGTTTGTTTCCAGAAATTATTCTTTGGTCCTAAGGTGATGTCATGGATGATGTAAATGTCATCATGTAGTGGCACAAATACCCTTTTGGGACCATATATATATAAAGAAGCCCAAGAAAATATCTTATTTCGGATTTACTTTCTCTCTCTCCTATTTTTCGTATCAAGTTTCTCTCCTCCCCATTTTTTCTTTTTTTCGTTGCCGCTCATGAAGACGATGAAGAATGATTTAAATTTTTAGGTTTTTCTGCTGCTGTGTATGACGAAGAAGAAGAAAAACACGAAGAAACACATTACTGCTGCTGTTGTTGACAAAGAAGAAGAAAAAGGTGAAGAAGAAAAAGACGAATAAGAAGAAAAAAAAAATTATGCTGCTGTTGTTCACGAAGAAGAAGAAAAAGATGATGAAGAAGAAAAAGATGAAGAAGAAGAAAAAGATATTTCTGTTGTTGTTGTTGACAAAGAAGAAGAAAAAGAAGAAGACGACGAAGACGAAGACGAAGAAGAAGAAACACATTTTCTTAGGTTTTTATATGGACTTCATTCCTGGGAATGAAGTCTGTTTTTTAGGTTTATATATGGACTTCATTCTGGGAATGGAGTATGTTTTTTAGGTTTTTATATGGACTTCATTTTCTGGAATGAAGTCTGTTTTTTTAGGGTTTTATATGGACTTCATTCCTGGGAATGAAGTTTATTTTTTTAGGTTTTTATATGGACTTCATTCCCTGGAATGAAGTCTGCTTTTTTAGGTTTTATATGGACTTCATTCCCCGGGAATGAAGTCTGCTTTTTAGGTTTTTATATGGACTTCATTCCTGGGAATGAAGTCTGCATTTTTAGGTTTTTATATGAACTTCATTTTCTCGGAATGAAGTCTGTTTTTTAGGTTTTTATATGGACTTCATTTTCTGGAATGAAGTCTTTTTTTTTTAGGTTTTTATATGGACTTCATTTGGAATGAATCACAAGAAAATAACTAAATATTAACACGGAAGGGTATTTTTGTCAGTTTTAATATTTTTAAATAATTATGGACTAAACAGTAAAGGCGTTTGACCAAAGGACCAAAAAGACATGGGCCCACCTAAAAAAGGACCAAACGATATTTTTCCCTTGTAATAAACACTACAGCTAATAATGATCGCCTATTTAAGGCATATGATTATCTTGTAAGAGCAATTCCCATGGAATGAACAAACCAAGAAAATGGATGTTTAAATGAACAAACCAAGAAAATGGATCTTTAAATGAATTCATTTGAACAACACGAGACATTCCAAGAGGCGCGCGTCTGGTGCAAGAACGCGCGCCATGACCATAACTCGGGCGACAGCACAGGTGACGCCCGCGTTTTCAACCAAAACGCCAAAACGTTTTTGGTGCTAACGCTGGCGACTTCAGCCGAGACTCCAACGGCCTCGATGGCGCCAACGGCTCCATCCCGAATGGTCAAAAACTTGTTGATCCAACGGCTACAATTTTTGAATTCTATAAATACTCCTACTTTCAACTCTAAATTCACACATTCTACACTTTCTTCACTGTCAAAAATGCCTCCTACAGTTCGTGTTGGATTCTCACAACAAGAGGATTTAGATATTTGTAGAGCCTTTGTTTTTCACACACAAGAAGCTGTAATGCGTAATGTACCCGATTCGATGTTCACTTTCCGGACAAATGTTACAGAATGTTCACCACTGAAACTGGACATCCGTGGGCGTGATTCTCACGGATTGGTCCATCGTTTTAGTGTAATTAGAACGAATGTATATTGGAGTTTGTCGCCCAACTAATGTTGAATCACCAAAATAAGCTGAACGGTGAAGCCGAACATGAAGTGTTTCCAAGAACTCTAGCGATGTGGCCAGCATCTCACCGTGGTCGTCCTTTCGCCTTCCATGCTTGTTTCAACATTCTTAGGGTGCTCAACGAGATACGATCCCTACATCAACCTAGGAATTACACCACCCGCTGAGAATTGACGCATATATAGTAGTTGTTCTAATTTAATGTATTTCTTTTATTCTCATGTATGATGTGGTTGTTCAATGCAGTATGTTTTTATTTATGAAATTGATGGTGCAATGTTTAATCGAAGTGAAATTTAAATTACTTGATATTGATGGTTTTAGATAATAACACCTAATAAACAACAAATTAAATAACATAATACCATAGTGAATCGATTTGTCCTACAACTTCAATCAGCCCACTCCACCATAAAACACCTGGGACATTCCCAAAAATGCCTTCCATATATGTCTTCTTCAGAAGAAGTCCGCAAATGCATAAAAGTCCTACAACCGGGATTTGAGCATGAACTGATTCTCTGTGGACAATGTTTGTATTCGTGATTTCCATATCCACAATGATTGAACTCCTTCTTCAATTTGGCTTTAAGTTTGAAGTTTTTGCACATTTTTGCAATCTTTTCTTCTTCTTCTTTTTAATCTTCATAGCATCATCTAGCATATGTGGTTCCTCTGGACAATTGGGATCTTGACATTGCAAATACCTGAGCTTTTCCGGTTGTGATCCAATCACCATTCTGATGCGTGAACAACCTTCCTGCAGACACTTTGAATACATCCAAGGACATTGCATAAGACTGTTGTTATCCATGAAACATAATGGGTAAACCTCTTTTGCTTCGACACATAATATTTGCTTCGCTTTGCCTTTAGAAAACATGGTGGATGATGAGAGAGAAATCGGTTGGTTTGGAAATTTATAATAGAAATTGGGCGCTGGTAATTCAAACGGGCGCTCATAGGAAATTCTTGGGCGACTTTACTAATGTCGCCCGAGACTTTACAGCAAACGCCAACGGCTAAATTTCCATTTCCAACGGCAAATTTTTCGTTCTCAAATCCTATAAAATTCATTCATTTATTGTATCTCCAAAATCACATCTTCTTCTTCTTCTTTCTTATATCTATCCTCCTCCTTTGCAGAAATGTCTCTTAGAAATTGTGGTCCCAAGTTTACCAAAGAAGAGGATATAACTCTATGTAAAGCATATTTCTTTCATAGGGTAATCACTGGTGTTGTTATTTCTCATGATAGTTCTTTTTGGGAGAACGTGTTTTCAATGTTCGTCTCATTGACGGGAAACCCAGGAAACCGAGATGCTCGTCAATTGCGTGCTCATTTTCAGCGTATTAGGCTTGCAGTCCTGCCATTTCTTGAACAAATAATGGAAATTGATCAAGAAAAGTTCATCGGTGTAACTGAAGAAGAAGTGATTCAAGCATCTCTTGATAATTGGGAGGAAGCTCACGGTAAGCCTTTTCGTTTCGAAGCGTGTTTCAGAATTCTAAAAGATGGTCCATCTCAAGTTACAATGGAAGAAGATGTTTCTCAGTTTGATGTTGGTTACATCGTATGGTCCATCTCAAACTGAAAACCATCGCTCACCACCAAGTTTACCAAAGAAAGCGGGAGAGAGTTTACGCATTTTGAATGCTATGAACTTTACTGAGAGAATGTGGCTGGATTTGATGTAGTTTGATGTTTTTGTTGTGGTTTATTACACTACACCACATCGTTTTTCTAAAATAAGCCCCATTCCAAATAACCAAAGATACACCATTTATACCATCCATCATCCACATTCAACAATCAATTGAAATCACATTCAATAACCAATCCACACATTCTTTTCAAGCTTTTTTTGTTAAGTATCAAATTCTAAGGAAATACATAAAAACTTACTAAGTTCCCGAATTCAGTTCATAGAAACTTTCTAAGTCCCTAAGTTCAGTTCACAAATTCTTCTAACTTAAATCACGTATACTACAGAGAAACTTACAACACTTGCATTCCTAATGAGCCAAGCACTTCCCAAATACTAGCCACCAACTTCTTTAAAACCTCACCGAAAGAGCATAAGCATTGTCGATAAACCGCAATACCAAAAAGTATTATAAGTAATTGGAAGATGAGGACAAGATGCGAGTTCCCATAAAACAAATAGAATCAAGAGTTAGATCATACCCCTTCACGGCAAGCAAGAGCATAAAAGCCTAAGCTCGCCTTGTGGTAGGCCAAGTAGCTGAGAAGATGTGGAAGGCTTAGAGGTTTCACTTTTGGTTGGCATAGCATCACTAGAAGAGGCACCCACATCTCGAGTTTAACCCGGCATCGTAAGCCGCTATTTCGGGGCCGCATTTGCTCGCAGGCGATACTTCTTCGAGACTTCCGTCGGAAAATTTAGCAACCTAAAAACAAATAAGAAATACAACATCGAATTATATCTCGGGGAATTTCAATGGTATTTGTAAAATGCGTGCTTGCTTACTTGTTCTAGATGAGCAATTTCAAATAAAGTGGAAGATTCAACAAACTCAAAAGCAATGGAAGAAGATGTTTCTCTAGTTCGAAACCTGTTGGTTACATCCCAAGAGCATCACCCCGTCCTAGAAGATTCTCCTCTGCGGTTCCTAGGATACATACCAAAAAAGTGCGTGCCACCCTTTCGTAACATAGTTGCCTCCGACCAATGAACCATGACCATTTGGCAATAATGGAAACGATCCATTTCAACAGTTTGCCCTTCCGCCTTCCCATTGGTAAAGAGTATTGGGACATTTTGTATTTTCTTCAATAACGCTTTGAAGTGAAGCATCTCTCGCTTACTAGGTGGCATGGGATTTGTTAATGGATTTGCTCTTCTTGGCCGTGCTGGCCGAAGACCACCTACATCATGAAAGACACTACTATCTAGCTACTTAGCTAAAGCCTCGACCATATAAATCAACCAAAATGAAACACATATATATACCTGAAAGAAACCCCATTCTTTGCAAGAAGAGCCTAGAACTAAGAATTGATCATTCATCATGTATCGAAATAATGAAAATAGTCAAACATTATACGGAACTAAGCTCATATTCAAGATCGATGGTTTTAACATCGAAACCCTAAAAATCACAAAAGAAAAAAGATGATGATTATCCAAATGATGATGATTGAAGACTTACCCCTGTTAAACCATGATCTCATTCGCAATCGAACGATCTCTGATGAAACCATCGATCCGTGAATCCAAGTTTAAACCAAAGAAAGCGGAGAGAAAAGAAAAGAGAAAATGAAAACATCGAGTTTACGATCATTTTGAATGCTAAAAATGAACTTTTATCCATGTAATTCACGCATGAATCGCACACCGGTGGGGGAGAATGTAGTGGGTGGATTTGATGTAGTTTGATGTTTTTGTTGTGGTTTATTAAAATGTACTTTGATGTTATTTGCAAGTTTAAATAAATGGTAATAAATTTGGTGTAGTGTTAAAATGTACTTTGAATTTGCAAGTTTAAATAAATGGAAATTTCTATTTTAAAATATAAACATTTTCATTCATTGATATTACGCCAATTTTACAAGATATAAACTTCGACAATATTAAAAACTTTAAATCAAGTACAAGTTTTGGCCTCCTGTTTATCTTCATTTGACGTATTTTCCATTCAACGCGCTCTTTGACAGTTTCACCTTTGTTTTTGAATTTTTTGTTGTTAAGTTTCAAAACAGGAGCTTTTTTTTGCCTTTTAGCGAAACATTTTCTTGGAGCAACTTCTAAAACTTGCACTTCCCTTTTACAATTTTTCAATCTTTTTAAAACTCCCACATATCTTAGAAACAGCAGCCTCAATTTTTGCATTGCAGAAAAGTGTGATCGCTTTTTCAGCCATTTTTATAAGAGAAAATTTAAGTGAATTTTGGTGTACTGAATTGTTTGAAGATTACTGCAATTTATAATGGGAAAGGGTGAAATTCGAAATTTAAAAACTACCGGTTGGCGTCACCAGGAAAACCACCGGCGACACAGTCTGTGACGCGGCGTCATCCTTCCTGTCGCCAGCGTTCAACTGCTGAGCGCCACCGTTTTTCTTAATGACGCGTCAAGTACTCTAACGCCCAGTGCTTTCCCAGAGTGGAAAACCTAGTTTGGCCATCCACCTGGCTAAATAGATTTTTGTGTTTGGCCATTGCCATAGGAATTGCTCTAAGAAGATTAAGTTTTTTCATTCATCAATAACAACTACCTGTTTTTCAGGGTATTACTCGGAACAATCCAGGCTTGTTTTTTCTTTAACAAATAATCTTTTCAAACAATTTTTAACGCAGAGTTTAGTATCAAAAGCACCTTTTTACAACAAATTTTGATTCTCATCAATTTCAGTTAAGAATGTACCTATTTTAGGTCAAAATCTTTCAAGATCAAACATCAGATTAGATTTCTTGATCAGTTAAGAACAAATTTTGATACAATTGATTAGTTAACAACAAATTTTGATACAATCTGTTCATGTCAGTAATAGTATATCAAAGAAGACGAAATATGGCTACTACTTCGCTGCTCAAGATGGTAATTCACTGAATTTTTCTTTATATTTCTCTAACATAGCCAATTTTGTTTCGTCCAAATTGGATTCAACAATTTTTTTGTTATGGAGTGATAAATTTGAGTCTATACTAGTTTCAACTGATTTGTATGGTTATGTTAATGATGATGAAAAAGTACCAGTTAAACATATTATTATGAATGAAATTCATGTTTTAAATTCTAAATGGGTATATTGGAAGAAGGTAGATTCCTTCGTAGGAGTTGTTTAAAGGTTACTTTTAAATCAGTCTCTGGAGAAGTGTTGGGTTTATCAAAAACAAGAGACATTTGGTCGTTTCTTGAAGTTAGTTTTAAGAATAAGTTTATGGAGAGAAAGAGTATGTTGAGGATTCAGTTACATAGCTTGAAGAAAGAAAATTTGACTATTCTTGTGTATCTACAAAATCTGAACACAATTGTTGAAACATTGGATTTCTTCATCATCCTTTGTACTACTAGATGATGACTTTTCAGAGCTCTGTTTATCTATTATCTATTAATAAAAGATCTTTAACCCGATCGATATGTTAGAAATACAATTGTCGAATCAAGCTCATCTTCAACAAATGCTTTTTCCTTTTTACAACAATCCTCAGCCCAATTCATACTTACTTCTTTCGAAGATTTGGTATTATTTGAGGCATTAAATTCATCTTTTCTGTTCTTCAGCAGAACTTCTTTATCAAAGATTTTTAATTTTCCTACAAGAGAGCTTCAAGAAAGTATAGAAAGATCATTGGCTTCCATTATGGCATGTTTCTTAGACTCGTATCCAGATGGTAACGATCTAAGAATCTTGCATACTATTTCTTTTCCAGATATAGTCTTTCCAAGTGAGAAAAAAAATATTGATAATCTCTGAAAGTTTAGCATTAAACTCCTCAAATGTTTCGTTATCATCCATTCTAAGGTATTCGTATTCAGAAGATAGAGATTGAAGTCTAACTTCTCTTTTTGAATTTTTACCTTCGAAAACGGTCTTAAGAGTATTCAAGCTTCCTTGGAAGTTTCACATGAGGAGACATGATGTTGAAGATCTTGACTCAATGCATGTATAATAGCATTCAAACCATCAGAATTATGTTTGGAAAAAGCTCTTTCTTCATTAGTATAGAACACTACGTCTTTAAACTCAACTTCCGTAATTTTCCACTTTCGGTCGTTCATACCCTTCTTCGATTAATAGCCAATTATTAAAAACGAGATTGAAATAAAGATCTCATAGCATATTTCCACCATAGATAATTTATGCCGTCAAATCTTGGTGGTACGTTAACTGAGTCAGCCATTTGATTCAAATCTTATTGGTTGGATCGCACCAAACACAGATTGTTATATGTTTTCGTGTTTGCCTGCTCTGATACCAATTAAAAAGACAAGGGTACGCAAATACACGACAATCAGTTCGTTTCAACCTATAAGTCTTATACCTTGTGTGATTGTCTATGGACACTTAACAAGTTACGGTTGAAAAACCAATTGATTATAGGATTAATGTCAAGTAATTCGGATTAACGTACAAAAGTATTATTTACTTAATTATAATAAAGCAATTATAATGCGGAATAAAGTAAATAACACACACACACAAGATTTTATTAACGAGGAAACCGCAAATGCAGAAAAACCACGGGACCTTGGCCAGTGTTGAATACTCTCAGAATTAAGTCTCTATAAAAAGAACATAAGCCAACTTCGTATAGTTGAGACCAAGTAAACAAACCCTAGTTACTTAGTTTCCTCAGTACCCATGTGTTTTCAATCGTCTGGTCGTGCACGTAATTATAAGACATAAATCACTATCTTGAATTTTCTTTACCCAGTAAAGTCTTAAGTACTCAACTCCTTTGGATCGCATTCCAAACAGTAATGGAATAAATCAGTTTGGTAACCACTTCAATTTTATTTTGTAAAAAGATATGTTGAGTTTTCGAAAAAGGCTCTTATGTTTAATCTAATAAACTCCTTTGCCGGGAAAGATCACTCTGAATCAGTAACTTAGATTCAAATTTACAACTATCAGATTCGAATACTGAAGAGTACCACCAAACGACAGTTTCCTATCTAAACGATTTTATAATTAGATAAATCTAATCTAAGTCGAATCCTAGCCGATCAAGGTGTGTGCACAAATCAAGAGATACGAAAACTAATAAGAAAGAAAATCTTCTTGTCTTCAAATCTCCAATGCCTTCTTATGTACCTGCATAACACAACTTGAATCCTCTTGTAACCAATCATGCACAAAACAGATTCTGTAAACAATGGATTATCACAAGATGTCTTTAGATCCGAAGATGGTTCTAAAGATCTCATCGATACTTTGATCTAGTTTGAGTGACCCTTATATCAGAAGAAAGGGATCTCAAGAATAATCAAACTAGGTGCAATCAAAGTTACAACAAGCGTTTGTCAATCTAAAATAACAATGCAATTATCCAGTTTCCCACCAACGGTACTCGTAGAGATTATTGATCTCAAAGAAGTCTTTAAACGAGTTGTCGTAAGAGATTTCGCCTAATTAGGGTGCTTTCCTCTCCGGATAGACAAAGCTCCACCAGAAACAACACGAATGAAGTTTGTCTGGCTCTTAAGATAGTTTACAAGAAATGCAAACTCAACTATTTATAAACTAAGGATGTTTGAACAACAAGGAAATTTCAAAACTGAGAGTATTCTCAAGATATGCAATTAGTGCTAAATTCGGTTTCCCTATTCCCAATTAATGTCAAACAATATTTTCCGAAATCTCTTTTAGAAAATTTCTATTACTAGTTCTGCACATTAACTAATAATCCTTTTCTAGAGTATATGCTTTAATTGTCTTTGAAATAAAAGCATACAAAATCGAAAATCATAATTAAATATTTTTTTATATTTCGGTTTATCACCTTGAGTACCAAGGAATATCTTTGAACAATTAATGATGAGAGTTTTCCACATGTTCAAATAGTATCGCTATCTAGAAGATCCCTATCTTAGCAAATCCTAATTCCTAATTCACACACAACATGAAGAAATATGTGAACTTTGGAAACTCGATTTTGCTCTTGGGACCAGTTCTACCATGACTCCCAAACTAAGTTAGGAACGGTTATACCATAACTCCCAATATAGGTTATGACCGGTTATAACTTCCTTTACAATACTAGTTAGGATCTGTTGCACCATGTCACTAGATATATCTTATGACTTGTTACACCATGCTTCCCAATACTAGTCAGGATCGCTCATACCATGTCACTAGATATAGCTTATGACCGGTTATACCTTGCTTCCGAATACTAGTTAGCATAGGTTACACCCTATCACACAATATAAATTATGACCGGTTCTACCTTGATTCTCAACATAAGTTATGATCGGTTCTACCTTGTCATCTTGTATTGGTCATCCAAATATATTCAATGAAGAACCGGACCAGCACACTTAGATTTCCTTTTCGATTACAAAACAAGTTTGTGCATCTGCTTCCTTAAACTAATGTAATAATACATAGTTTCCTAGGATGAACACGCATACATCCTACACATAATCAAGTGATTACTAAATACGTAGACTATGTTGATTTCGTTTACGAAATTCAAAAGATAAATGTTATACTTTGTAATTTATATAATTCCTTGACACTTTGATCAACAAATACTCAATCTCCGTTTCTGGTTTCCCTATTCTAGGCTAACATTTCTCTTTTTCACTATTTTTATTTATTTTTACTCTTTTTTTTTACTACACAGGTACTCAGTATGCGTTTGACGCTATTTACACGAAAATTAAGTTTACATGTAACATAACTAAGAAATAATACATCTCCATAGTAAGGTTAACTTCAGACCCATTTCCCATAACTTTAAATGAGCTATAGATAAGGAAATAAGATTACCATAATGCTTGGCAAGGTTTTTAAACTCGTACAATTCACGATTCAAATCGTACGAGTCGATTTTGCGACTTTGGATTCAAGGGACAACACCCTGACCATTGAGCCACGCTTCATTTTGTCAATATACGATTCAAAATTTGACCATGAATCTACGATTCGATTCACGAGTTTTCAAAAACGATTCACTATTCGATTTACGATTTAAAAACCCAGGTGCTTGGCCTTACTTATATTTCCCTTACATTTAACACACCATACAATATGGGCCTTTTTCTCAATATTTTCTATCCCCTTACATTTAACACACATACATCGTAGGCCTTTTTGTCAATATTATTTATCTAGTCGATCGGGTCGCCCAATGGACTATTTTATATACTTTAAACAAAAATCCTTTTTGTAGTCATCTGGCATGTTAAACAAAAATCCTAAATAACACTCTGTTTAATGCCATGTGAGGTTATCTCTCTCTCTCTCTCTCATGCGATTGTGAGGCGATTATAGCCACCACTAAATTCATCACTAGTTACTAGTAACCACCATCAATAACTCAGAAACCACCAGTAAACTAGCCAGCAACCACCGCCTGCGACGGTGATGATAGGCGAAAACGACAATTAAATTCTTCAAATGTTAACTGAAGCAACCCTTCTCCAGATATTTTATCACACACCTTTGAGACAACAATTACAATCTTAATCTCTTTTGTTCCCTAACCTGAACTCTAAAAGTTGATGAGACTCTACAGCCACCAAGATTCCTTGATCCTGAGATACTAAGACACCAAGTTTTCTGTCACTAAAAACCCCTTTAAGACTCCAAGTTTTGATCCTATCGACTTCAAAGACACTGATTTCCTTCTTTTTCTGAAGACTGTTTGTGGGATAGGCTGTTAAGACCCAAATTTGGGCTTCAATCGATCGATTAGAAGACGCAGAAATTTGAATCTCTCTTCTCAATCCTCCTTGATTCCTCTTTAATTCTTTATTTAATCTTTAATTTGCTAAGTGTGTCCTTTCCTTTCAAAGTTTAGTTTCAGCAGTCTTTTTGAAGAACCCTAATTTCTCTTCTTTTTCTCCTAATTTTTGTTTTTGGGTCTGTTTTTGGATTGCTAATTTTTTTGTTTTCTGAGTCAGATTAGCTCCTTTCCCTTTTCTGGCTTCTTTATCTTTCAAACCCTTTGTTGATTCTTTAACAAATTGATTATTTTTCAAATTTCTTCCTTTCTTTTTTGTTTACTTTTATCTGCACTATGAAATTCTTTAAATTTTGCAAACGAAAATCAAAATCTCTCTCAAATATGATGCTTAATGTGTTGAATTCAGGCACCATTTGCTACAATTGGAAAAAAAGGAAACAACAAAGGAAAACTGGGTTTCTAAGAAATACTACTAAAAACATTTTGCTTCCTCTTCCCAAAGAATCTAACCATGCTGGTGACTTGTTTCGACTACATACTTTGAAAGGCTTGTTAAGATACAAAGAGGTAAGCCTAAACCCCATATTGTTGCCTACTAATTCTAGAAATGATGTCATTAAACCCAATAAATATACTGTCTATCTTCATACAGTTTTTAAATCTTGTGTTCTAACTGTTGAATGCAATAATGTGGAATTTCTCAAGTACTGTCTTATCCTTGTTTATTATCATGATAAAAAACTAGCAATATCGTTAAGATTGCAATGTGGTACTTATACATATATTGTGCTAGTTGAATTTAGATATCTTGTGATTTCCTATTTTTGGGAGTTTATAAATATGATAGCTTGGAATTGCCACGGCCTAGGGAAACTAGAAACGAGAAACAGCCTGCTTGACATCTTAAATAAAGAAAACCCTGATATTCTATTTCTTTCAGAAACTAAGCAGCAAACTACTGAGATGAAAAAAATCTTAAAAATGCTAAATGTTCACAACTACTTCATAGTACCTCCTAGGGGATCTGCTGGGGGCTTATGCCTCATTTGGAAAAATAATGTTAACATTATAATAGAAGACCATGCCTTTAATCATATTAATGCTACAATATCTGACCATATAGATAACAGCAGCTGGGTTCTCACCTGCCTTTATGGTAGTCCCTATAGAAAACTGAAACTTAAATCCTGGAACATTATAAAACAAATGGCTGAAACTATAGACAAACTGTGGATTGTCATTGGCGACCTAAATGTTGTCCTTCATGAGGAGGAAAAGAAAAGTAGATTTGCCTTTAAGAAAACTGAGGCAAAAATCTTTAATAATCTTATAAACAAATGAAATCTTATGGACCTAGGATTCACAGGATACACCTATACCTGGAATAACCATAGACAAGATGATGAGAACATAGAACAAAGACTAGATAGAGCCTTAGCGAACTGTAAATGGAACAGAAAATACCCAAAATCTAGCATAACACATCTAGGACCTTTAGCCTCTGATCATGTCCCTATCAAACTTAATATGCATAATCAATGGGATGATGGGCCCACTCATTTCAAATACTTTGGAGAGTAGATAAACCATGCTGACTGTAAAGCCCTAATTCAGGAGAGTTGGAACTTGAATGTCAAAGGTTCACCAGCTCATAAGGTGAACAAAAAACTGGGAAATGTTAAACAAATTCTTAGACTTTGGAACATAAAAATCTTTGGGAATATAAACAGTAACTTACAAAACATAAAGAAAAAGTTAGAACAAATCAACATGACAGATAACTACCCGAATAATACTTTTGAGCTAACCAAACTTAGAACTGATCTTGCTAAGTGGTATGCTATCCAAGAAAAATTTTGGAAAGATAAAAGCAGGGACCAGAACCTAGCTTTAGGTGATAGAAACATGAGATACTTTCACACAAAATCTAAACAACGGTTTAGAAGAAATAGAATTGATATGATAAGAAATGAAGACAATGTTTGGCTTAATACTAAAAAAGAGATATCTGAGTGTATAACCCAGCACTTTCTAAAAATTGCCACTACAGTTAAACCTAATATCGACCAGAATTTAATAAATCTGATCCCTCTAAGGTAACCCAAGATGACAATGATATGTTGTGTACTCTGCCGCTAGAAAGTGAAATAAAAAAAGACTCTTTTTTCTATGGAACCGGACAAAAGTCCGGGACCTGATGGTTTCCCTCCAAATTTCTTTCAACAAATTTGGAATATCATTAGTGCTGACCTAATAAAAATGGTTCAAACTTTTTTCGAAACTGGTAATATCTCCAAAGAGATGAATGCTTCTTTTATTTCTTTAATACCGAAAACTTTGAATCCTACAACTCCGGTTGAGTTCAGACCAATAGCTCTTGCTAATACCTGTTATAAAGTGATCTCTAAACTTATGGCAGGTCGCATGAAAGGACTATTAGGTAAACTGATCTCTCCCTTTCAGTCTGCCTTCATTCCTGGAAGGCAGATAGCCGAGAACATAACTTTAACTCACGAAATAATATATAAAATGAAAAACTCCAAATCCAAGAAAGGCTTTATGGGCTTAAAAATTGATATGTCCAAGGCATTCGATAGGGTCGAATGGGACTTTCTTCAACAGGTGATGATTAAAATGGGATTTAATAACAAATGGTGTAACTTAGTTCACCAATGTGTCTCTGCAACTACTTTATTTGTCCTCCTTAATGGTTCTCCCACAATTTTTTTTAAACCTACTAGGGGACTGCGTCAGGGAGATCCAATCTCCCCTTACCTATTCCTCTTTTGTATTGAAGCTTTGTCCCGATCTATCCAAAATACGGAGAATACTGGAAAGATTAAAGGCATAAAGCTGGTGCATCAGGCTCCCTCCTTGAGTCATCTCTTGTTCGCAGACGAATGCCTTGTCTTCTGTAAGATAAATGATCAAACTTGTCAAAATCTTGTTGATTTGTTCAAAGACTTCAGTTTGGCCTCTGGCCAACTAATTAACCTAAGTAAATCTGGGGTTTTCTTTAGTAAAAAAACTGAGACTAGTACTCGAAGAAGGGTTAAAGAAATACTAGGGGTCAATGCAATCCCTCTTACTGATAAGTACCTAGGTTCTCCCCTTTTCACTAATAGATCAAAAATTTCATGTTTTGAACCTTTACTTGATAACCGGAGAACTAGAATGTCTGGCTGGGATGGAATCAACCTAAACAATGCAGGGAAAACTGTAATGATAAAAAATGTTACTTCGTCAGTTTATGTGTATCAAATGAACTGTTTTAAAATACTAGTAAAAATTTGCAATCAGATAACAAAACTTCAAAGAAACTTTTGGTGGGGAAAAAATGAGAAGGGTTTGAACGAAAATGGGAAAAAAGGGGTTTGCTTAAAAAACTGGAATGCTATTTGTAAAAGACTAGAAGAGGGAGGGCTGGGAATAAAGAATGTTAGGAAGTTTAACATCGCCATGATAGCTAGGATGTGATGGAATCTAAATCAAAACCCTGAATCCCTATGCGCCACAATTTTAAAGGCCAAGTATTACCCAAACTGTGATATCTTACATATAAATAGCAAACCTAAAACAAATGATAGCTGGTTATGGAAAGGAATGCTTTCAGGGATCAACCAAATAAAGAAATGCTGCGTCTGGGATCTAGGAAATGGCAGAAACATCGACATTTGGGATGATTTATGGGTACCAGGTACTGATCTACCACTTCATAGAAACCCTGAATCTTCTGAGGGCTTTAATAAAGTTAGTGAACTAATAACTGAGCACAAGACCTGGGACCATGAGAAACTTGTTAAATGCTTCGATAATCAAACAGTTTCAAAAATAAAGGAAATTACAATACCAAGGGAAGAAAAATTGGATACTCCAAGATGGAATCTAAACAAAAAAGGTATGTTCTCTGTAAAATCTTTGTACAATCATATAAACAGTGATGAAAATGTGGAAACTAAATAGAGTAGGATATGGAATATGGAATATGAAGACAACACCGGCAGTTAAAATATTCATTTGGAAGGATGCCCATTCCATTCTCCCCAATAGCATGAGAGTGGCAACCATTTTACCTGATATAGATACTAAATGCAAATTGTGTAATGAAAGCCAAGAAACTCTATCTCATTTGTTCCTTCATTGTAATTACATCACTCAGGTATGGATGCACTTCAATTTCAATATGGAATTCATTAGGAATGGTACAACAACCTTTCATGAATGGTTAACAAATTGTTTTGAAAACCCGAAAAGGGGAGAGTATGATATAGACTGGCCTGTTCTTTGTAGTATTATAATTTGGTCTATTTGGAAAGTTAGATGTGATGTTGTGTTTAAAAACAAAAATAAAAACAGTATTGTAACTGCCAACAACATTATTGCTTTTATTAATAGCTACAATACAAAGGACTAAATCGAGTCAAAATATAATGGAGGATATGTATTACACTTCCAGAAATGATATTGTCCTCCAAATTATTAAAAACCCGGTTTTAGAGAAAGGAAGAAATCTGGCTCTACATATTAACATTGCTCAGACTATAACAGATTCTTCTATGAGAGCAGGGATTGGTTTAACTTTGATTGATCACACAGTAAAATCGAGAAAGCAAGAGGCTCCTTTATTGATAGTACGGCTATAGAAGAACTTGATAAAGCCGGAGCGAAAACTTTTCAATGGCCAAAATGTTGGAGTGGCCACAGAATCTCCTTTTAGAAGTAATTCGAAACCAACTCGTGTCTTCTTTGGTAGGAATGTATGCAGAAGCTAGAAGACAGCGTTATCTAATCAGTGAAGATTATGGAAACACAACAAAATTTGAAATAAACTTTCTATCCCAGGACTTTACTTTGGTTATGAGAAATGATGTATTATGGGCAGTAAAACTTTCTAATTTTTGTAAGAAGTATGAAATTGAACATAACTGGGCGGACTATAGCCTAAGGGCTTTATTAACCTATCTGAACATTCAACAGTGGAATGAAAATGTAATGAATACTCGGAACTCCATTTCTGGAATTTCTGAACAGCAACTATTAATGTATTGAGGTCCTCCTCTTTTTCTAAAAAAAAATAACAAAAAAAAATAACAAAAATCCTAAATCTCAATTGTTTAGTCGATTACATTTGGTACTCCTACATTTTAAATGCCTACGCTCTCTACGTGATTGTTTGTGACCACTTACTTTTTCGACTGTTTTGGTTTGTAGCGGGCTTTCACAGAGAAAGAGAGTGTGGAGTTTACACTTTGGGAACGGTCAAACAAAAAGAGTAATGACATGAAAAGGAAGCTTCGTGGTCAAATCCCTTTTGGCAGTCCAGTGACGTTATTTTTTTTTTTTTTGAAGCATGCATATATAATATAAAACCAACTAAATTGTTATTACACGACGTTATGAAAGCAACTAATCATTTATATCATACTCCTTTCTTCTCTAAAAGAAAGGCTTGTTTGTTGGAGCAAATGCTTGGTCCATTTCAAAAATAAGCAACTAATCATTTATATCATACTCCTTTCTTCTCTAAAAGAAAGGCTTGTTTCTTTATTTGGGTATTTCAAAAAAATAGGCTTGTTTCCATACGTGGAAAGTCAAATGTTATGATTTTAGTAGTATACCCATAGAGGGGATCACTTCTCTCTCTCCCTTTTCTATCTTAATATTAAAAGGGGACCACTTCTCTCTCCCGCCTCTCTTATAACAAATGAGTGAGGACCAAGGATAAATTAGGAAAAAACATGAAAAAGTGGCTTGGTTTTCTTAATTTTTGTGAAAACCAAACAAGCCTATTTTTTAGAGACGGAGTGAGTAGTATTTTGTTTAATTGGGTTTTTCTATGTAGGATTTTTGAGGGTTATTCTTTGAGTACGCTTACTAGCAATTGGAAGGCTATAATTGCCAATAGCTAATTCTTTTTCTTTTTGAGGGTTATTCTTTGTGACTTTTTTTTTTGCATTTTTTTTTTTTTTTTTTTTGTAGTTTTGTCACTCTTCTGCGACTGCTACTTCTTTTCTTTCTTTCTTTTTTGCTAAACCACCAAATATCATTCATTCACAGAACTTGAGAGATTACAAGTGGGATAAAACATTCCTTACAAACCAAAATACAACAAGTGATACTAACTAATAATCCGAGAAGAGAGAGATCGGAGAACCGTAAATGCACTAACATTGTGTATTCGAAAGAGAGAAAGATAACATTTTTTGTAGTACTATCCAACCATTTTGATATGATTTCTTCTTAAAGAAGATGTGCTCCCATGAGTAGAGAGTAATTTGCCCAGGTTTTTAATGAAGACGCTATTATCGGAGCAACTTGATCTTGTTGTTCTTCATAGAGACCCAAAGTTTGCCGAAGAAAAACGCCGTTCTTCAAACTCCCACTTGAACCAAACCAGAAATAGTGAATAAGGTGCAGTCAATTAACACCATAAAAGTGCAGAAAGAAGTGTGAAAACACACAATAATAAGAAGTCGATAAGCAACAACTAAGAAGCCGTTAATCGGCAAGAACAGAGAAGACCAAAAGCTAAACCTAGAATCAATAAACTACTGTAAAAACAAGCTATCGAAACTAAAACTTAAATCAAGCCTAGATCTATAGTGAGAAAGTAAAGAGGAGCTCAGATCTACTCCGTGGAGCAGATCTGAGTTCGTCGGAGAAACGCCTGATTTTGAATGTTTAGCTCGTCGGAAATCGCCGTAGAGTAGAGAAGTTTTGGAAATAAGAAACCATAATGGTCCTTTGATTAAAAAAAAAAAAAAAGTTTTCCATACAATCTGTATGTATACATAGGAAAAAGGGTAGATAAATACAGGGGTATTGTTAGTACTTTTGGGGTATACAAAAGAAGATCCTACCCTACATCAAATTCCCAACATTGTACTACCTTACTTACATTCCCCTTACTTTTAACACCATATGCCGTAGACCTTTACTTTCTCAATATCTTCTGTCCAACTGATGGTGTCCCAAATTGACTACTTACAATACTTTAAAACATTGACAATTTGACATCCTTTCGTATTCATCTGACATGTTAAAGAACAATCCTAAAATTCCAATACTCCAAAATCAGCTGTTTCAGCGATTACATTTGATACTCTTACATTCTAAACCTCAACATTCTCCACATGATTGTAACCACTTGCTTCTTTCCTGCCTATCTCTATCCGAGGCCTAGTCAAGTTTTCCACACTATCAATGCATATAGGACTTGTAAGAGATTTTTTTGTAACCAAAAACGAACTACTGCTAGAGTTGTTATGTAATAAACTACTACAATCAAACCAGTTACATTTAATGCTATTACATTTTAAATCACACGTTTTCAGTCTCACGTTTATTTAAGGGAGTATCAGCTGCACAAGTTGTCCATTCACTTAAACTCAAATTAGCTGATCAAAACAATGCTCATCCTGCAGCAGTTCCTTCACCATGCCTCCAGATTCAACAACACTGTCCTGTGATAATGGATATCATCGCAGTGGTCGTCATGCCCCAATGTTGTCAAACACCAACTTCGGGATATTCCTCTTTTCAGTGATCAATCTCGTTATGTTGAAATTTCAGAGCAGCACCAGTACTCCTGTTAAGGATCGAGCAAGAGAGAGGAGAGCTTAAACGCGCGGAAGCAATAGACTACATTGAGAATAACTTGGTGTATTTCTCATTAATTCTTCAAGATATTTATACAATCACAAGACTTGATTCTCAAGACAATTCCTAATATAACTCCCATATTACCTCTCAATTGTTTTTTTAAGGGCATTCGTGATCTACATGCTCCATCTTGAGGGAGGGTATTAGGAAATAAGATATGAGAGTCTATATTTAGGAGATATGCATTTAAATTATGGGAGTTATATTAGGAATTGTCTTGAGAATCAAGTCTTGTGATTGTATAAATATCTTGAAGAGTTAATGACGAAAATATCTTTCAATCGTAGTTTAGGGACATCTCGGTCCTCTTCGTAGTTTTTGGACATTTCGGTCCCCTTTGTAGTTTAAGGACGTTTCGGTCCCATCTTCGTAGTTTAAGGACGTTTCGGTCCCCTTCGGAAGTTTAAGGACATTACGGTCCCCTTTATAGTTTTTGGACATTGCGGTCCCCTTCGTATTTTAGGGACATTTCGGTCCTCTTCGGAAGTTTAAGGACATTACGGTCCCAATGGAAGTTTAGGGACATTACGGTCCTCTTCGTAGTTTAGGACATTTCGGTCCTCTTCGGAAGTTTAAGGACATTACGGTCCTCTTCGTAGTTTAGGGACATTTCGGTCCTATTCGTAGTTTAGGGATATTTCGGTCCTCTTCGGAAGTTTAAGGACATTACGGTCCTCTTCGTAGTTTTAGTAGAATACTTCTTGTACTCTTTTGACAACTCATAGGATTTTCACCTACTTTTGTTGTTCTCTGACTCACCTCTTGGTGATTGCTTCCCTTTCTTCTTCACAATCTTTTTGTTGTTTCTTCTTCTCTTCTTCTCTTGTTCTGGTCACGCTTTTGTTGCGAAAACCATCACACTTCTTTGATTTTCATGATTCTCTCACAATCTTTCATTTCGTCACGCTTCTTCCACAAGCTGTAAGTATTGTTTCTTGATATTTTACTGTTGCAAATTTGTCACGCTATTCAAATTTACCACATTTCTGAATTCGCAATAGATTTGCAACATTGTGACATACTTGTCACACACTTCTGTTTCTTAAATCATTCACGCATTTTAGCAAACACCTTCTCTCCTTCTCTTCTTATCATCTGAATTACGTACACACCTTCTTTTTAGTTTGACAACCGCAAAACCATACATGTTCTTAGTTTTACGAACCTGCAACATGTACCAATAGCACACACCACAGATTCCTACTCCTCTCCGTTGTGATTCATCACCAATACTATCAGCAGTTGCTTCCTGTTCTCCATCAACATAATCTTCCAACAAAGATTATCGATTGCGTAACCAAACTCCTCCTCTCTGTTCAAACTCCATTTTCTACCTTGGAAGAAATACATCTTTCCTTCATCCGGTATTTCACCTCCATCAACTTCATGCTAACCTTGTTCGTGTTCTTCGTGCTCGTTCCTTTCATGAGTCGCTCCATGATTTTCCTGACTCTCTCTTTTCCTTCTTTATCTCAGTCTAAAACAAACCCTTAATCAGTCACGATCTGTACCAACTTTTCCTTCAGCAGCGCGCCAAATGAACAAACCCATACTAACGGAGGGGATGCATCACACTTCTTAGCCAGAACCCATCTGTTAGCACCAGCATCTCACGGCAATAGAATCTTTCTTTTTTTTCCTTTCTGGAACTCTAAAAAACTTCCTTGTTTATCTCCCTTTCTAGCAAATCTTTGCTAGAAACTCGAATACGATAAGAATCTCGCTTTACTATCTCTTACAGCGACCCTTCTCCATCTCGGCTCAACATCGATCTCCTAATCCTTGTCAAGCGCTTTCAATCATGGTCGCTTCTAACTTCTTCATCTGAGACTGAACATCACGACCATCTGGCTGCGAGCTCAAGGCATAACCCTAGGCAACAAACCACTCTTAATCATCAGAACTTTGCGGCGTGTTTTTTCTTCTTCTTCTTTTTCTTCTCTGGTTCTTCTTTTACGACTTGCAAACTCTCTGATTTCTCTTCCTCTCCTCTCCTCCTCTCACCTTGCTCTGATACCATGTTAAGGATCGATCAAGAGAGAGGAGAGCTTAAACGCGCGGAAGCAATAAACTACATTGAGAATAACTTGGTGTATTTCTCATTAATTCTTCAAGATATTTATACAATCACAAGACTTGATTCTCAAGACAATTCCTAATATAACTCCCATAATTTAAATGCATATCTCCTAAATATAAACTCTCATATCTTATTTCCTAATAACTCCATATGAGTCCCATCCAGTTCTTATGAATTTCTCCACCATTGCTCTTCTTGCTGCTTTCCTCATTTTCACATCGACCTCATCAAGAAGTCCAACTGTAAGAAGTCTTTTGTTACGCAACTTCTCAGGATGGTTGCCAATATCGGTGATTCTATCTCTTCTGCTTCCTCTAAGATTTTCCTGGTTGGTCTATGCCGTATTGATCATTTATCATGTTTTGTATATTTATAATCAAGTTATAACTCGAATGGTGGAATAAATGTTCACTTTAGTCAAGGCGGTCTTCCTCAAATGTCTTAGCCGTTTCATCACCAACCATGATCAAGTAACAGAAGACAACCAACAAGAAGTACCCAATATTGAGCTTCCATTGTAATCTAATTATGTGGTCATTAGTTCATCTAAGAAGATTTGTCTAAGTAAATGCAGCATATTACATTAGTTCCTCGTTAATTGTTATTAATTCATCTATAAATTTCCATTAGCTCCTCGTTAGTCTTTCAAAAAAATAATTGATTAGGTTTTTGAGAATTTGGAAAGATAAAGGCGAAAGTTTTTAAGGTTTAGGTTTTTATGTTTTTTTTATTTTTACTGAAAATGGTAATGGATTGGTATATCTATTTCCTATCCCCATTTCCCCTAAATCCCATCCAAATTATATAAATCAATTTTTATTAACTCTATCTTGGTTGGGTAAACAAGACTCCCCTGCTGCATGGCTCAAACGTCATCTTCCTTCTTCCCCTATCCCTAATCCAATTCCCAAATTATCTCTATGACAAAAAAAAACAAAAAAAAAAAAACTACCGTGTAATCCTAAAACTGTTAATCCACCACTACTAACCATCAAACAGCATCTGTCCAATCTAATTAATTGTACAAATATAGGAAAGTAATTGATTTTTCTGTGTTTCTTGAACTTTTAATTAATATATTGATACGATTGATCTAATAGGGAAACATGTACGTTTGTTGTTTCAATTAGGTTTACATTTGTACTCAATCCCCGGATTCCACGATTCACGACTGTATAATGTATTGATTTAATTTAAATTGTCCATCCTATCATATTATGTTTGGAATAAAAGCAAGTTCGGATGACTATGATGAAAGTTTGGAATTCATCTTCTAACCTAGTTTAGATGGTGCTTTGAGAATTAGTTTCCGGTGATGAAAGTTTAGATTAAATATGGAGAATAATAGAGTGAGTTTTGTTTACCCATTCTAGAAAGAGTTAGACAAAATATGGTTTGGATAGTTGGGATGAGATTTAGGAAAAGTGGGGATGGGAAATAGGTAAAACCTTGGTATTTATATGAGTTAGTTTTAGAAATTAATTTGGAAGTATGTTATACTTTTGAGAAATTTGATACCATTTGATAAAGTTGGGAGAGAAATGTCATAGGCCCAGATAAGTGAACTAGGCCGCAATTTAGCCAGGCCAACAGTCTGACATTCTAAACAAAAAATCATAAAGTTGTACCTTTCCAAAATCAATTGTTTAATCAATTACATTCGGTACTCTTACATTCTCTACATGATTGTCACAGCTTACTTTTTGACTGTTTTGGTTTGAAGTGGGTTTTCAAACAGAGTGTCAAGCTTACTCTCAGGGAATGGTCAAACAAAAGGAATAATGACATGAAAAGGAAGCTTTGAGGTCTAACCCCTTTTGTAATTTGATGGACAATCCAGAATGGTGGCAAGAGAAGCAGGAATTGGGAAGCAATTGATCATTTGCATCATATGTACTTTGTTTAGTTGGAGCTTTACCTCGTAGGATATTTTAGGGTTATTTCTGAGTACGCTTATTAGAGCAATTCCTATGGGATTATCAAACCAAGAAAATGGATGTTCAAATGAACAGATCTGTTCATTTGAACACTGAGACATTCCAGTAGGCGCGCGTCTGGTGCAAGAACGCGCGTCATTCCCTAATAACTCCGGCGACAGCCTTAATGACGCCCGCGTTTGATGAAAGATCGCTCACTGATTCTCTATACTTTTGTTTACCGATAGAAGATATATAAATTGATATTATATAGAAAAATGGGGCCAGTAATCATTAGTGGAGCAATAACAAGAGTTAAATACTCAAAAGTGCAAATCAAAAAAACAAAAATACTTAAAAGTGAGACACAATGGTTACTATAGGTTGAGTTTTAAAACAATCTATAATACAAAACAAAGCTAGGCTAAGTTTTCCTGTCTGAGTGGTGGTCAGGATTTGTCCGTGGGAAAGATAAATCAAGGGTTGTGGTTCTCCTGACCACCCCCTACAACTCGCACACGTGACATTAATTCCAATATTATGAATGAAAAAATGGAATTTCAAAAATTATAACGGGGAGGTTCGAACTCATGACCTATTGTGTCATAAGAGTGGCCTCTAACCATTGTTCCACCTTGGTTGGAATTGATAGAAAAGATAAATCAACAGTGGTGGTTTGTTCAACTTAAATATCATAATTGCTTTATTAATTAGTGTTTCACTAATTGCACATAATAAATAATCTATTCATTATAAAGTGTTTCACTAATTGCTCATAATAAATGACTAATCATTTTTTAATTATAAATGTTTTATTAATTAATTATAATATTTAGTTCTAAGATTGTACTAACCATGACCGCAACATTAAATAATAATCAATCAAAACTAATTCCTTATTAGTATAGTATATGCATACAGCACAATAACGATTAGATCAATCAACATAAAAAAAAGATCTATGGTCATGGTTTGTTCAACTTAAATATTAATTAGTGTAAGTGTTTTATTAATTGGTGTCTCATTAATTTCTCATGATAAATGATTTATTAATTCTACATCATAAATGCCCCTTAATTAATATTAATACATGTCTCCATCAATAAATAATTTTGACAAAAATCAATAGATATTAGTGGTGGCGGTGGTTGTAGAAGAAGAAGTAGGTGGTGGAAGCGGTGGAAGGTGGTACTAAGTGGTGGAGGTGGTAATATTAGTTTTGGTGGAAGAAATAGTGGCGCTGGATGGTTTTCACGGTGGTGGTATTGGTTTTTTCTTTTTGCATCAAAAATTTATTTTTATTTTTTTACATGACGGGTAACATTGTGTTGTGAAAAATATAGTTGGTTGTTTTTAACACAATCAATAAGGGTGTGACAAATATTTTTGGGATGATGCCAAATCATATAAGACAAAATGGCTATTTTTGGTACCATTTTTCTATCTTTGGTAACCGTTCGTACGCATGATTTTCGATTAACGAGAAAAACAAATAGTTGAATAAATTAATTGACGACCTAAGTTTGTTAAACCTAAACTTTATACATGACGAGACTGATTAAAAGTTATAAGTGTGCCCAATATTCTACGAGGTATGGGCAATGGTGGTGTTGGAGAAAGAAGTGTTATCCGGTGGTTTTGTGGTGTTTGGCGGGTATTGATGAGAGTAATTGACTATGTTAATTATGTGCCGCTACAAAAGGGTAACACTATAAAGTAGAAATGTGGTTGATCGTCTTAATGCTAAAATAAACTCGGTTAAAATACATGAAAATTAAGAAGAAGAAGAAAACATTTTGGCGTCACGTTATATAATAAATAATACTAAAAAAATACATATTTAGTATCAAGGTTTCTCCTTCCAATAGATAAATCTAAGGTTGTATTGAGATCCCATAAGCGAAGTGCGAGTTTGTCTTGGATTTCTAAATGATAATGAATATAATGAAACGCTCCCTCTTGGTTTCTCCAATGAAAACCAAAACCTTCTAAAAAATAATCAATCGAACAACACTTAGATGGAGCGCATCACCACCGGTGTAAACTTCTACCGAATTGCTACATATCCGGTGAAATTTCTGATTAATGCGGTGATTTCGTCTCTAGTAATTTTTAACGAGGCATGCAATTAAATCTCTAATAGTAATTTTAAAGGTATTTAATAATTATGAAATTCTCTTATAAGTTTTTTTTATGCAAGTATTGATTTAACTTCGGTTCTTTTATATTTTTGTGTTAAGTTGATGACTTTTTAATTTGAATACATGTTTGGTTAATAAAATTTGATACGTATAGGGTGTTTTCTTTGTAACACTGATGTTCGTCTCTCATTTTTCCCGTTAGCACTTTTTTTCGATCCCATATTTGTAGACATCATTTGACTAATGTTGGGGTATTTGTTTAATCTCACGGCGATTAAACCCGGTATGTGTTATACACATTGAAGGCGATATAAGTTTGTGTTGTCTCTACCTTGAAACTAATAATTTTTCTTCAGAAGGTTAGTTAAATTTATGTGGATACAAATATCAATATGACTATGCTCTTTATTGCCCCAAATTACTTGAGTAACACTAGGTGTGAGAACGCCATTCATGCACAACTTAGCATAGTTGGTGTGAAACCTTTTTTATCCACGAATTTCTTCAATTTTATATTATCAATATGATTGAGAAAGAATCTTACACATGTTTTGATTTACTTTTGTAAGTTTGTTTTCGGGTCACATGTGTATATCTCGGCCTTCCAATAGCTAAGTGTTCTTCATTTTTATAACTCTCACATTTGCAAAATATAAATAAATAGTTTTTATCTATAGTAGGGAAAATATTATGGGTTTTTGCTTCACTCATAGAGCCTTAGTTATCAATAATTTGAGAACCAATGTAGTCATAAACATCATGGAGTTGGATTGCCGGTTTAGGTACGAGTCTTTGTTAGATGAAATATTCTTTTTGAAATTTAAAATTATGGTGTGATGGAACAATAAATAGGGAAAGTATCTATTTACTGTATTTTTTATTTTTTTTTCATGTTGGCACAACATTATTACTCCGTCCAGATAATAAATTGAAATAACATGCTTAAGTAAAAAATAAAAAGATCAGGTAACCCATTATTTTTCTACCCAAAACATATTCGAATATCAAAATAATTACTCACGAAAAAAATGAAGCAAGAGGAATGTGAACAATATCGTATTAAAGACAAAACATCCCGTGCCGTTACGGCACGGGTTAAGATCTAGTATTATATATACCCTAATATTATAATCAGTTTAGTAATATATTATTTGTACTTGTAATGAAAGGATGAGTCAGTGGGCGCTCAATCCATGGACGCGCGTCTTGCCCTGTGACGCCCGCGCGCCTATTATAATGGCGCCCTACGCTTTTCAATAGTGGAAAATCCAGTTTGGCCATCCACCTCGCTCAACAAACTTTTGAATTTGGCCATTGCCATAGGAATTGCTGTTAGGCGATTGGAATGTTGTAATTGCCAATAGCTAACTTTATGACTTTGTCTTTTGCATTTTTGGTAGTTTCGTCACTCTTATGGTGACTGCTACTTCTTTTATTAAATTTGCCGTTAAAAAATGTTTTCCACAACATATACGTACATAGATAGATAACAGGGTACTATTAATATTTTTGGGGTACATATAACGGGGTACTTGTTCAATCAATTACATTTGGTACTCTTAGGCTTAGTCCTATGGGCTAGATATCTAGCCGCTAGATTGGCCATCCACGTCAGCCTGGGCAACCTCCTAAGTCCTATGGGCTAGATATCTAGCCGCTAGTTTGGCCATCCACGTCATCTGTGAGCGCCTAACCATTCGGCGTTTTTTCAGCGCTCGCACCATTCGGCGTTTTGATTACTTTTTGAGCAGCCGAACAGTTGGCGTTTCAATCTCAAATAGTTAGATTTTGTGAGCGCCGAACGGTTCGGCGTTGAGACAACTTTTGAGCGCCGCACCATTCGGCGTTTCAATCTCGTAGATAGTGCGGCTTGCGAGCAAATCTTTAGGAGAGAAGTAGCCAGATTTAGTGTTAACTTTTTTCCCACACTTTTTTCATGATCTGCAACACTTTTTGGCCAATCTAACACTCCAATCTAGCCCATAGGACTTAGCCTAAGCCTAAGGGATACTGGCCCCTCTAACAAAAGGATCATATTCATACTCGAGGCCTGGATTCCGGCTAGGCTGGCTAACTATAAACAATTGGCGAATTTTTTGTACTGAAACGAACGAGTTTCTCTCTCTTAATACGAAGTCGACACCTGTTTTAACCTTTAATAAATTTTTGTTCCTTTTTTTTTTTTCGAAGCAAAATCTTTGTTCGTCTGAATCCTAAAGAGGTGAAAGTTTTTGGCTGAAAAAATATAAAAATTCCTCTCAATGCTTCGTCAGAACACCAATTTGTCACAGAAGGGTGGTGGTGGTGGTGTTAAAGAAGGGGCGAGGTTGTTAGATGAAGAAGCTCATACGGAGAAAAATGATCAACAGGAAGGCCTCATTCAAAGGGTTACGCAACTTGAAATTGAGGTATTTTCTTAATTGTTTTTCTCTTTCAATTACTTAAATTAGGGCTTATTCTACTGTTTGTCTTCAAATTTCTAGCAAAAATTAACTTTTCCTTTTTTCTCACTTCAAACTAGTTAGGGTTCTTATTTCTACAAAAAATTGGAAAAAACTTAGGTTACAATTTCTTAATTACATACATGATTGTGTCTTCAGTAATGATGAAACTGAAATGATATACAGTAGAATAGGTGTTGTGTAGTATATCATGTTACTAGATTCTTATCATTTTCTGTTTCAATGTGCATTCAGCTTCTTTTGATTGAAAACAAAAATTGGACTCTACATTCTGTCCAAGTCAAGGATGTTTTGGTACAAGCCAAGGAGTGTTTGCAAAAAATAAAATCCAATCATCTCATCACAAATTTCATAGTGGGAAAATTTAACAAGACACTGCGTGCTGCTGATGCCAAATTGGCTGAGGCTACTCGAAAGAGTTCTGAAATTCAAAGGAAACTGAAACAACTGGAAGCTCGTGAAAGTGACTTCATGTCCCTAATTTATTGATATCACGACTCTTCTTGCACACAATTTCTTTGTAGAATTTGTGTCTCAATTTTGATTTGTTCTTTCAAGGCGAGAAATGAATGAAGCAGCTATTGCTAAACAAAGAGAAGAATTGGACCAGCAACGGAAATCTCTAGCTGAGGAATTCAAAAACATGGCTTTTGCAATGGAGCAAAGACAAGCTGAAATCCACCGCATGGAAGAAGAGATAGGAAAATGAAACAAGGCAGTACAAAAGAAAATGAAGAAACACGAAGAGAAAGCGAAAGGCATTGATTTGAAGTGGAAAGAAATGAAAGTAAACGAGAAGTCTCTCAAATCTCAGGAAAAGGACTTGGAGAAGATAGAGAAGCAATCGGTCGCCGATAAAGAAAATGTGCAGAATCTAAGGTCTGATCTTGAGAAGAGCATGGCTAAGATTAAGGAGGAACAATTGCGGTTGTGTGAAGAGGAAGAAAAGCTCAAAGTAACTGAACAAGAGAGGAGGACAGAGCATTTGCGCCTGAAATCAGAATTGAAGCATGAGATAGCTAAGTGCAAGGAACGCGTGGGTCTGAAGCAGGATCAAGAGAATATTGAACGGGAACGGGGAGTAGAGGATGAACAGAAAACGGAGAGTACTGATGAGCTCAAACAAGTCAGGGAGGAGAGGGAAAGATTGGACCATGAGCGATCAGTTATGTCTGAAACTGCTCGCACTGAGTGTTAAGATATGCTACTTGATTTGAGCTGAGGAAAAGGGAGTTGGAGGAAAATATTCAAAATAGGTGGAAAAAAATTGCTAAAAACAAACTTGAGGAACAGCAGCGTGGCATGAAGGAAAACATGGAAAAGGTTGTCAACCTTCTAAAGGCGTTCAAAAAACATTTTCCTGGGGTTACCCTAGAGCTGTTGGAAGAGTCTTCTCAGTTCGAGGAGAATCAAAGGGAGACTACCTCTCTTGGACGAAAGAGGAATCATGCACAGACCACAACTAGGTGGATGCAGGAAGAGGCGGCAAACAATCCATCCAGAGTTGCAAACTTCTAGTGAAAGATTGCAAAAGTAAGTATACTACCTCATTTTCAAGTTTATACATTTTCATCTTTCCTTAACCTCTGATATGTACATTACCTCTAGTCTCAACTTCGCTAAACTAGTTCAATAGTGTACTTATAAGGGATCAATTTTTTTACTGAAGTTGCATGTAAATATGTCGACAGTTCTGTAAATAAGGCTGGCGATATAATGACTAGTTGCCTCCTAATGATGGCTTTTTCAAATTGATGTCTATCTGTCTATGGAGCTTTGAAAAATGCAGGCAATGCCGGTATTGGAGGAATTTTGTGCGGTGATGATGGGCATTTTACCCACTGCTTTCGCGAAGGACATTCACTAAAACTCTAATAATGTTGCTGAATCATGGTCAATTGAAAATGGAATGCAACTGGCAAGAGACACTGGAATCAAAATTTAATTGCCGGAAGTTATATACAGTAAGCACTTCACCTTAATTGTCGGAAGTACTTGGTTTTATAAGGTCTTCCGCGAGATATTTTCTTCACTTGTCTCTAGATTTTGTCCAGGTTCGCTTTTATCATTGCTATAGGGAGGGTAACTTTGCTGCCCATATTTTGTCTTGAAAAACAGCTAATGAATGTATATCTTGTGCGTCTATTGACAGGCCACCTGATTTTTTGAGTTTTGTTTCGTCTAGGGATGTACAGGGAAGAGCGCTCTTTAGATATGTAACGCTTAACTATTTTCCTATTAACATATAACTCTTGTTATCCCAAAAAAGTTAATTACTAGCTTTAGAAGTCTGCCCAATTACATCTTGTTCAGAAAATATTTGTAGTCTGCATAACAAAGAAAAACACCAAGACCCACCAAACAAATTAAAGCACCTACATATCTCTTATTTTGCCATACAATGCAAATTCCAGTCCAGAAACAAACTATTCCTTTTTCCAAGAGGATAAGCTAGGTGTCTCTGAGTACTTCCAGGTCGACTTCATTGCTGAATGTCTTTCACCCTTCACTGCATCTTCATCGGAAGCAAGAGATTCGAGTTCTGCCAGTTCTGCTTCAGTTAGTTTCACTGCTAAAGCTCCTACATTTTGATTTAGGTTTTCAACCTTTGTTGTGCCTGGTATTGTACAAACATCAGTTCCTTGATGATGTACCCACGCCAATGCAAGTTGGGACGGGCTGCATCCTTTCTTTTGAGCCAACTCATTTACCTTCTCAAATATATGTTTGTTCTGCTCTAGATTCTCTGGTTGAAACCTTGGCAGATTCTACAATAAATCCAACACATTTTTTGCGCACGTCAATAGTAGTCATGCTAGGCAAACAAATCTTTGTACTTTGAAAATACTTATACATCAACTTAAGTGCTAAGCTAAAGCATGGGATAAGAGATAGAGCTAGCAGACCTTCCGCGTGTCGTCATCAGCTAGGTTGTCAACCAACTTCGCCCCGGATGAAAAGAAGCCTCTTCCCAGAGGACTGTATGTAACGATTCCTATTCCAAGTTCTCTGGTAGCGTAGGACAGGAAACATCATTAGCTTGATAAACTTACAAAATACTCCTAATTACATGATCTAGTTCAAGTTTGCACAATTCTTAATGCTTGAGTGTCTCACCTACAGGTAGGGATAACGTCTTCCTCTGCATCCCTCGACCACAATGACCATTCCAACTGCACTGCTGTTATTGGATGAACAGCATGTGCTCTTCTAATAGTCGAGGCCGACGCCTCGGACAAACCTATGTATCTGATCTTCCCCTCATCAACGAGTTTTTTCAGTTCCATCATCTTTCATTAATGCAAGAAAACAACTTAATATTTAGGGTTCGTGACCACTGAAAATTTAAAAAAACAAAGTAAAAGTAAAAGAGAATTAAGGTTTCGAGGAAAACATACTGTAACTTCAATGGGAACCTTAGTATCAGTCCTATGCTGATAATAAAGATCAATATAATCAACCTGAAGTCTCTTCAGACTAGCTTCACAAGCAGCTCTAACATATTCAGGATCCCCACGGATCGACACCCTCCCACCATCTTCAAAGCTACAAGCAAATTTGGTAGCCAATTGAACCTTGTGTCTCTTACCAACAAGTGCTTTCCCAATGAGAATTTCATTAGTGAATGGACCATAAACATCTGAGGTATCTAAGAATGTGACACCCTTGTCTATGGCATGATGGATTAAATCTATCATGTCAGACTCGGGTTTTGCAGGACCATAGAAAGCTGACATACCCATACACCCAAGACCTTGTTTTGATACTTGAAAACCCTGAGAACCCAAATTCATCCTCCCAACTTCCATTTTCTTGTGTTTTTTCTTCTGTTTATGTTTCTGTCGATATTTCCATATATTGTAGCTCTACTTAGAGAACTCCTTTTCTTGAAGGGGAGTGCATGAATGTCGTCATCCATGACGCTGCAGGAAGTAAGTGCTCATTTTATAATACTAATCAGAAAGGAAAATGATACTTTGAGTACTACTAGACAGTCTAGACTATATGACAATCCATTCTCTTCTTATCTTAAATAAACAGACTATATGACAATTTTCTATATCGGCATTTTATTTTACTTTTTTTTTGTTTTGATTCAGACCTCAGGATGAACTCATCCTAACTATTGACCATATTAACGGTACTGTGTAACAGCAATTCGTAATCTCGAGTTCCTGTGAGGATGCTTTCTTAACAATAATAGTGAGCACAACATTCTGATGAGCGAGGAAGCTCCAATTTTTCAAGAAACCCCCATTCAAATCTCAAGAAGTTAAAAATAAGAAACCCCCATTCAACATAGGAAATACGAACACATGGAATGTCAAAATGATTCTAGTGGAGTGAGTTTGCTTGGGTAGGCCCAAACCCATCCAGCATGCAAAAGAGGAAAGTTAAAAAATGGTACTCATCATAACATCAAAATATCTACGAATTGAGTTCCACTTCCACATTTAGTCGAAGGATAGTAGAATTAAAATACAAGAATCCTATCATAGTTATTGATCTTCATTTTAAAACCCAACTGACGGGGAATAGCCCAGTTGGCTAGGGGTCGAACTCCCATACTTTCAGAGTTTAGAGTTTACCTCTAAATCTTAATCTCTGAATCTTCATTGCAGAAAGAGAAACAGCAACTGAACCTTTTTTTTTTTCCTGTAATTATTTGTGTAGCTTCTAAAACAAACTCATCTGTCTCCGTGTTAATCATCTCAGGAATTATTGGCACAAGTGAAAAGCCAAAATTGTTTCCCAATGGAGCTTTAGTCTGGTTGTGTCATCTGTTGAACTGTTTGATACGTAGTTATTTCTGTAGGGTTGAGAAACTCCTAAAGCCTTTGCTTGATGCTTCCATATGACACTGACGATCACATCAGTAATTGTCTGCGAAGAAGAAGAAAATCATACAATATTATGTAACGGAATTAAAAGCTTGTGTATTGTGAAAATCACTTTGTTGTAACAAAAAGCTTACCTACCCCAACAAGTCTTGCTTTGAGTTGTTTGATTTGATCAAGAGAGAATGTGGCGGTAGTGATTGAAGGTTTGACTTCAGTGCCAAAAGTACCTGATCTGATAGGGGTGGCATCACCCTCCAAAACACTACTCTTCACAAGACTAAATGTGACTTTTTACAGTATGCATGAAAATCGAGAAGAGCCCAACAACACTATTACTCTTTTTCATGTAGCCAGGTGACAGAATCTTCAGAAAAGTTAAATGGAAGAGAAGAGAAGGATTATTTGTTCTTTGCAAGCAACAACACTATTACTCTTTTTCATGTAGCCAGGTGACTGAATCTTCAGAAAAGTTAAATTGAACCTATATACACTCGAGCACAAGATAGGACTTACTCTATGAGCAGTCTGAACATAAGGGGACTTCCTAGAGAGTGCAACCTGCAAAAAAAAAAAAAAAAAAAGGATTCAAATGGATCCTTAAGTTCCAAATGAAATAAGGATTAAGAAAATGCTTTGTAAAGCATACCTGGAAGCTAGCAGGACCCTATTCAATGAAATTTAACTAGCTTCCTTTCACGTATTCCCTGCAAACTTTCATGAACCTGATTTCAGAAAAAGAAACCATAAACAAACAGGCAGAAAAATCTACAAACATTAAATAAGAGTTGATTACTGAAAATAATTGGACTACAAACACAAAGTCACCAGCAAGTAAGATTAGGACCTGAGCAAGGGTTACATTGAAAAATTAAATCAACACCATGTAAGTTCAAGTACACCAAAGCTAGAACATCCCAAAGTAAAAAACAATTACTCGAACAATAAAAAAAAACTTTGGCTCATAAATTGTCAATATGAAGGACGGATGGAAAATTAATACCAAAAAATCAAAATTCATTTAAAATCACAAGGAAATGAATTCAGTGCTTCCTTTTGGTAGTTTCTGCTCTTTCCATCCAGAACCAAAACTCATTCACGCAAAAGTTAATGTTCCCAGATAGTTACTTCTTCCTTCGTTTTTTTTTTTTTTTTTTGTAAATTCATAGGTAGTTACTTGAATAACAAAAAAAAATAATCAAAACATATGATATGGTCTTCAGTGCCACCTCCCATAGATTGAAACATATGATATGGTCCGACAATGAATATTTGTAACCATGGTCCATTTGACAAAAGGAAAACTAATTGGTGATGCCTTTTAACCCGGTGATGTGTAAAAACTGCTAACATTGTTGAACTTCAATGCTCAAAGCCTCAGACTATTCAGTTTTATAACTTATGAATAATAAATACACCATCATGCTTGCTTGACCATATCAATAATGAATTCTTGTTATCCCTACTTTTGACTCCAGGACTAAGGTGCCTAATTCAAACACCAAAGGCTAAATCCTATGCTAATATTTACAAGAAGGCTTCATAACCAAGATGTTGAATCTTCTAGACTAGACGAAAAGGGGTGTAGGCAAGTGACATTCCTATTCGTTTTGTCTTCTTGAACCAATTCCACAATAATAAGAATTTGAATGAACAACTACTGCCAAGCAGAAAACTGACTTTGTCAAACAAATGTGATGTTTCAAACAGCACATAAGCTATGAACTTCTTAGAAAGGGAAAGTCTAGAGAGAAGTTCAATCAGTATTTTACTTCTATATAATGAATTACTTATCATGAGAATATGAGATACAAAGATGAAATTTGGGTGATTAAATAAGAGGTTTTGCAACAAAATATTACCTGAGTTGGGTCTACTTCTCCTTGAATGATATTTAATATTGATATATATTTTGCTTGACTAGCTTCCTTAGTTCGAGCATGTTATTCTTGGTCTGCAAAACCATGTCATCCGTTTTAGAAGCAGGTTCATAGAAATAGGAAAGTTATGCAAGCATTTCAATCAGCATGGTGATCTTGCCTGCAGAAGTCTTCTCATAACGTCTAGTAGTGCAGTTTTGCAGATCACATTAGCCTGCCAATAAAAGAAGTATCAGCATCAGACCATTAGAACAACTTTTATTAGATGGCATTTATACTACTAAGAAAAAAAAACATAGGAAAAACAAAAATGTAAAAGAAGAAAAAGGAATAAGCAATAATAGTTATATCTGCAAGGGTGTGAATTCACGATTTCTGTTTGGTAATATTGGAGTGACTATCCATAACAAAAACAGGAGAGTAACAGAGTCAAATGTATTAGAGAGAACTTTGCCTGAATTTTAGGCAAATTTAGACCTTGTCAAAAAGAAGTTTCAGGAAAGAATATTTTGTATTTCCGAGCAAGGTTTAGAAAAGGTCACACTCTGTGTTATGAAGTTCAATGGATTATAGTTCAGGCTTAAAAAAATAAGCGAGTCATCTTTAGTTTAAACTGACTACTAGGCTACACATAATGCTAAGTTAAAAGCCTGTTGAGTCACACGAAAGGTTGAGAACTTCTTTACCATTTGGTGTTAAGTGTCAAGAAGGTCAACAATGAAGGTGATAGCTTTTCTCAACAATTCTCAAGTAAGTAACTTATTGTCATTTAGGAAAATTAGCAAGAAAGCAAGCTCATCCTCCACGCTCTGGAGCAGCACCCAGATCGACCTCTACGATGGTTTTGAGACTTCCCTTATTCTTCCTATATACACCATAATGGGAACCCCAAAATTCCTAGTGGCAAACAGAAACCAGTTTTTCTCAGCTCTCGGTTACTATAGATGCACATTAAGTTTTACCAATATCAAGTACCCACATAATGACAGCAGCCCCGAGATAAACTTATTTTCTGAAAAGCCATCCTTTATGGCACTCTAAAACTTGTCTTCTAAAAACTTTCCCATATAAACCATATATTAGGACTAGCATTGTTCTTATGTTGGATTGTTAGCATGTTGTTTCATTTATATATTTCTTAAATGAAAGTGTCCCAGGGATTACAGACTAGTTACCTTTTATTAGGACTTTGAAAGTAATTACATGCTACAGTTAAAGCTAATGCTAGACAATTTCATTGCAGATAAAGGTCTAAACTCACGGCAGTTAAAATGGGCCTACGTTTTACGTTTCAAAACATAATTGCTACAAAATGGGAGAGATTCATTAGTAACCTAAGTGTTCCTTACCCATAATTGCAAACTTAAAAAAGGGAACTTGAGGATTAGAAATAACCTGACGCTCCACTCTAAGTGGTGTATATCCAGTCATAAGAAATGGCAACTTGGTGTTGGGATTAAGGATGTAAGTAGTCCGACCAAGTCATTATTCATATATCCCGGATATCGTAGGGTGGTTGTACTTGCTGACATGACAGTAGAACCAAGGAATTTGTTTGTGCAAATGTAGGATTTGATAAATGAAGACGCTCCACGGCTATTCTATTCAGTGCAGTATTGTCAAGCACAACAACACAATCTGGATTTAGTGTTAGCCGCTTTAGCGTCAAAAGTGAGTTGTATGGTTGGACCACGACATCACTTGTCTCCATCTGATTTGGAAATACACTATATGTCTGAACAAGTTTTTTGCTATAGTGGTCATTCAGAGTCTCCAACAAATATGAACCCATTCCTGAGGCAAGACAAAGTAATTATCAATAATTTATTCCAAATAAGTAATCCAATAACCATGGCCAAACCAACCTTCCGCTGTATGGGGAGGCCTGAAGAAGTCCAGTAAAAAGCAAGTTGTAAAAGTGATTCGGGAAACGACCAGCCCAGTCTCCATTTGGCAGCAGCTTATACCAAATATAACTGAAAAAGAATAATGCAGCAACATGTGTGAGGAGTTTCGGCTTGTGATTTGCATAAAGGCATCTAATGTTCATGTTTCTGAATATATTTAACTATAGATATTGTTCAACATAAACTTCTTGGGATCGCGGACAGACAGGAAGTGGTCAGGTACTAAGCAATTGATGCATATATTTCACAACTTGACAGAGAATCCTCTAGGTTAACACAACCATACTGTACAATCACCTACTAGAACAACTATTAGAACCCGACTTCAAAATTCTATGCAAATTTTGACTTCAAGGAATGACTGCTAAATCATTTTCAATAAGAAAACAAAAAAGGAATGACTATTGAATTCAACTATCATACTAGGAAAAATTTAAAATCTTATGTAAATCTCCAATAATGCAAAAAAAGAAGAAAAAGAAAAAAATGTGGCCAGAAACACAACATGTACATAAACTAAATGTGATAAATTGATTCAGTGTTTACCATACAAGACTGATCTCATTGAACTACACATTGAAGACATAAAAGAGTCGGCACCAAATAAGAACCACAAACAACTAACATGTAAGAACCAACCTGACACTCCACTTCATCTGCAGTCATTGTTCCACCAGCCTTGGCTAGAAGGCCAAGCACCCTGCTGGCAAGGATGGGCATATAGTTAGAGAGCTTTGATACCTTGGAAGCACTCTCTCCAAGTGTCACGTCAATTAACTCATCAATGGCTCTTGGATCTCCCGAATCCTCAGCAACCTCAGTACTTTCCAACAGCCTGGTGAAACGATCATACAACTGATAAACGAGAAAAAGCCTCCCCGCTGAGGTCCCAAGCTTCTTCCTCAAATGTTTCTGCAAAGCTAATACAGCACTGTCATGTACCCACAATGATTAAAAAAAAAAGGTCAATGAAACCATCCTCTAAAGAGTTCAAATATGAAAGGTGTTTAGCAGCCAAGTGTTACTGTTTTACTCTGCGGGGTCAAGCAGTCAAGTGTGTGGATTATTGGCTCACACTTGACACCTAACGGGATGAGTAGCTATTAAGCCTGATCGACTTGAGTTAGTCATGGGGCTCATATTTCCAAATTAGAATTTGATAATGGGGTGTCATACTTCAAGTTCAAAGTTAGAATTTCAGAACTAGAATTTGAGAATCTCCTAAAAACACTGTTCATGAAAAGCTATTTACTCAAACCAATGCATGACAACTTCTTATAAGAAACGAATGTATCAACTACTATGAGCGTGTGAAAGGAACACATTGAGATTTATCAACAGATTGAACTACCACTAAGGATTGTCTCTGCAACTGCAACAATAAAGAATATGGCAGCGTTCTAACCCAATCAGAAAACAGAAAACTACAAACAAGATACTATAACATTGACATAATTTGAGATATAAAGTTCAGGATGGAATCATTTCTGTCCTAATTACCTAGTTTTGTTGTTCTAATTTTACAAACCAATTTTAGGACGGCCTTCCTCATCCAGCCAAAGTTCACCATTAAGAGAGGCATGCAACAAAGTAAACAAAAGGGGGGTAAGACTACATACCAGTAAAACGTATTCATCCCGTCAAATCCTTCAATTGATTTCAGAAGTAAGCTCTTAGTAACTCAACTGACCCCGGAATACCTTTATCAACTCAGGAGCTTCTTGAGATCAAAATTCTGATATCGGAGCATCTAGGGATACTCTTCTCCTTCAAACTTTAATTCAAAATCAATGGGGGTTTCTGCAATATCCAATGAATTGTGCACAACTCATTTCAATAACGAGGAGATCCCAAATTGCCATAATCTTCTTCTCAGAAAAAAAAAACATCATATAATGAGGAGCCCTAATTTGAAAAAGAAAAAATTAGTGTCGTTGCGCCCAAAGTTTTGTCATTGATATATATCGATGGAGTTACAAAGTTACACATCAGTCAAATTATGATGACTCAGGTCAATGTTTAATATGTGTCACCAGTTTGACCCTTCAAAAGTTACTTCTACTTTTCCCCGAAGCATAAGCACTTCTGCTTTTCATATCCAAACACCCTATTAATCCCCTTGTCAAAGAAAAATGTACTAGGATTAGTAGGGTACGGTTGGCGAGAACTTTTTTGTCCCCTTTTAGCCATCATAGAATTCTAGAATCTCAGGCTTGTAGTTTTGTTTTCTTTAATTTGTGATAATCAAAGTAAATCACAAACTGAATCTTCTGGATATCCACTTTCCTGTACCCTCCTCTAAAAGGTGTTAATTTGATAGGTATATTGGATTGGTTCAGTAGCTAATCGAATGGGCCATTACCATGCGTGCTTAGGTACCCGTATATTATTTTATAATTCTTATAGTTAAATCAAAGAAGGAAATTGAAATATCAAGTACAAACTTGTACAATTATCAATTTGGCATTGGATGTAGAATGTCTAGGCTTGACTTAACTCTAGGAGACGATGATTGGATATTGAATTTTAACGAAGCAAAACCCTTTCATTAGAAATTTTTAGGCTCTAATCATCGTCATGTGCTTTTAATTTCTAACCCATCTCATGAAAAGTTGTATATACCTTGGAGGTATTTGGAATGTTGGATGAATGGTAACTCTTGTACTGATGAAATTTTGAATGCTTGGACTAATACCTTATCTGGTTATCCTAGTCATGTTTTGATTTAAAAACTAGGTGTAACTAGATGATATCAATCTGGCTTTTGTTTTTACTCGGGAGTCCAATTTCATTGCACTAGTAAACCAGCGAAAAGAAAATTAATGATTTTGAAGGGAATCGGATTCCTATGAATCAAATTTTTAAATTACATAGAGTTGATTTGTGTTGTTCGGTTCAAGGAATTGGACTGGCCACATTCCCTCGAAATTGGATTACCAATGAAATGATGAGGGTACCAAGTACACCACAATCTTTTCGAATCTAATGGCCTTTAAATATACAACTAGAGAGATGCTTTTACAATTAAATAACTTTTAATGCGGAAAGAGTAAAAGCACACATGCACAACAATTTTGTTAACGAGAAAACCACAAATGCAGAAAAATTGTGGGACCTAGTCTACTTTTGAATAATCTCATAATTAAACCTCTATACAAAGATACCGCCAACTTCATATAATTGAGACCAACTAAGCTACCCCTAGTTATCTAGTTTCTTCAGTATCCCTGCGCCTACAATCATTCAATCCAATGCACATGAATCCTAAAATAGAATCCACTATCTTAAGTTGCTTCAGTCTCTCTGAAAACTTTAAGCACTCAACCATTTGGATCTTCTTCCAAACAGTAAAGGAGTAATCTGTTTGGTAACCACTATTCTATCTCAGGAAGTCAATCAGAGATATGTATATGTTGAGTGTGACAAAGGATTTTCTGTTTAAAATGGATTAAACTCATTTTTCGGGTTTTAGATCTTCTAAGATATGGATTTAACAAGTTAACCAGATCAAGTCAAACAGAACTACCAGATTCGGATACTGAAGAGTACCACCAAATGATAACACGCTGAAAGACAAACCAGATCTAGTTGGATCCCAGCCGATCAAGTTTGTGCACAAAGCAAATCATGAAGATATAAAACTAATAGAACTTTATTTTTCAATAGTATTGTACTTGCACAATAACAAACTTGATTCCCGACTCATGGCCGATCACGCATTGTAATATGTGATGTTAACAATAGATTATTACATGTCAATTTTAAACTCTTCGATCTAGTTTGAGTGACCTTATGACATAAGAGAGTGCTCTCGAGAATAATAAAACTAGGTGCAATCAAGAGATAACTATCATTAGTCTAATAGACGATTCTAGCTTCCCACCAACTAAGTACTAATAGATTTATTCCCCGATCCTAAAGAAATCTTTAAACTAGCGGATGTAAGAAATTTCACCTAATTAGGCTACTCTCCTCTCCAAGAAAAGAATACTATTAGTCAGCAACACCTGAAAAAACAAAGATGAAATTATCCTCGCTCAGGATAAGTTTGTAATAAGAACAAACTTTACTATATATAGACAAAGATAGTTCGGACACTAAGGAATTCCCATAACCTAAGATATTCAAAAGATACGCAATAAAGCACCTTTATGAATTCCAACCAATATTCAACAAAGAAACCGAAATAAAAGATAACTCAATGTTAGCTAGCGATTAACCAATATATATTTCCAGGATATATGTTTTGATTATTGGTTAAACAAAAATGTTAATTTAGAAAATCTCAAAAAGATTCTCTATTATTTTCGATTTGGGATCTCAACTTGAGTATCAAGGAATATTTTTAAACAATTAAGAAATAAGATTTCAGCGCATGTTCAAATTACTCATTATGTCGACATCTTGAACTTTTCTAATTTGCAAACCTAATTTCCAAATCACAAAAATCCTAATATGTACGTCACTTATAGAAATCGGTTTTGCCTATTGGGATCGATTTTACCATGATACCTAAAGTAAGTTAGGATCGATTCTACCTTGACCCTGAATATGGGTAGAACCGGTTCTACCTTGATTCCTAATATAAGTTAGGATCAAGCTTTCTACCTTGGTGAAAATGCTAGGTCTAACAACCACACGCAACAATTCGTTTGGCAATCTCGTAGGACTTACTCCAATACACTTTCTAGAGAATCAACTAGATAGTCGACTCAATTCTGAGTAAAGTATATTAAAGAGTTTAATATCTCTGTTTCACAATGTAATTAGCAAATCAAACAGATACAAATCCGCGAGCCTGATTATTATGTGAAACAACTTGAATGGTACCAAATACCAATGTTCAAGTGTCAATCAATGTAAATCAACAACCAAAGATTGGATATTCTAATTGATTGATCTTAACGCACAACCTGTGATATTTCAATTATATAACAAAATATAATGCGAAAAAGAAATAACACAAATACCAGAATTTTGTTAACGAGGAAACCGCAAATGAAGAAAAAACCCGGGACCTAGTCCAGATTGAACACCACAATGTATTATGCCGCTATAGGCTCTAGCCTACTACCAATTAACTTCGGACAGGACTATAGTTGAACCCTAATCAATCTCACACTGATTCAAGGTACAACTTGCTTTTACGTCTCGATCCCACAGGATACTACACACTTGATTCCCTTAGCTGATCTCACCCACAACTATGAGTTGCTACGACCCAAAGTCGAAGACTTGATAGACAAATCCATCTCACACAAAAGTCTATATGATTGAATAAATTTGTCTCCCAGCATAAAATACCCAAGAGTTTTTGTTCTGTCTTTTGATAAATCAAGGTGAACAAGAACCAATTGATAAACTGTACTTATATTCCCGAAGCATCCTAGTATTATCAATCACCTCAGAATAATCTTAATCGACTAGCGAAACAAGATATTGTGGAATCACAAATAATGAGACGAAGGTGTTTGTGATTACTTTTCTATTTTCCTACCGGAGATATAAATATCAATCCAATCTTACGATTGCACTCAATCACGATAGAAACATCAAGATCAGATCACGCAACTACAAAGATAATAGTTGGGTATGGATTCACAATCCCAATGAAGTCTTCAATTCTTTAACCTACAGGGTCTCGAGAAGAAACCTAAGGTTAAAGGATAATCGACTCTAGTTATGCAACTAGTAGAACACAGGAGGTGTGGGGATTAGGTTTCCCAGTTGCTAGAATTCTCCTTTATATAGTTTTCAAATCAGGGTTTGCAATCCAAGTTACCTTGGTAACAAAGCATTCAATATCCACCGTTAGATGAAAACCTTATTCAACCAAGCTAATATATTTCAACCGTTAGATCAAACTTAGATTGTTACACACAAATGAAATGTACCCTCATTTAGGTTTATGTAACCATACCTAAACGTGTACACCATGTTGGTTCACAAATATTTAACCGAGGTTAGCCATATGATTACTCTCATATCAACCGTATTCATCTCAACCATAACTAGTTCAAATGACTCAAATGAAACTAGTTAAAGAGTTGTTCAATTTTTATATTCTCATAGAATTATACAAGAACACAATTGAAGCAAAAATCGGTTTGATTCACTCGACTAAATACATGAACATTATATCCACGGTTTGAAAAGATTGCATTCCTTATTGATAAATGTTTAGGTTCATGTACAACCGATTTTAGAAAGTAACCTACTTAAGTATGCGTATGGTTATGCATACTTAAGTAACCGGATTTGAGTTTTTTTTAGTTTTCAAACTCAGGAGAAATTCACAGACGTGAATTTTCCGCCAGTATGCATACGGGTACGTGTACTTTAGGTAACCGAATGAGTTTGGTTTTAGTTTTCAAACTCAGTAGAAATTCACGGACGTAAACTTCCGCATGTACGCATACTTACCCAGTCTCCTACAACCTTTTTGTATACACACAAGTATGCATACTTTAAGTTCCCGATTTTTGACTTATACACTAATGTGCGAACACACTATGCTTATATACAAATATGGTTACAAAAACTCTTTATTTCAATCATTGAAACATTCTTCTATAATGATAATAGCCGTTTTCACACACTATTAGCATCAAAGCAATTTTGAAGATATTGAAATAATCATTATCGAAACATTCCAAGCCTACATCAAATGATTGTATCACAAAACCATGTAATATGTTACTCGGAAATTTTCTCATGATATAAAATGAACTTGGTCGAAGTGAAATCTTACCAACAGATATACTCAGCTCGAAATCTCAATCTCAAATGTGTATAGAGAAAACTATATTGTAACACGACTTATGTCTCAATATAGGAGATAGTAGAAATAGACTTTCCAAGTGATAGATGATTTCAAGTCTCCACATACCTTTTGTCGAAGAAGTTCCACAAGCTCCCCTTAATTAGTAGTTCTTCGTCTTCAAATGATGAACTCCGTGAAACTAAGCTCCACTACACAATCTATGTCCTAGTCCGAGACATCTATAAATAAGCTAAAAATCAAGACTTATAGTTTTGATCACTACCATTGACAAGCATGCTTGAGATCGCAATGCATGCGAGTTCGACTGAGGAGTGCTCTAATAATCTCCCAATTTCTCAATTTTAGTGACAAAACTATCAATACATGTGGATTACAAACTAAATAAAAATTGTAACTTCTCATCCAAATGCTTGATCTCCTTGACATCTTCAACACGACTCGAAATCTTCGTCACTTCCAAGTACTCCATGATCCTAAAGGTTGTAAGTTCATAATCATAGTTGTTGAAGATCCGTAGCGATAACAATGAAAAAACAAAGTGCTCTCGATCATTGTTATGCACTGTCATAGTATTATTACACAACATCAAAGTTCAATTTTATCACAACTTTAACAACAATAATATGGTACCATGTATCACTCCCCCTTAGTCAATACTTCATCTCAACATGAAAACCACTCCCCCTTACATAACGATCCGTAAACCATATGTATTTGTAGTGTCACACTACACATTAATTCTCCCCTTTTTTGTCAATATAAATTGGCAAAGGTACGAAAACTAGTGGGATCCTCATAAAATTTTCATAGAGATACTTCATGACCAAAAGAGAATACCATATCAACTTATTTAGATGCCATCATAAAGCCGAAGCTAAATGCATTCATCAAGGAGTTTATAAAGATACAAGATAACCCCTATAATATTCCACAGCCGCACTCCCCACAAAGATTTGGCAATTAAGCACAAGTTCAAAAAGAACTCTGAAAAGGCGAGGGTACCCAAATATACCTCAAGCTAAAAAATTTCCTACCTATAAGTCCTTTCTCCGAAAGTGATTGTCTATGGACAGAGTCGAGACAATACAACTAATCGGCTCACACTTCGTGTGATCGTCTATGGATACGAGATCGAGACAATACAACAACGAAGTATGTTTACTTGATGCAAAGGTTCGGACTTAACCAAACACAATATGATTGCTTATCAAGTAAATAGGAATTAACGTTTGTGTAATTTACTTTAATTATAATAAAACAATTATAATGCGGAAATATAAAGTAAATGACACATCAAGATTTTGTTAACGAGGAAACCGCAAATGCAAAAAAAACCCGGGACCTTGTCCAGAATTGAATACTCTCAGGATTAAGCCGCTACAAAATTACGCCTAACTTCGTATAATTGAGACCAATCAACTAAACCTATTGTTCACCTAGTTCCATCTATATTCCCACTCCTCCAACTTATAAATAATTCACGTACTTGGAACGATTCTTTTGGTTCGTATTCCAAACAGTAAAGGAACAACAAATCTTTTTGGTATCAACTCACTTAAACCAAGTGATATGAGTCGGACAAAGGCTCTTCCGTTTATCTTAACATAAACTTCTTCGTCAGGTACTTAGATCTATCTTATGTTCAATTACCGAAGTAATCGTTTAAGATTAAGCCAACAACACTTTTAATCCAAAGAATTATGTTGATGCCGATCTACTCAATTAATCAATCCAATCTACCACAAGGATAAACCGATTATTAGTTGGATCCTCTTTTACTAAAACAAGTATTGTGCACACCAAAGATTATAAACCCAAGTCATATCTTCAATATCTTCTTTGTCTTCAAATCTTCTTAAATCTTCAATAAAAACCGCACACAATCACTTGAATCTCTTGTGATCAATCACGCACAAAACGGAGTCTCATAACAATGGATTATCACAAGATCGTATTTAAACTAACAACAGCTTAAAAGATCCTCAGCCGAAACTCGAACTAGTTTGAGTGAATCTTATATCAAGAGAAGATTCTCAACCATAAACAAACTAGGTGCAATCAGATTTCAACCACCGTTAGTCAATCAAATCAATCAAAACAAAAAAAGATAAACCGCAATTATCTAGTTTCCCACCAACGGTACACACTAGAGCTTCTCAATCCCAAAGAAGACTTTAAACTGAGCGGCCATAAGAGATCTCACCTAATTAGGTTACTCGCCTCTCCGAATAGGCAGCTACACCAGTAACAACGACAAAAGAGGAAGTCTGTTGTTACGAAGGATTAGTTTACTAGAACGACAAACTTTAAGTATTTATAGACAAGGAAGTTTGGAAACCAAGGAATTTCCAAAACCCAAAATATTCTCAAGATATTCATTAAAGCACAAGTTCGGTTTTCATAATTCCTGGAAATGCTCTGTCCAAAAATAATAATCGAAATCTCTCGGAAAATCTAATTAGTAAATCCACATACTAATTCTTATATTTCCCTAAAAAATGAAATTAATAACCTTAATTAAAAGATTCTTAACTTACTTATGTTTTGATCCTGGGATTCTCTTCCCTTAGCTATTAAGGAATATCTTTGAACAATTAAAGAAATAAACATTCACAAAGACGTGTTCAAAGTATGTCGACATCCTTACTTTGTAAGTTCTGTTTCACACTTACAACTTTGAAACCGATTTGCCACACTTCCAAAAAAGTTTAGAATTGGTTCATCTGACTTCAAGTTTAGAATTGGTTCATCTGACTTTCAAGAACTATGTGATTGATTAAACAAACATTCAATCACAATCATGGGATTAACGGTTCTACCAAAACAAGTTTCGGTTCTACCTTCCATGTGAGTATCGTGCATAGTCACACTAGCTTTCCAAAATTCGGTTGACTAGGTACTAGGATCGGTTCCCCACATATATATGGTATCTAACTTATATGTGTTGCACGTGTCCATAGGATCGGTTCCCCTTTTCCTAAAAACGTGTTGCACATGTCCATAGGATCAGTTCCCCTTTCTGCTATAAACCTTGTTGCACCCCATACAAGGATCGATTCCCTTTTGTGATGTACTACAACTCTTACTAGGATCGGTTCCCCTTTCGCATATTTGGTCAGACATAAAATCACAAACCCGATCATAACATCTCAGGTGATTACTTAAGATCGGTTTCACTAATAAAAGTCATACCAATACATAAGTCAGGCCTTTGTGAATAGTTCTACCAAGAACAAAAACAAGTTGTGAGCGGTTATACTCAATCACACATATTGGTTGTTCATAAGATATGCAATGAATAACAAAACCAATAACACCTGGCAATTTCCTTTTCGATTCACAAACAAGTTTATGAACTTACTTCCTTAGAACACATGTAAAACATTGTTCCCTAAGATGAAATCCTCACCTCATACCCATACATAATCACAATAGCATTCAAATGATTATGGCGATGTCTTATCTACAAAGTTTAATGGTTAAGCAATAAACCTCGTATTGCATTCCTTAATACTATGTCTATCTAGAGTTCAAATATGCTTCGCAATTTTGTTTTCAATATGCACGACTTGAAAGATACGTTATGGAATGAAACAGTTCAAGTCAAATATCACTAACCTCAAGTGGAAGGATGATTATTGTCGTTGTAGCTCCTTGCTTATTCACATCTTCAAGACTTCGCAATACTTGTAATGTCTCATATCCTAATACTTTCAAGCTAACCTATACGAAATTGACTCTAGTACATAACCAAGCGACTCTTAACATGAGTTTTGATTCACTAAATTATGACAACCAAACTTGACATACCAACGCTTGGTGGGTTCAACCGAGCCATGCTTTAACAAACTCTCCCCCATAATATGTCATTCCCGAAAGAACAACAAAGACGACCTTGCTTTTACAAGAAAATAAGGATTTCTTTGGATAAAATCAAATCACATGAAAACATGAATTTGTATCCAAAATATTCAATTGAATTAATCACAAGAGAACCCATGATTAATGCAATCGAAATACACAACTAAATTAACCACAAGAAAACCCATGATCAATTCAATTGGTCATGCTCGTCATAAGAGAACTTGACCGTCACGTCGTAAGCGTCAAAATAAATTACACTTTCTTACTACTCAAAATATAAATATAGCAAGGGCAAGAAAGGATCGATCCCACATAGAGGTCTAGGTTGTCAAATTGTTTCGGTTTCCTATATAAAACACCGGGAGTTTTCTGATTTTTATGAAAGTAAAATAAACTAAAAGCAAATAAATAAAAGTAAACAAATAGATTCAAGGATAAGAAATATTGGTTAAGGATTTCGTTTTCATTCACTAACATGCTTTTCACAATAACTAGAATTGATATTTAATCTCAACTTTTATCAAAGACCCTAGAATACCTTGATCGCAAGTATATCCCGCAAATCTCCTCATGTCATCAACAAACACATTAAAAGATGCGAATATGAATTCTATCTAAAGGAACAACCTAACGTGTAAAAGCACTAATCAAGTTTAATTCCCTAGATGCATTAGGTTCTATGAAATCAAAGCCAATCAAAGCAATCGAACGTGTAAAAGCACTAATCCGATTTAACAAAGGTTACGATTCACATATGATCATAAGAATATATCACTACAAACTATAATCATATTATGCTACTTGTATTCAAGGAATATCACTTTACGTATAATAAACCCTAAACTAGCAATAGATGTGATTAGAAGTTCTACCAATTTGCAACTTGACAAAACAATCAATCAATCATAAAACAATATTTTCGCAGAATTGCAAACGATAAATATGAGACAAAACTAATATATTGAATCAAAGAATCATATTATGTGAAATCCAACTATTCCATAACCAATAATAAACTTAGGTACTCATGTTAATGGAGTTCATAACAAGGAGAAAGAGAAAAGACTTCATGTTTCTAAACCCTAGAACAAAGTAGTGGCCAAAAAGAATTATAATAAAGATCAAAGATATGTGTTTTGAGAAAAGTCTTCTCTTTTATTACAGAACTCCTGAAATTGAGAAAAGGGAAAAGAGGCACAACCATAAGCAGAATTGCGAGAGAGAAAATCGAGAGAAGAAACTGTGAGTTAAATGATGATTTGGGTGATGGTCGTTGAGCGAAGCAGATAAGAAACTGGAAATAGATGAAGGGTTTGTTCGAGAAGATAAAGATGATGGCCATCTTGAGTTGAAATCGAGAAGATGCTGTTAAGCCAGAAGATGCAGTCGAGAATCGAGAGACTACAGAGATGATGGGAAGAGATGGAGAGCAAGATGGGTTCGATTGTGGTGGTTCAATCTAGGGTTCGGACTCGAGTTGGTGCTTGTTGATAATCACCGAGAAGAGATCGATGAAATAAGGTTAGGTTTGAAGATGGGTTTGTGATTTCATTGCTGATGGTGCGATTCGTGAGATTGAGAGCCGAATGTTTATCACTGCTGTCAGCGAACTCAAACAGATGGAAGAAGAGTTTGGTGACGCCGTAAATCGAGGGTTTGGCCAAAATTTGATCGCGGTCGTAAGCGTCAAAAATAAATTACACTTTATTACTACTCAAAATATAAATATAGCAAGGGCAAGAAAGGATCGATCCCACAGAGAGGTCTAGGTTGTCAAATTGTTTCGGTTCCCTATAAATAACACCGGAGTATTTTAATGATTTTTATAAAAGCAAACAAAAATAAAAGCAAATAAAGAAAAGTAAACAAATAAATTCAAAGATATGAAAGCATTGGTTAAGGATTTCGTTTTCATTCACAAACATGTTTTCAACACAATAACTAGAATTGATATTTTAATCTCAACTTTTATCAAAGACCCTAGAATACCTTGATCGCAAGTATATCCCGCAAATCTCCTCATGTCATCAACAAACACATTAAAAGATGCGAATATGAATTCTATCTAAAGGAACAACCTAACGTGTAAAAGCACTAATCAAGTTTAATTCCCTAGATGCATTAGGTTCTATGAAATCAAAGCCAATCAAAGCAATCGAACGTGTAAAAGCACTAATCCGATTTAACAAAGGTTACGATTCACATATGATCATAAGAATATATCACTACAAACTATAATCATATTATGCTACTTGTATTCAAGGAATATCACTTTTACGTATAATAAACCCTAAACTAGCAATAGATGTGATTAGAAGTTCTACCAATTTGCAACTTGACAAAACAATCAATCAATCATAAAACAATATTTTCAGAGAATTGCAAACGATAAATATGAGACAAAACTAATATATTGAATCAAAGAATCATATTATGTGAAATCCAACTATTCCATAACCAATAATAAACTTAGGTACTCCCTGTTAATGGAGTTCATAACAAGGAGAAAGAGAAAAGACTTCATGTTTCTAAACCCTAGAACAAAGTAGTGGCCAAAAAGAATTATAATAAAGATCAAAGATATGTGTTTTGAGAAAAGTCTTCTCTTTTATAGCTCCACTCCTTCCAAAATTAGGTTTTGTCTTCAAAGTCCATTAGTTAGAGTCCACCAAGCCCACAAGTGAGAGAAACCGTGTAGCAATTCTCGTCCCAAAACGCTCGCGGGAAATCGGGATCACGGCGGGAAATCGGCTTAAGTTGGTCGAAATATATCTCAGTGGCGGCAAAGTCCACCCGCCACCGGCCAACGGGTCAGACCGAGTCATACCGAAGTCAACGAGTCAACTCGTGTTAGAAGGAGTCAGTCCGCCCGGGTCGTGGTCGACCCAAGTCACCGTGGTCGATATGGCCGGTCTTCTCTCGCTAGCTGAGTGGGTTATTTGCCAGGCCACTGCACATGTCAGGGCTGTGCTGCACTATCATTGTGCATCAGCACTCCTTGGCCAGCCATCTTGGCTGTGCAACCTGCAAATCATGTTCCTTCTGTAGCATTCAGCCAAACCACCAGTTCAGCTCAATCTGCAGCTTCTTCCTGCTGCTACCAAATACATCCAATTGATTCTATCACAAGCCACCTGAGACAACAGCATATACAACTCCAATAAAGGCCTGCACCCCATCAAAGAAACCACAAGCCACCACCACTTACAATGCAGCATGCCACAGCAACCACACCAACATCTCCAATTCCATACTTGTGCACCTGCAACACTGAGTTCAAGCCACCAAACAGAAATACCCCTTTCAGCTGCATCATGTCTAACCCACAATTATAGCTCCAATACTTACATCAAGCAACATCTACTCAACCTCCTTATCTGATATTTCATTTGGATAACTCGCATTCTAGTGCTACCACCTTTCCATCACTTTCCATACAACCAACCCATTTGATTTCCCTTGAGCTCAAGCTACTCCAAAGATTACACCACCACCGCAACTCCGCTTGCAAGCATTCCACCATCCTCACAGATTACCTTGAGCATCAGCAGCACAGCTCCCATTGCAGACCACAATCACCATTCCAGAGCAACAACTCCACTGCCATTACAGCCTTCTTCCCACTTCTTACAGCTCCAGTACTTGTAACTGCAATTCAATACCATTCTCTCATTTTCACTGCTATTATCAACACCAACAACATCCAGCTGCTCTTGCACACTAGAAATGCATCTCATTCTTAAGCCAACATAGCTTCATACTCCTTCTACCAAGCATCACCTGCAAGCCATCTCCTCAGCCAATAAACACACACAATTCTTCTCATGGCAACAAGACTCTCCTCCCGCAATTCCAGTGTTTCCAGTTCAAATGTTCATCATCTCCTCAGGCACAAACCACAGCACCAATAACTCCATCAAGCCTCTCTATGGCACCTTCCCTGCAACCACCTACCAACTCAAGAACCCATCTGCTCATTCAAAACCAATTGCATAACAGCTTCACTGGCAACACCAGATTCCACCATCCACAGATCCAAATCAAACCCATTCTTAAGTCATTGCAACTGCATCACCACTTCAGTCGAATCAACAGAACCAAATAATGACCTAGACCTGCAATTCCATCTAATAATCTCCCTGAGCTTCTCGACATTTCACCCCATCTCAGAACCCTAACTTCAATCTCGTACACAACCAATTCATCAATCACATAACCCTCCTGGATTTGAGCAGAATCCTCTCGAGTTCTTCGATTCTTCACTGTATCAACATCATTTCTTCCTCCCTTTCCTGGTACTCGATTCAATCAGCAGCATCAGTGGAACAAAATCGATTCTTCTCGATCTATAGCAGCAGCTTCTCATCCTTTTCCCTGCCATTAATCACTTCCTCTCTCGTCTAGAACAGCTTACTGTATCTCACTTAACCTCTCAATTTTCTCTCGATCTCAGGTGAAGTGAAGGCCGACACATTCATAAGGAAAATATTTGTCTGATATTCTTAGGTTTTGTGTAGGAGATGAAACTAGTTAACTCCACTCAAGCAAAGTAGCTAGGGGTACTCAAATGACTATAAGCACCCACGCTTCTGATAAAGGCCACCTGATGTAACTTCTTCGTAAAAGAGTTGTCCCTTAACCTTGGCCGAGCTCCAAATATCACTTGCATGTGAGATGACAATTTCGCCCTTTTGCTCAATTAGGGTGATTTCCGCTTCTTTTCCTCCGTGCGACTCCAGAGTACCTAATAACTCAAAAACACGCGTAAAGTACATAATTCACAAGAAAAATAAGCAAAGAAAGCGTAACTATCGAATAAGAATACGGTGTATTCTACCCTATCGAACTTACGAAGCAAAACTAAAATAACCACAAGAGAATGATCAATTTAGTTGGTCATGCTCAAACATAAGAAACCTTACGGAGCAACACAATATGTGCACAAAAATGTGGATCGGAGATCGACCAATACTGCGGAATACACAAGGATTCATTCTATTTTCCATCACTATTTGCACAATGACATATAATAGACTTAATCCTTGTAAACAAAAGTTTTATCCTTTCTTCCATCAAAACAATGACATAAAACGCTTTAACTATTGTATTTCCAATTTCATTCTATTTTCTATCAATACTTTCATACCGACATAATAGAGATACCTTTTGAACAAGTATGGGATAGTCACAGGTTCACGGACGTAAACAACATATCCCATAACAATTTGCAATATATAAAATCATAAAGATTAAAATTGCAAAAATCATCTTCCAAGAACTTAGAATTTAAACAAATAAATATAAAAACCATGAAAATGAAAATCGTTGGACATAGCTATATGTACTCATAATAATGGCTTTTCCAAACCATAGTTATTCTTCTAAAAACACAAGAAATAAATTCTCTAAAGAAGATTTACTAGACATGGAGACCTCCGAAGAAATCTTTATCGTCCCCGAACTCCTTGTCGTCAATAGCCATAGGAACATACGGTTCGTGAAGAAATGAGTTAATTCCAACAAACCTTATGGGCTGATGATGTCGAACCAGGGCCTTCTGAATTTCGAGAGTTTTCAAAACAAAAGCCTTTATTTGCTGAGTTTCCTTCCTTGTTTCCTTCAACTCTTCAAGAACATAAAAAAACTTCTGAGAATTTGAAGGAACAACTCTTGGCTTCCTCACATTCCTTTTTTTTCTTTTCAAAGTTGGAGGCAACAGAGATTTTTCTTTTTCCTTTATGATTGATGGCTTAACAATCATAATAGTATCTTTTCCATCAGAACACATGATGCTTGGAGTCTTCATACATGTATGGGTTTGTGAGAGGAAATCACAATTTAAACTCAACATGCAGTCTTAAGATGAAAAGAGTTGCGAGAAGGAAAAAGGAATGTAGGGTTGCGGAACCTTAAGCCGCACAGGTTCACGCATACACAATTCACAACCCTAGAGAGAGTAGAATTATCGAGAATAACCCTCTTTCATTGATAAGACAGAGAGGTCCATTCCAATATCAATTAGATATGAAATAATTCCAAAATTTGCAAACCAAAGCAAAAACTAAAAAAAAACTTTTCTTTTCTTAAAGCCTGAGGTGTGATCAGGCACATGAGACAAGATGCACCAAAACAACACAATCAAGTTGTGCTGTTGTGAACAACAATTTGTCCACCATAACCTTTTTGAAAGGAATTCATAGAACCATGTATATCAAATTGTTTAGACCATACTCTTTTCTCTAGTGATCTTGACCTATCTTTGGAAACCAACTTCTTTAAAGAGGATAAAATCTTACATACCTCAAATGGTTTTTTGAACAAGTTTGAGCTTGTTTTCTAGGAGATTTGCTCTTCGTTGAAGTCTCTTGATATGTCTCATCTTGTGTTTGTACTTGAAACACTTTGAAAGTTCTTGACCCTTGAGTGAACAATAAGAACATGTCAATGGATAAGATGATTCAGACGCTCGATATGTGCAAGCTCCTAGGCAGATAGTGGAACCTGAAAAATCAGACATAGAGTTTCCAAAAAAAAAGGTTAACTTCTTCTTCCATATTGGTTGAGTCTTCTTCTGGAAGGATATGAAGATTTATGTATGTATTGCTACAATTATCAAAATCAATATCTTCACAAAGAAGTGCAACACTTGATTTTTCGTCTTCATTGGAATCATAGTGATCAAACATTTCATCAAGGGTTGTAGAAAGACCTTTGTTTCCAGTGTATTTTAAACGGTTCGGGCAATCATTTGCAAAATGACCAAAACCTTTACACTTAAAGCACTGTGGAATATCCTCGTCATCAGCCTCGTCAGCATCCCTGTTTTTAGGAGGAATACGGTTATGAGGTTTAACTGATGACCTGAGTTTGTATATGGAAAACCGTTTACTTATCTTTAATAGAAGATCCCCAAACTGTCTTGTGATAAAAGAGACTGATTTGTCAAGATCTTCATCCGATGAATCAGCCTCAAAGACATAAATACTTTTACTTTTGTCAAGTAATTTAGTGTTCTTTTGTGCTTTGAAGGCAACATCCGTTCCAATTTTGGATGTATGCTCATGATTAGAGATCTTTAGCTTTCCAACCAACGTGTTTCTGGAAAGAGCATCAAGGTTATTTCCTTCAACGATGGCATGCTTCTAAGAATCGTATCTAGATGGCAGCGATCTGAGAATTTTCATCACAATGTCCTTTTTAGGAATAGTCTTACCTAATGCAAAAGATGCATTAACAATTTCAGACACTTTGTGATTAAACTCATCAAATGAATCTTCATCTGCCATACGAAGGTTTTCACAATCGAAATTAAGGTTTCGAAGCCTAGCTTCCTTTTCACCGGTATTCCTTCGAATACGGGTTCTAAGATATCCCAAGCATCGGGACCGAGTGCACGTAGTCACATGGTGCTCAAGATCTTGGGTAATGGCATGTATGATGGCATTCAAACCGTCGGATTTTGCTTCGCAGCAAGTATCTCGGCAGCTTCGTATGTACCAATGTTCTTTGGAATGGTTGCATTCCCTACTGCCAAAACGGGAGCATCATAGCCATTAACTACATAAAACCATGATTGAAAATCACGCGCTTGAAGAAATGCACTCATAACAATTCTCCTCCACAAGTAATTTGAGTCATCGAAGACTGGTGGTACATTTATAGAGACAACACCTCTGTCCATATCATATCGCTATAAACACAGACTTGTAAGGTTTTTAATGTGTTTGCCTGCTCTGATACCAAGTGAAAATGCGGGGGGTCGAACAACCACACCTAACAATTCGTTTGGCAAGAGGACTTACTCTAATACACTTTCTAGAGAATCAACTAGACAGTTAGACTCAATCTAGAATAAAGTATATCAAAGAGTTTTAATATCTTTGTTTCACAATGTAATCAGCAAATCAAACAGATAGAAATCCGCGAGCCTGATTATTATGTGAAACAACTTGAACGGTACCAAATATCAATGTTCAAGTATCAATCAATGTAAATCAACAACCAAAGGTTGGATATTATGATTGATTGATCTTAACGCACAACCCGTGATATTTCAATTATATAACAAAATATAATGCGGAAAAGAAATAACACTGACACCAGAATTTTGTTAAAGAGGAAACCACAAATGCAGAAAAACCCCGGGACCTAGTCCATATTGAACACCACACTGTATTAAGTCGCTACAGACTCTAGCTTACTACCAATTAACTTCGGACTGGATCGTAGTTAAACCCTAATAAATCTCACCCTGATTCAAGGTATAGTTGCGCTCTTTACGTCTCTGATCCCAGCTGGATACTAAGCACTTGATTCCCTTAGTTGATCTCACCCACAACTAAGAGTTGCTACGACCCAAAGTCGAAGACTTGATAGACAAATCTGTCTCACACAAAAAAGTCTATAAGATTGATTAAATCTGTCTCCCATATACCCAAGATTTTTTGTTCCGTCTTTTGATAAATCAAGGTAAACAGGAACCAATTGCTAAACCAGACTTATATTCCCGAAGAACATCCTAGTATTATCAATCACCTCATAATAATCTTAATCGACTGGCGAATCAAGAATTTTTGGAATCAAGAATTTTTGGAATCACAAACAATGAGCCGAATGATTACTTTTTTATCTTTTCTATCAGAGATATAAATCTAAAGCCAATCTTACAATTGCACTCAATCACAGTAAAAACAACAAGATCAGATCATGCAACTACAAAGATAGTAGTTGGGTCTGGCTTCACAATCCCAATGAAGTCTTCAAGTCGTTAACCTACAGGGTCTCGAGAAGAAACTTAAGGTTAAAGGAGAATATTCTACACCATATTTTGCGTTTTGTAACACACTATTTCAGTCACGAAATGGAGTTGTGACGCACAAAGACCGTAACAACGAGGTGCGTAACAAATATTCGTAACCAACATGTCACCGTTACGAATTTGGGGTTGTGACGCACTTCGTAACTTGCACACGACCGTCACGAAATGAAAATTCAGAATCGACGTCCGACCGTTTCTATTTTATTTTTTTTAGTTACAAATACATTGACCAAGTCTACGTTGACCGACTTAAGTGTTCTGGTAAAAATTTAGTAACCAAGAATTTTCCGTTACTAAATTTTTACCAGGGTTACTAATTGTTTGACCAGGTCAACGTTGACTGATTCCTACTATCCTCGGTAAAAATTAGTGACACTTCTTTGCCGTTACTTAATCTTTTCTCATTACAAAAAAAGTCACTTGACTCTGGTCAATATTAATGTTCCCCCTTTCATTTTACCCCCGCAGTACCCTATCCCCAGGAATTGTTACAATACAATCCAATTCAAACATTTCAACATTCAAAAGAAGTCATTCAATCCAATTTAACATTCCAATATTCAAAAGAAGTCATCAATCCAATTTAACATTACAACATTCAAAAGAAGTCATTCAATCCAATTTCTGTTGTGTTCATGAGCCATAACTGCTAAGTATAAGGAAGACAAATACAATTATTGCCATAAGAACATCCATACAAAAGTGTAAGAGATACAAAAGAGCAGCCGATACAAAAGTGTAAGAGATACAAAAGTGTAAGAGATACAAAAGAGCAGCCAATTATTTCCATAAGAACATCCTAAGAGTTGTGAGATACTGAAATGTGGTTGGCTCAACACTCCATGCTCAAGATCTCACTCTTCTACAAGGTGGTGACATAAACCATCAAATCCCGAAACTAATCAAAATTACCGTATCCTCTTATACTAAAACAAAGCAATAATCCATGCATGAAACATATACTTGCCCACAATCAAAACATCAAAATGTGATAATAGCAAAGAGTAGAAAATGTTCAAACCTCGTTTAGCCATGGTACAAGCTTTGTCCGATGAATTAAGAATTTCAAATAAAACACAGGAAAATTAAGTGCCAAACACAATCTAATTGTCAAGAACAATTCAACAAATTCAATAAAATGTAAAAGAGGAAAGTATGAGTTGGAGAAAATAAGTCACATGTTTGTACCTTTTTAATAGCAAGAAGTGGTGTTTCCAAAGAAAGATCAAGGGTACCGAAAGCGTAACTTCGTTGTCTATGATAATATAAAGAATTACTATTACAACCAGATAAGTCACCTGAATTTTCAATTCAACCCGGCATCGAATAGCCAAAACTGCAACAAAAATCGCTTATAATACTTACACAATACCAAGATGTGTGGGCCTTAGCGACATGCAAAGGGTCAAATATATCAACCATAAAATGCAAGGTAACTTACAATAAATGTTGTTTTAAAAACTAGACAGAGAGGTGTCAAAGATGGAGGAAAGATATTTTCATCACTAATGGTAGGCATTATTTTCATGTCCTAAGAATCTGTGAACCTGCTCCTTCCAAGTTCCTACTACACCGTACAAAGTGCAAGTACAAGCTACTTAACTTGAATAAAAGTATCCGGGAATGAATATATGTGTCCGAGATACACCTATATCCTTATGATAGAAAAACTTAGCAACTAAAATAAATGATACTTATTATGAGAGACACCTATCTCGAGCAAATCACGGACCTGTTCATTATTGATTTCAACCATTTGAACGTCAATTTTATATGTAAAGGAGCTACTTCTATTGGTGGGACATTTGGAAAAGAACATCAAGGGCTTTGAAATGGACACCCAAATCCTGGGGACGATGCATCGAGGCCGGCCTCAAAGACCCAAAATTCCAGTGAACAATTAGTTATCTAGTCACAAATTTCAATCTTGAATATATGAATAGATACAAAGACTTGTTGTACTGTACAGAAATCAAGAAAAAAATCATATACCTCAATGTAGTCTTCTCCCAACAAGACTAGCCGAAGGTGAAAATGCACACATTGTAACCATCACTGAATATGGTGTAGTGAATCTACTCCAGTTTATGCAACTAGTAGCACACAGGAGGTGTGGGGATTAGGTTTCCCAGTTGCTAGAGTTCTCCTTTATATAGTTTTCAAATCAGGGTTTGCAATCCAAGTTACATTGGTAACAAGCATTCAATATTCACCGTTAGGTGAAAAACCTAATTCAACCAAGCTAATATCTTTCAACCGTTAGATCGAACTTAGCTTGTTACACACAAATGAAATGTACCATCATCTAGGTTTATGTAACCGTACCTAAACGTGTACACCATGTTGGTTCACAAATAGTTAACCGAGGTTAGCCATATGTTTACTCTCATATCAACGTTATTCATCTCAACCATAACTAGTTCAAATGACTCAAATAAAACTAGTTAAAGTGTTGTTCAATTGCTATATTCTCATAGAATTATACAAGAACACAATTGAAGCAAAAATCGGTTTGATTCACTCGAATCAATACATGAACGTTATAGCCACGGTTTCCAAAGATTGCATTCTTTATTGATAAATTTTTAGGTTCATGTACAACCGATTTTAGAAAGTAACCTACTTAAGTATGCGTACAGGTATGCGTACTTAAGTAACCGGATTTGAGTTTTTTTTTAGATTTCAAACTCAGCAGAAATTCACAGACATGGACTTTCTGCCAGTATGCGTATAGGTACGCGTACTTTAGGTAACCATATGAGTTTGGTTTTGGTTTTCAAACTCAGTAGAAATTCACGGACGTAAACTTCCCCCAGTATGCGTACATGTATGCATACTTAACTAGTCACCTACAACCTTTTTGTATACACACAAGTATGCATACTTTAGGTTCCCGGTTTTGGACTTATACACTAATGTGTGAACACACTATGCTTATATCCAAAGATGGTTACAATATTCTAAACTCTTTATTTCAATCATTGAAACATTATTCTATAATGACAATATCCGTTTTCACACACTATTAGCATCAAATCAATTTTCAAGATATTGAAATAATAATTATAGAAACATTCCAAGCCTATATCAAATGATTTTATCACACAAATCATGTAAGATGTTACTCGACAATTTTCTCATGATATAAGAGGAACTTGGTCGAAGCGAAAGCTTACCAACAGATATACTCAGCTCGAAATCTCAAATGTGTATAGAGAAAACTATATGGTAACACGACTTATGTATCAATATAGGAGATAGTAGAAATAGACTTTCCAAGTGATAGATGAGTTCAAGTCTGCACATACCTTTTGTCGAAGAAGTTCCACAAGCTCCCCTTAGTAGTTCTTCGTCTTCAAATGATTAACAACGTGAAAACTAAGCTCAACTACATAATTTATGTCCTAGTCCGAGACATCTACAAATAGGCTAGAAATCAAGACTTATAGTTTTAATCACTAACATTGACAAACATTCTTGAGATAGCAACGCATGCGAGTTCGACCGAGAAGTGCTCTAACAGTGTTCAATTCCTCCTTAAAACATTCATATTTTTCTTTCGAAAGCTTTAAAATTAAAAATTATGAGGAATTTTTAAAGCTTCATGAAAGATGCGCTTCACATGATCGCTTCAGAGCGAAATGCTGAAATTTGAAGCGAAGTGTAAGCTCTGAAGCGTGAAGCTGGCGCTTCATGAAAGATGCGCTTCACATGACCGCTTCGGAGCAAAATGTTGAAATTTGAAACGAAGCGTACGCTCCTAAGCGTGAAGCGTACACTTTTAAAAACCATGCTATGAAGATTAAAAAAGAAGAAGGAAGAACAAATTGCAACACTCTGCAGAAACTTCAAACTTAAAGCCAAATTGAAGGAGTTATTACACTTACACTGCAACCATTTTGGATATGGAGATCACAAATACAAACATTGTTCATAGAGAATCAGTGTATGCTCAAAGCCCGGTTGCAAGACTTTTATGCATTTGCGTACTTCTTCTGAAGAAGACACATATGGAAGGCATTTATGGGGTTTTTCTAGTTTTTTTTTTTTTTTTGGTGGACTGGGCTGATTGAAGTTGAAGGAAAATTCGATTAACTCCATTATGTTATTTAATTTGTTGTTTATTTTGTGTTATTACGATTATCTAAAACCAAACATGTGGATGTCTTCACATTTGCACCGTCAATATCATAATTAATTTAAATTTTTCCTGGATTAAACATTTTCACCATCAATCTCATAAATAAAAACATACTGCATTGAACAACCACATCATACATGAGAATAAAAGAAATACATCAGATTAAAACAACTACAACATAGGCGACGTCAATTCTGGGCGGGTGATAGGTGTCTAAAACACCTTGATATTTATCTATTGTTTATGCTTTCTTTGTTATGTTTTCTTGTAAATTATGTATCTTTTATTTGATTTTGAATTTCAGGTACTTTGGAGCAAAAGAAGAGGAAACGTCGCTTAAAAGGGCTAAAGTGTCATTTCATGTGCAACTATCGTTGAGGCGACTTATTTCTCATTATTTACTTTTTTCTATCCAAAGGCATTCACCTTAGTGATGTATAAAAATTGAAGAAAAGAAGTGAATATGAGAAGTAAGAGATGGTCGCCGAGAAATTACTAACTGCACCTTAAAATTGCTAAAGGCACCCCGTAAATGTCCCTAAGAGTTGAAAAAGTCACCCATGAGTTTTTCACTATATACAGCCCAAAAATCATCTTTGTACCCCACAAATTGCTATTCGCACCCCAGAAATTGCTAAATGTAGCCCAAATTGCTAAAGGACACCGCTGTGGGATAAGGGGAGAGTCATCTTCTTCATTTGAAATTCGAATTTTGGCGGGAAACTGAAGAACATAATTAGGGTTGAGGATTTGAAGGTGTTCTGATGAGATTCAATCGCTGTATTTAGTTTCATTGGGCCTGTTAAGGCTAAACAGGGAGGATATGGGTGATTTTCTCGACACCCTTGGGCTGGATAACATGTTTGAAGCAAAACAGAGGAGAGGGTTTGTTTCGGGTTTGTTAGAGAATTGGAGGAGTATCGGGCAGGACTTAATGACGGACTAGTGTTGGTTTAGGCCTGTTTCAATCAAACAGGGTTTGTACTCAAAGAAAAGGGAAGTTTCCACGTACTTTATGTAAAACATGGAAGAAGATTTTTATCGGGTAAAGTTTTCTAAACTTGAGAAGACTGCGTATGGATGGAGGAATTAAACACGACTTGGAAGGTGATGGCAATATGTTTGTGTACAACAGATGCGTTGAAAAGGAACAGAAGGAAAGAATTTCCCGTAAAGAGTAAGAAAATACTCCCGAGATGATCATCTTTATTGTGAGAAGATACGGCATTAACTCGAGAGATTTCTCACCTGTTTAGTATATAAAGGCCTAGGGGACGACAGAAGGGAGGGACGGATACTTTGGAGGAGAAATAGAGGCTTAGAATCGAAAGAAAAGAGAAGAGAAAAAAGTTACCTGCTGCTGCAAAAAAACCCAAGAACACGAAGAACATTACACCACCAAAAGCAACGCAGAAGGAGTCTTTAAAACAACGACAGAGAGAATCATCTATCGTTGTCAAGCAGTCTTAAAACAAAGACCCTCGAGACGGTCGTTTATCTCTGAAAATCATTGTAAGCACTTTTATTAATATTTTTAATACAATGATTAATGAAATTTTCTCCAATCTTCGATCTATGAGTAGCTAAATCTATTCTCTAGGGTTTTGGAGGAAACTATTTTTGATGGGTAATATTTAGTAATTAATTTCTTTGGCATATTTACTCCAAAATTGTGTTTTAATTTGTTAAAAAAAATTCTCTCTTCTTTACATGCTTCGTAAAAACTGTTTTGGGTAGTTTCTACCGTTCTTTTATAAGCGAAGGAGGATTAGGCCTTAGAATGGCGACGAAAGTCATAAAAAAAAAGAGCTTGTAGTGTTATATTTTCCAAAGCATGAGATTGAGTTCGAAAATTGTTTTGAGTAAAATAGGAGTATTATGCCAAAGTTTTAATTATTGAGTTTACCATCATTAGAAGTAGCGGAATCCAAAGCCCTAGACTCATCTCTCCTTGTTAAAAAAATCAATTTTAATTAGTTTGTCTTAGTATTTTCTTTTAATAATCAAAAACCAAATCTTCAAAAAAGAGTCCGAGCAACGAATCTGTACTTATCACTGTAAAAACTACATCAGTTTTTGATGAACATCACAGTAAGTGTGGGGGAATTTGATAGGTGTCTAAAACACTTTGATATTTATCTATTGTTTATGCTTTCTTTGTTATGTTTTCTTGTAAATTATGTATCTTTTATTTGATTTTGAATTTCAGGTACTTTGGAGCAAAAGAAGAGGAAACGTCGCTTAAAAGGGCTAAAGTGTCATTTCATGTGCAACTCATCGTTGAGGGGCTTATTTCTCATTATTTACTTCTTTTCTATCCGAAAGGCATTCAAATTTTAGTGATGTATAAAAATTGAAGAAAAGAAGTGAATATGAGAAGTAAGAGATGGCTGCTCGAGAAATTACTAAAAGCACCCAGAAAATTGCTAAAGGCACCCCCAGAAATGTCCCGGAAGAGTTGAAAAAGCGGGTGGTGGAATTCCTAGGGCGATGTAGGGATTGTATTTGTTGAGCACCCTAAGAATGTTGAAACAAGCATGGAAGTCAAAAGGACGCCCGCGGTGAGATACTGCCCACATCGCTAGAGTTCTGGGTTCCACTTCATGTTCAGCTTCACCATTAAGCTTATTTTTGTGATTATCCATTAGTTGAGCGACGAATTCCAATACATTACAACTAATTACACTAAAACCATGCGCCAATCCGTGACAATCATGCCCATTAAGGTTCATCATTTAAGCGGCGAACATTTCATAAACTTTCTCCCAGAACGTCGATTGAGATACATTCCTACCGATATCGACAACATCTTGTGTGTGAAAAACGCTAGGATCTGCAAATAGCTAAATCCTCTTGTTGAGTGTATCTAACAATACGAACTCCGGGAAGCATTTTTGTAGATGATCTGAGAGTGGAGAATGTGTGGATTTAGAGTTGAAATTGAGAGTATTTATAGAACTCAAAAATTATAACTGTTAGATAACAAGATTTTCAGCCGTCCAGATTCAGCCGTTGACGCTTTAAGCAAAACCGCTGGCGTGTGAAATAACAACTGGCGACGGAGTGACAAGCGCCAGCATTGTTGGCTAAAGCGCCAGCTTTGTTGGCTCAAGCGCCAGTATTGGAGGCAAGATCACCTGACCTATCATAAAGCGTGCGCTACATGTTCCAACTCAATGAAAAAACCAACAAATTTATTGGTTTGAACATCTATTTTTCATGTTTGTTGAGTTCATAGTGGGAGCAAAATAAACAAACTTTGGACCCATACGGAGGAAAAGAAGAATAAATTGTCCAAACGTAGTGAGGGCAAAAAGGTCATTATCGAGAATCAGGTGCATGGTTCAGAATCTAATCCTACAAACTAGGTCGAGAAGTTTCAGACACATTGGAACTACCTTTTTTTCTTATTTTCTGTCTTCACCCAACGAAAATGGAGGCACAGTTGAGAACCAGAGGAATCTATGTAGAAAACTAAGAGATGGGTCGAGTTATGAATTGATGCAGCCATGAATGATTTGGGTCTGTAAGGAACGAGAAGAACACAGTGGAGAGAAACGAAGATGAGGATTTCTGAATCTTAGATAGAGAGGAAGATACTCATGCTATGAATTATGGGAAGATTCCGTGTTTTTGGTGTTTCCAGTGAGGAATTAGAGATGGGTTTTGCTTGATAATTAAATTTACAACAGAAATTGAAGGAGAAATGGAGTTTAGGGTTCGGTGATTGAGGCTGTTGATGTTTACAGGCATGATGGACTGCTATAATCAGGGTTTAGATGGATTTGAGCAAAAATAAGAAAGTTTGTGAAGAAGATGTCCCTGCCATGGATTATTGGGTGAAACTGAGGTCATGGAGAAGATATGGTGATATGGAGGTTAGTGTTTGGTTGTAGATGCAGAAAATGGAGGTGATGTAATTGGCAACAAGGAAGAAATCAGGGAAGATTGTTGTCTGATGTTGATGAGATTGTAGTGAAGCTGAATTAGAGTGCACTCATGACTGGTGTTGGTAAAATGGGTTACACGCTAGACTTAGGAACTGCAGGTGGTGGTACAATTGCAACAGAAGTGGGTTTGGAAATGGTGAAGGCAATGGCTTTGGCAATGAAGAGATGAATCGCAGCTGGGGAGTTTCGTGCTGGTGATACTGGATGAATCTGTGTTAGGAGACTGACAGTAATGGTACTGAGTTTCAGATCGCAGGAATAGAGAAGAGGTGGTACTGTGTCATGGAAGAATGAGATCTGTGAATTGATGGAGCAGTTACTGCAGAATGGAAAGAGTCGAGGCAAAAGCAATAACTGTATGGATGTGCACCAAGGGTTAGAGGCAATAATGGTAATGGCCGGAGTTGAGTTGGAGATGAAGATGGTGGTGCTGAGATTTTTGGGGTGCTGCTGTTGGTGGTTAAGAAGAAGCTGTTCCTGCAATGAGTTTGTGGTTATGCTCGAGTCAGGTGGTGCTGGTGGAGGTGCAGGATTGTGCCTGAAGTACAAAGCAAAGAACAAGTGATTGAATGGGTTTCTGGAGGAAAAGATGCTTGGATAAGGAGATGGCATGGAGGTAATGTTCAATTGGTGTCAGCTACAGGTGGTGGTGCAATGGTGTCTAGGCTGTGGAAGATGGAGTTACAAATTGCTTTCTGTTGGTTGATGGTTTGAGCTGAGTTGCAGAGAGCGAGTTGTGCAAGTTATGCACCACACAGTAGTACATGAGTGATGCTGAGGCAAAATGGTAGCTGGAGTTGAAGCTGTTTAGAAGATTGTTGGAGGATGAAACTGTTGAGAAGGTTGTGTTATGGTGAGTGAAGTAGATGAATGCTAGGAACGGCATGAAATGGCTTGAATCAATGTGCAGGGAGCATCCGTCAGAAACAGGGGGAACTCGGCCTGAATCGGCACCCAGGCGAGCCAACTCAGCGACCGATCCAGATATCACAGTGCCGTCAGGTAGACCTTCAAAGATAACGGCGACCGTCGAGCTTGAATGATCGGTGAAATGCAGTCTAATTTGATTGTAAGTTTCATTTAATTTTTGTAGAGTGGGAAACCATACTTGTAGAAGATTAGGATTTGCATTTGAAAAAGTTAATTCTGTTTTAACTCTCTATCTACCATAATTCTATCTTTTTCTTTTTTAGCAAATTCACACCTGCTGCCACTACCTTGATGTTAGTATGGATTTTCCAAGAAAGCCTCTCAGTCTGTTTCACTCTCCTCTTTTTATCTATCATAATTCACCAATTTTTTCATCTTTTCTTTTTTTGGCTAACAGCAACTGCTGGCACTACATTCATAAAATGGCTTTAATTTCAAGGCATTTCTTGCAAACCATTCCAACCATTCTTCTACTTAATTTCAAGGCATTTCTTACAGATATTTGCATCTTTTCTTTTCTGTTCTCTTCTCCACCTTGTTTCTTCTTGTTCTTCTTGTTGTATTCTAAACTTTGAAAATGTTTAATGCTGCAAATGCTCGTTTAGAGACTATCCCAGAGGAAGAAGAAGAAGAAGAACTACAAAGCAAGTTAGAAGAAATCAAAAAGGGTTGGATTTTAAAACCTAAAGAGATGAAAACAAGAAGATCGAGTCATCTAGCAGTAAAAAGGTGTTTCTGGGCTATTGTTTTAGCTTCTTTAGTCATTGGTCTTCCAATAATAATAGTCAAGAATTGGCGGCAGCCCAAAAACAATCCTCCACCTCCAGATCAATACAAGGTTGCTCTCACCATGGCGCTTCAATTCTTTGACGCCCAAATGTGCAAGTCCCTCGACTTGAATTCCTTTTCTGTTTGTATGATGTGTTTTTGCAAGTTCTTATTCAACTGTAATCTTATTGCAAGTTCTTATTCAACCGTCTATATGCAAGACACAGAGCATATCCTTGCTTCTGAGAGAATTTTGCACTAGTTCAGATCATTTTTCAATATTTCCTTCTTTGTTTTCAAATTCGTTCAGTTTATGTTTTTAATTGAGTCGCAAAACTGTGCAGCGGGGAGGTTGCCGACGAGTAATAACATTTCATGGAGACGGGATTCTGGGCTGAAAGATGGGTTCAAGTATGGGAAAGGTCAACTGATAGGAGGCTATTATGATGCTGGTAACAATATGAAGATCAGTTTCCCCATGGCATTCTCGATGTCTATGCTAAGTTGGAGTGCGATAGAATATGGTCATAAATACAAAGCAGTGGAGGAATATGATCATATAAGAGATATCATCAGATGGGGGACAGACTACCTCCTTCTTACTTTTGATTCCTCTGCCACGACTATCCCTCAAATTGTTAGCCAGGTTTGTGTAATTTCTGGCATATTGTTTACTTAGAGTTCCTTCAGTTTTGATATACAATGTACAAAAATGATCCTCTGAAGCCCAAATAACAATCTTTGACTTAGTATATATATAGTGGAAAATTACATGAATTAGTCCCGAAAGTGCCCTATAATTTTCTCAAATGCTTATTTGTTAATATACTACAGGTAGGTGCAGCGGATGATCTTCGCTGCTGGCAAAGACCAGAAGACATGGCGTATTCCCGTCCGGTGCAGAGAGCATACGAAGCAGCTGACCTGGCCAGTGAAGTTGCTGCAGCGCTAGCATCTGCCTCCATTGTTTTCATTGACGACAAGAATTACTCACAGAAACTCATGAAAGGTGCTACTGCCTTGTTCGAGTTTGCAAGGGATCATAGCAAGCGTCAATCTGATAGAAAAGTGAATACAGTTACTGCACAGATGTACAAATCATCGGGTTTTTATGATGACTACTTGTGGGCCTCAGCCTGGATGTTCTACGCATCCGGCAATCGTAGTTATCTTACCATTGCCACAAATCCGGACAAGGATGCCTTTCTGTCAACAGCAGAGTCAAGGGCCCTTAGCTGGGACAATAAGCTGCCTGGCGCCCGGCTTCTTTTAACAAGGTTGCGGATCTTTCTGGGTCCAGGTTACCCTTATGAAGCAATGTTGAAAGAGTATCATCACATGAACGACCTTAACATGTGTGCGTTCCTTAAAAGATTTAACTTCTACAATTTTACAGGAGGTGCACACCTTTATCTTTCAAAATTCTTATATAAAAAGTGATGAAACTTAAGATTACTACTGTTTGATGATCATTATTGATGGTGAATGTTAATTGCAGGTGGTTTGATACAAGTGCACCATCGAGGCTTTCAATACTTGCAGTATGCAGCAAATGCTGCGTTTATAGCATCTGTTTATGTTGATTACATGAAAGCAGCTGGGGTGCCTGGCTGGTTCTGTGGTGGTGGTGGATACATTGCTGCGGACGATCTCAAGAAGTTCGCCACTTCTCAGGTTCTACCACTATCTATATGTTCAAACAATTTATAGTATTTGCTTTGACGGTTGACTCATCATGTGTTTTATTGTTGATAAATAGAAGGTTGATTATATACTGGGGGCAAATCCTATGAATATGAGCTATGTAGTAGGATTCGGGGAGAAGTATCCTAAGCAGGTGCATCACCGAGGTTCCTCGATACCTGATGATGGTTACCATTACTCTTGCACTGGAGGGTACCAGTGGCGAGACAGCCCGAAGTCTAACCCAAACATTATTGTCGGAGCAATGGTAGGTGGTCCTGACAGCTTTGATGAATTTCATGATATACGGAAGTATTACAACTACACAGAACCAAGCTTGGCAGGAAACGCAGGACTTGTGGCGGCTTTGATATCGTTGACTGCTAGTGGCGGTACTCTGGTTGATAAAAACACAATGTTCACGGTTATCCCACCATTTTCCCCTTCATCTCCACAACCCCCTCCCCCATGGAAGCCATGATATAATCATTCCTCTCCACAGCTAGCCTATGAATGCAATTTTGATTTAGCAAAAAAACAAAAACAGTCATCATCCATTCTAGCCAGAGACAGCAAAATACTTTACAGAAATTGCTACTCCGTTTGAAACAAGTGGAAAAGAATTAGAACTGTCTACTGACTATATTATTAGTCATAGTTTACAAGTACTACTCGAAGGTTCTGATCTTTACAAAGTTCTGCGAAAGTGTTTCCGGATAGGCCAGGTTCACATTCACTGGGACTGCGCTAAAAGATTTGGCTGTGCATCTTCAGGATTATGATATGTATTTCCATTATTGAAGAGATCCACTTTAACCAAATTATGTCAGGTAAAATCTCTTTATTGTATGTGCATTACCCTTTGAATGACTTACACATTGTATGTAAACTTAAGCAATAGCAGGAAACTCAGTAGCCGTCAATAAACATATGCTTATTGGTTTAATGTTTAAACGAGTGTTTCATCATTTGCTTGACTCCCACCTTGCATGTTATTTGCGTCTTGGATGATCATTTTTCTTAGGGAGCTAATCATTAGTTAAAAGTTTGACCTGTATGTATTTTTGTGTCTGGGGTGCGCGGTTGATCACTGATTCTTTCTGGAGTTTAATTCGATATTATGGGTAGGTTCAAAGTCGATGTATGCTGTCCTGCTGGAAACCTACAAGTCTACTTGCTTAGGCAGAGTCTGTCACAGCTAAACTTATATATAGAGACTTTCTTTCTTGTGTACCTAAGCTATAGCTAATTTTGTTTTGTAACCGTCAATCTCTAGCTGTTAAACTTTTGAACTACTGTTTCTTGGATATGATTTTGTCCGGAAATCAGTAAAGAAGGTGAACTGCTACCCTGCAAATTAGTGAGCGAATGGTTGGGGATTAAAGTGTGATCTAGAGCTCTGAAAGGTTGGCTTGATTCCAACTCGGTTTAAACGTAAGGAAATCTGTAGTTAACTGATGCTACTGGACAGAGTTTTAAAGCCGAGAAAACATCAAGAGAACCTGTGGGCTGTTTAGAATTCAAGAGTTCATTAATGTGCATAGCAGGTATTTTTGTAAATGTCCCACAGAGGAGTAACAGAGAGAATTTTATGGTTTTTCGGTATGTGAGAGATGTTTCAAACACAAAATTTACGGGTTTTAGTCACCTCGCCCAGTTTTAAACATTGATCGCCTACTAGATATAGGAATTCCTAATGTTTTATATAATCTTTTGTTATAGGGAGGGGGGTTTGACAAAGGGAGTGAGAAACTCACAGTCAACCCACTCCGATCCATTACTTTCCTGTGAGATGGACAACTCTTCCCTGGCACAAAAACTGTGTTTAAAAAAAATCCAACTGCAAAGAAAAGGCATAAACCGTATGGGAAGAGGGGATAGTCAGAAATTTTGCATAAGACCTGCTTTTATGAAGACATTAAATTGCCACGAAAAGTATATTACAGAGCTGTTTAGTTCTTTTCTGGGCCTATATTGGGCTTTTTGTGTTTTAGTTACTTCTGTAACCTATTGAGTTTTTCTTTAGTAATAAAATAATATTGATCAAGCACAAAAAAAAAAAAAAAAAAAAAAAAACATCAAAATGCTATCAAAAATCTATAGTAAGTTGAGAATCACTTTCCACGATGATGTTTTTAATGCCCAGATTGACAGCCAGATTCAAGCCATCTCCGATCGCCCGTAGTTCCGCCGCATTGTTGGAATTACTTTGAAAGCCTTTAAAAGCTGCCACATATCTTCCATCACTGCTTATAAGAACGCCACCACAGCCTGCACTCCCACTACCATTAGCAACACCATCTACATTCAATTTCACAAAATTGTCAGGAGGAGGATTCCAACAAACATGAATAGTTCTTTTATGCCCAGAGTTAGAGGTTTCATAGTTATTGGCAAACTTAAATTCTTTTGCAGCACTGAAAGACAAATCAATGACTTGTTGCCAATTAAAACTAATTCCTCGAAATACCACATTGTTTCTAGCAGTCCAAATATTCCATAAGATAAAAGGCACCAGAATTCTCCACTCCACACCATCCCTACTGGAATCTTGATTAATGGACTTAGCTAACTGATTCACAGAAAACCCTTCACTGCCAAATTCCACATCATACATAAAACAGATGATATCCCAAATATGAGAAGTAAATGGGCATTCCACAAATAAATGAGAAATAGTCTCAGGAAAATGTAGACACAGGGGACATCTATCATCAATATCCAAACACCTATGTTTTAAATTACCCCTAACCATAGTTCTGCCATGAGCCAATAACCACAGAAAGTGTTTAATATGAGCTGGAGATTTGGGTTTCCATAAAGTTTTCCTATCCTGGTTTATCAAGAGATCACTAACATTGGATTTAAGAAGCTGTTTATAACAATCTTTAAGTGAAACCTGTCCATTCTTAGAATAAGACCAAACCAACTTATCTTTCAAATTTTTAAAAATGGGAATCACAATAGCCTTAATTTTAGAGACAACATCTTCTGAAATGTAATCTTTGATTGGATGTAAATTCCATTCATTAGAAACATTATCCATCAGATCAGCAACCTTCAGATTAACAGGATGACTAGCATTAGGATTTAAGATATTTATAAGGGGTTCATCAGTACACCAATTATCCTGCCAGACATCAATATTCTCACCATTACCGACACTCCATGATACAGGAGTATCGTAGCTGCTGCGGATGAGTCGTGTTTAGGCTAGAACGTCTGGAAGATTCTAGAAGTTAGTCGACAGTTGTTTGAACAACAAGTTTGAGGTTTCCTTACTTAGATTAGGATTCCTAGTTTGATGAGTTGTAAAACTCATAGTTTTTATTTTCTTAGAGTGCAAGTTTTACTCATATATATATATATAGGATGGGACTTGTACCGTAGGGGCAAAAGGGGGAAAAAGAGAGCTCTGAGGGAAGAACCATGTTAGGTTTGTAAAGGAGTTATACTTTATCCTAAGAAAAATTCAATAGAAGAAGAAGTTATAAGCAACCTGTTCTTTTATTAACTATTGTCTGATCAGTTTTTGTGATTCTAAACAAATCTAATTAGTTCCATTCAGTACTGACTCTAGGTACCACTGATCGTTTCGTATCAAGTATTATCAGAGCCCCGTTCTGACTTCTAGGGTTAGTGTGGTGTATGGTCTTAACACGTGAACAATATACGCGATCAGGAGAAGCAACTGTCATTCTACCAGATACAAGAAAACCTAGAGGAAGTACTAGAACTAAGATGGGAAGTGAAGATGATAAGGGTCCTAACTTAACAGATGCAGACAAGTTTACTAAACTTGAACTTCAGATACAAGAGTTAACCAATATCTTAGTTGCGTTTATGAAGACAAGTACTGCCAAATCAAAACCTAAAAAAAAAAAAGAGAAAGCAGACAACACAACGGAAGAAACGGAAGATGATGAAGAAATCTTAACCGAAGAAGAAGACGATGAGCTAATGAATAAAAATCCTTATGGAGGATCAAGGTCGAATTCAAGTTGGAGATATCTCGACTATGATGGGGTCATGGAGGCGGTAAAAACTTGATGGATGGTTAGATAAGCTGGAAACCTATTTCAAAGACACCAACTCAATGAGTCCCAAAAATTTGTTTTGCTAGTCCGAACTATCTAACCATGCCTCGACATGGTGGAAGGCTCACAAGAAAAGGTATGATGTCGAAAACATGTCATGGTCAGAGTTTAAGCAACTTATGAAGAAGCACTTTTACCCGGTGGGATATTTAGATGATAGATGGTTTAAGTGGCAACATCTCCTATGAGAAGTATCAAAGAAAGTGTCCAAGATTATACTTTAAATTCTACAATCGCTTTAACACTAGATGTGGATATTACTAGTGATGAGACGTTTCGTAAATATAATGGAGGACTTGCTGACTATATACGGAGAGAGCTAAAGCTATTCAGTGTACAAAATATAGAAGAGGCCATTACTAAATCTGTGGCCATAGAACAAAAGACTAGAGTTACAACCGGGTCCGACAAAAGATCAACTACAAAAGAGAAGACAATGCCGAGAAAGGGAGAGATAAGCAAAAACAAGTCTCAAAGAATGAACGAGAAGAAAGGGTTTGCGAACACTGCAAAGAGAAGGGACATGTGAAGGACACTTGCTGGGTGCTTCATCCACACCTTAAACCAAAGAGGTTACGGGATTTTGAAAATCAACCAAGTAACAGGAAGAGCACATTGGTGACAGAAGCTAGTGAAGCGGAAACAATCTTTGAAATAGATCAGCCTGATCCAAAATTAATGTTGAGGACAAGGATGAATGACTCCGATCAAGAACTCCATGAAGAATTATTTCATGTCAAGATTCAAGTTAAACAGAGTATTGTGGAGGCTATCATCGATTCAGGGAGTCAGAAGAACTTAATTTCAGCAAGTTTGGTGGAACAGCTGGGATTGGCAACTACTCTCCATCCGAATCCCTATCCATTGGGGTGGATACAAAAGGATACAGAGCTACAGGTAAACTATGCAGTGTCGATTCAAGTTTGCTATCACCGAGAAATTTATCGATGAAGTGGTCTGCGATGTTGTACCGTTAGATGTAGCTCAAGTTATTTTTGGCAACCCTTATTTGTGGGAACGGGATGCTGTGTTACATCACAGGGAGCGTGCTTATTTGTTTAAGAAGGATGGAAAAGAATTCAAGATATTAGCTAGTAAGAAACATTTGCCCATGAAACTAGCTACTACAAGTCAAGTAAAGAGGATGATCAACAATGGTGAAGCATTCGCTTTCATGGTCGCACTGTTGTCTCGAATGAGAAGAAAGTAATACTATATACAAATTAACTCCCACTCAAGAGAATGACGTAAGTTTGTTACAGAAAAGTTTAAAGATCTGTTTCAAGATGAAGTTACGTGCAAACCTAAAAAGGAATATAGAGCATGAAATTCCATTAGTTGGGGATGCCTCTTTACCAAACTTAGGTTTGTACAACATCAATAATTGAGTCGGAGGAAATCAAGAGACAGATTCAAGAATTGCTTGAGCAAGTAAAGTAATCATACCCACTTTGTTCTCCATGTGGATCTCCAGTAGTACTTATACCAAGAAGGATGGGGGATGGAGGATGTGTGTAGATTATCGACTATCGAGCATTGAATAAGATTACTATAAAGAATCGATATCCGTTACCAAAGATTGAAGATCTGCTAGACCAGTTAGGGGGAGCAATATACTTCACAAAACTCGAGTTGAAGTCTGGTTATTATCAGGTACGGATCAAAGAAGAAGATACGTGGAAAACTGCCTTCAAAACTCGGCAAGGGTTATTTGAATGGCTTGTTATGCCGTTTGGATTGTGCAATGCACCTGCTACATTTATGCGGCTCATGAATGAGGAGCTACGCGCTTTCATTGATGATTTTGTCATAGTATATCTAGATGATATTTTAATCTTCAGCAAATCATGGGAGGATCATGTTATACATGTATCCAAGGTTCTAACGGTGTTGATAGAAAATTCCTTGACATTGAATAAGAAGAAGTGTGAATTCGCTAGGCAAGAATTGATTTTTCTCGGTTTTGTGATTGGAAGAGGAGAGATCAAGGTCGATCCAGGTAAGGTTACAGTTATTTCCGCATGGCCAGCTCCTACAAACATCACTGAGGTATGAAGTTTTCTAGGGGCTTGTCAGTATCTAAGGAAGTTCATATGGCATTTCTCTCAGATAGCGGCTCCTTTACATAGTCTTACCAAGATCAATACAAAGTGTTCAAATGGGAGCCTAAACATGAAACTACTTTTCTAAGTTAAAAAAGAAGATTACTAAGCTCCTGTATTAGCATTGCCAAACCTACAAAAACCTTTTGAGGTAGAAAATGATGCTTCAAATTATGCATTGGGAGCAGTATTATTACGAGGAAGGAAAACCGAGCTTATAATTCCGAGTTGTTTAACAATGTTTGTACGAATTATCCTACTTATGATAAGGAGTTATATGCGATGCATCGGGCTATGAAGCATTGGAGATCCTATCTATCGGGGAAACAAGTTATTGTACATACAGACCATAAGCCTACAATACCGCAAACCCAATCCAAGCTACAAAGCAGTACGACATATGAAATGGGCCTCTTACTTGGGACAGCTTTGGTATTTACGTCAAGTATAAAACAGAGTAACAAATAAGTTGGAAGATATGCTATCAATGCCACCCCCCAATAAGGCATTACTTGTAGCGTTACAGACTCATCCATTAATCCCAAGTGACTATGTCCACAGATATGCACAGGATGAAGATTTCAGAGAAGCTTTTCAAAAGTTAAGCCACGGAGATTCGGGTGAGTTCCGTTTAGTGGATGGTTTGTTGTACAAAGGAACGGCTTTGTGTGTACCTCATGGAGAAGAGAGGATACATTGGATAAGAGAAGCGCATACTTCTCGTACTGCTGGATATTTCGGAATGGAGAAGACATTGTTAAATTTGAAACGATATATGTATTGGCCAAGAATGCATTTGGATGTTTCTAAATATATTCGAGGTTGTGTTCTTTGCAACACCTCAAAACCTGCGAATAGGAAGAGAGGATTATATCTGCCATTACCGGTTCCTATACGCCCCTGGGAGAGTATATCCATGGACTTTTTAGGAGGGTTACCAGAGACCAAAACAGGGTATGACTATATTTTTGTTGTTGTTGATAGGTTCAGCAAGATGATCAACTTGATTCCTTGCAAGAAGACAGTAACAGGTGAAGGTGCAACTAAGCTTTTCTTTCATCATGTTTGGAAACACTTCGGACTCCCTACTTCTATAATCTCCTAGACAGAGATAGCCGGTTCTTGGGTCAATTCGACTAAGTCAGGGATCCGATGGATACTGCTTAAGCATAGCAAGATCGTTTTCATCCTCGCACGGACGGACAAACTGAAGTAGTAAATAACTCGGTTCATCTATTACGAGGGTATCACTCTAAACATCCCAAGACTTGGGATGACAATTTACCTTATATTCAGCTCTCTTTTTAATAGAGCTTTTCATGGCTCTACTTTTAGATCTCCTTTTGAAGTATGTCTAGGATATTTACCTCGTAGTCCTTTTGATATGGGATTCTACTTCACAAGAAATAGCAGCCAGGAGAGGAAGATAGCCCAGAGCTTTAAGTTTGTTGAGAAGATAAAAAATACACACTTTAGTGGAAGCACAGATTCTGTGAGAAATCTCAAGCTAAGTATAAAGCTAAACATGATAAGCATCGTGTTCCCCGTAACTTTTCTACAAGAGATTTGGTCCAGTTACGTATAGGAAAGGAAACGACTTAAGGGTGAAGGGAAGAAGCTGAAACCTATACGATACGGACCCTTCAAGATTTTGAAGAAATTTGGGGATAATGCATTTCAGCTGGATTTACCATCGTATATGCAGATGTATTCCATTATCAATGCAGAATACTTGAAACTTTTTGAACCTCCACTTCTTGATGAAGAAGAAGAAGATCAAGAGTTAAATTTACCCTCAGTTGATGACTTGTGGGTGGATCGCGAAGAAATACTCAAACAAGATTGCATTGTTGAGACGAAGATAACCCCACCGTGAGGGGAAATCGTGTTATGTTTCGTGTGACGTAAGGGACAATTTCCAAGTAAAGCTAAGTGGTTCAAGTAAGGAATTGTGGAGAAGCCGAGTTTCCTCTTCTCCCGATTTAAAGCTTCCACGGAGTTTCAAACTTCCTAAATGGGGAGCCATGATACAGGAGTATCGTAGCTGCTGCGGATGAGCCGTGTTTAGGCTAGAACGTCTGGAAGATTCTAGAAGTTAGTCGACAGTTGTTTGAACAACAAGTTTGAGGTTTCCTTACTTAAATTAGGATTCCTAGTTTGATGAGTTGTAAAACTCATAGTTTTTATTTTCTTAGAGTGCAAGTTTTACTTATATATATATATATATATAGGGTGGGACTTGTACTGTAGGGGCAAAAGGGGAAAAAAATAGAGCTCGAGGAAGAACCATGTTAGGTTTGTAAAGGAGTTATACTTTATCCTAAGAAAAATTCAATAGAAGAAGAAGTTATAAGCAACCTGTTCTTTTATTAACTATTGTCTGATCAGTTTTTGTGATTCTAAACAAATCTAATTAGTTCCATTCAGTATTGACTCTAGGTACCACTGATCGTTTCGTATCACTCCATTTTACACTACCTTTAATAAGCTCCTTACCCTTCTAACACTCCTCCAACACCAAGAAGCACGACTAAGGATTGGTCGGCTTCCCAAAAAGAAGAATTTCTAAAATACTTGGCCTTAAGAAGATTAAACACTATTGAAGTATTAAAGGTGCAATTCTCCAAGCGCTTTAGCTAAGAAAGCAAAATTATGAACCTCTAGGTCCGTAATACCCAAAACCTCCATATTCCACAGGAAGATATACTATCTCCCAAGAGATATGATGAATTCTCTAATTGACTTCCCTACTTTGCCATAAAAAATTCTTCTTAATTTATCAACTTTTGATAAAATAAAACTTGGAATTCTCAGAGTGCTCATAAGATGATTAAGTGAAGGATCAAGAACAGATTTAATAACACATCTCTTCCAGAAAAATTTAGAGAATTAAGCTTCCATCCAACAAACTTATTGGTGATCTTCACTAAAGCATCGGTAAATTCACCACCTTTCAACCTACCCCATTGGATATTCATGCCCAAATAGTTGCCTGGTTTGTTACTCAGCTTCATTTGAAGACCTCTGCATAGAGATTTAGCTAGTCTCCTTTGCATGTTTTTTGAAAAAACTACAAAGGATTTAGAATTATTAACCAACTGACCAGACCAGCTAGAAAACTTTTCAAGAATATCTTTAATACCCCTTACATTGCGAAGATTAGCTTCAAGAAAGATGAGGCTATCATCAGCATAGAAACTACGAGTGATCATTGGAGCCCCCCCCTACAAACTTTAAAACCTTTAATGACTTTTTGATAAATCCCATAATTTATCATACGACTCAGAACTTCAAGGAAGGTAATGAACATATAAGGGGATAAAGGATCCCCTTGTCTAATACCTCTAGAAGGAAGAAATCTTTCACTTGGATTACCATTAAATAACACTTGAAAAGAAACAGAAGTGACACAAAGTCTTAACCATTGAATCCAAGTATCATTAAAACCCAGAGCTTCAAAAGTTTTGAAAATGAACTCCCATTCAAGGCGATCGTAAGCTTTTTCAAAATCAATTTTCATAGCTTTATTACCTCCCTTGTATCGAAAAGAATGAAAAATTTCATTGGTGAGCAGAATGGAATCAAAAATAGACTTATACTTAACAAAGGCATTCTGATTAGAAGAAATGTATTTGGGCAAGTACATCTTCAATCGATTCCCCAAAATTTTAGAAATAATCTTGTAACAAAAATTACAAAGAATGATAGGTCTAAAATTCTTAATGTGGGAAGGGTTATGAATTTTGGGGATCAGAGTAATAAAAGTTTTATTCAACTCTGGATCAAGCGACCCTTTTGAGAAGAAATCCTTTACTACTTTAATAACCGAAGGCCCAATAATATCACAGAAATCCTTAAAGAAAATACCTTGTAGTCCATCTGGACCAGGAGCTTTAAGAGAACCCATTTGTTTAATGCATTCCAAAATTTCACCCTCAATAACCACCGGTCTGGTAAGATTCTGATTATCTATATCATTAATGACACAAGGAACAAAATTTTTCAGCTCCGAAGAAGAAATGGAAGGATTATTAGAAGTATAAAGTTGTTTGAAGTATTCATTAATGAGAATTTCAACATCTTCCTCTCCAATTTCCAAAATCATCTTTAAGACAAGAAATTTTATTGCGGTGATGACGAACAAGAGTCGACAAATGAAAAAAAATCTAGTGTTCAGGTTGTCATGCTTAAGCCATTGAATACGGGATTTCTGAGCATAAAACAATTCTTTTAGTTTGAGCTTATCTAGATAGGCCTTAAGACACCTAGATTCATTAGCCTTATTCTCCAACGACGAATTAGAAGCAAAAACATCCTGAGCCTGACATAAGTTCACTCTAGCTGTTTCTACATTCTTATGAATACACCCAAACACATCCTTATTCCAAATCTTGGATTTAATGGACAGGATTTTGAATTTTTGAAGTAAGGACAAGTTTTCACCCTCCTCAGAACCCCTCTCCTCCCAAATATCCTTAACTAATTGTCTAAATATAAAATCTGAGATCCATATAGCTTCCAAACGAAAAGGATGAGGGCGAAATATATTCTTAGAGCAACTGCAGTCATGAGAGCAAAACCAAAGAATAAAGATTAAAAAAAACCAAATTAATTTGGTTTACTCCTTGCTGCACACTATGGTGCAGACTAAAACTCATGAAGCGTAGTTTCAAACTACGCCCCATTTTTTTTTTTTTTTTTTTTTTTTTTTTTATTATGGGGCGTAACTTTGAGTTGCGCCCCATCATCAGGCGCAATCTCCGCATCCTGCTCCATCAGGCGTAATCCCAGACTACGCCCCATTTTTTTTTTTTTTTTGTTATGGGGCGCCCATCATCAGCGCAATCCCAACACTCCCGCTCCATCAAAGCGTAACTTTAAATTACGCCCGACTAAAGACTAGACTAAAGACTAAATATGGTCCGGGTTTTGGTTATAGTCTCCAGTGTTTGGTCTTTAGTCCTTCTCCATCATAATCCATTTTTTACCAAAAAATTTGGTTATACTCTGCGACTGTGATGCTCTTAGGACATGTATCAATTAATAAAACACGATGATATGAATTATAAAAATGTAAAGGGGGATTTTGTGTTTCCCCCTCAAAATAAATAGCTATTTTGCATTACCCCCTCTAGAAATCAATAATTTGTGAAACCCCCTGTCTGTTATAACAGCCGTGACTGGCCAGTTAATTATGCACGTGCAGTGCACGTATATACCATAAATAAATAATTATTTTAAACAACCCAAAATGACGAAACCTTCCATCACCATTTGATACCTTCGTCCCCTCTCCATCACCGACTCCATTTGGTTTCTGCAAGTGTAATCAAAATAATGCAGTAAACCACTACCAACTCCTCTTTGATTTTCATTCACTCTCTTACTCTTTTCTCTCATGGAAAACTAAACATATACCTGTTTTAAAAAATCCTAAATTTCATGTAACCTAACCCTAATTTCAAAACTGATAGGAAATTGCTTGTGGATTTTTGAAATTAAAGTCATGGGTACTAGTATTTTGTTGTTTTAGAGGAAGGGTTTGAAAGATGAAAACGAATCGGACGAAGGATTTCAGTAATTTGTAGTTTCAACCTTAAAGATTTTCGTTCTTCATTGCCTGCTCGAAGTTCCAACTCGAATTTTACAGAGAGAATTGATTCTCTGGTGCTGCACCAACTCAAATAGTACAGAGAATTGAGTTATTGTGCTTCAATATTTTTACCTACTGTTGTACAGAGAATCGGGATGGTGGTGCTCGTAGTGAAGGAGGAGCTGGTGGTCAGGGGTAAGTATGTTTTATAGAAAAATTAATTAATTAATGACACACGCGCACTGCACGTGCATAATTAACTGGCCAGTCACGGCTGTTATAACAGACAGGGGGTTTCACAAATTATTGATTTCTAGAAGGGGGTAATGCAAAATAGCTATTTATTTTGAAGGGGAAACACAAAATCCCCCAAATATAAATGTTATAAAGATATTATGAGACGGGTATCAATTAATAGGACATGTATCACCTTTGACGTGTTAATCAAGATATTATGAGACGGGTTAAAAAAAAACACCATGAGATCTTTTAAAGAGAGTTGAATCTAAGGATAATTTCTTTTTTTCAAAACCCAAAACCCATTGTATTTGAAAAAAAAAATTTGGTACACAACAAACGCCAAAAAGTAACTTGCAATACTAAGAGCCTACAGTTGGGATTCTCTAAAAAAAAAACAAAAAAGCCTACAATTCTGGGTCAACGTCGAGGATTGTTGATCATGAGACTAGTCGATACTCTCAGACAGAACTAAAGGTCATACTTTGGGCTTCCATTTATTAATGTCTAACAACGGTGTGGAGTCTAACAAGGCATTGACTTCACAAATAACACTATCATCATCAAAATCATACCCAAAATGAGCTAAGCAAACCTTTAATGAATCTTCCGAGAGGCTCTTGCAAAAAGACTTGCGAGTGGATACCTTCTTTTCGCCCACGATACTTCAACCTAAGGTACCTAAAAGAATAATCAAACAAACCTCGTAAAAAGGAAATAAATAAAATCTAAAAGGAAAAAAAAATTATGCACAAAAATAAACTTTTACTATAATAATAATAAAGAAAATCCAAAAGAGAGTTGGGGCACAGTTTGTTGCCCGTCTCCCAACCATTCATGTATAAACTTTTATTTGCTTGTTAGTTTAAACCCCTAGTGGCAGTCTTTTTATTATTACTATAATAATAATAAGGATATTTAATGTTTGGTACCCACCAAATGTCCAACACATTGATTTGGTACCCAAGGGTACATTAATTAAATACCCCTATAATAGAGGCCCAACAAAAATACCCTTCCCCTAAAATAAATATACCTCCCCTAAAATATCCGGATTGTCATTTTACGATTTTGCCCTCAATATATTTGAGGGTTTTAACGTTGGATACTCATTTAGTGCAAGAGCCATTTTCAAAACAAGTCGCGAGTTTCCTCTCTCCACTTCTTCTCCATCTTGCGATTCTGAAAACTCATTGAAATTTTGAATAAGAAACCGTCGAATAAGAAACCGTCAACTTATATATAATCCAGTTTAGGTCTCGATGAACGATTTGGTTTTCATCATTGTCGGTTTGAATAATCCAAAATCAAAGAAGAGATGATAGAAAATTAGGTTTTACCGATTTTGAAGATTCAAATACAAAATTGAAAGAGGTAAACATGATTATCATCTTCTACTTACTCGTATTGATGGAGATTTTCCTTCCGATGATGTTTTTTTTATAATTTTGAAGTAGATTTCTTAGGTTTTAGAATTGATTTATTTTTCTTAGAAAAAATGTTGTTGCATGTACGATTTATGACCAATTCCTCGCTTCTTATGTGTTTGATTTTACTTGGTATGAACTTAGTTTTGAATCTAATTCATTGATTTTGATTTTAACAAACTATCAACACAATTGATTTTGATTTTCATTGGTAGAAGTTGATTTTGAGTTTTCGAAGTTGCAAGCTTCAAATGAAAGAGGTAAGAAACAATTTCTTCAATTAGTCACACTTTCGATTGTTGATGTTAATATATGGGGTCAACAATTAGAGTTGATACCTAAAATGCTTTGTTGTATGTATGATATCAACAATTAGAGTTGATAACTTAAATTCCGATTTCGATTGATGTTGGTTATATGAAATTCAAATGAATAAGCATAGAGTCTATGTTGATATCCAATTTCAGTTGTTGATAAAATAGGAGTTGATATCCTTGTTATGAAGAGGTGAAATGCTTTGTTGATGACCTCAAATGCTTTGATGATACACTAAATGCTTTGTTGATACCATGAAATGCTTTGTTGATACCATGAAATGCTTTGTTGATACCTAAAAATGCCTTGAAATGCTTCGTTGTATGTATGATGTTGGGTTCTGTGAAATTAAAATGAATAAGCATAGGAGTCGATGTTTCAGTTGTTATCCTCGCTTGGTGAGGTATAAGTAATGAATAAGCCATGAACTTGTTACTTGTTGAATGAATGAAGCTAGAGATATAATACTAGTGTCTAAGACTATATGGTAATGAAACTAGTGTCTAAGACTATATGGTAATTGTTGTTATTGATTATAAATGAATGACGAACATAAAACTAATAACTTACCAAATAATGTTATGTAATAACTATTTTGGTATAGAATATCTGGAATCAACAATAGAAGTTGATACCATTTGATGGTATCAACAACAAAATTATACAAGTAGATTGTTGTCAACAACAGAGTTGATACCAGCTTGTTGGTATCAACAATGTAGTTGATACCATTTGATGGTATCAACAACGAGAATTATACAAGTAGATTGTTGTCAACAACGAGTTGATACCACTTGATGGTATCAACAACATATCTTCATAAAAATTAATGATGTTTTAAAAATACCGTGATTATTGAATGCGACAAAATTAATGCTTTTCTAAAAATAGATGAAAGGAGTGAGAAGATCACCAAGGGTAAATCCGAAGAGTACAGAAGAAGATAATTCACAACAGAGTAATAAAGGTGTATCCACAATAAAGAAGAGAGTGAACAAGCAGTTGTTGCTTGATAAAGAGCAATACGTTGTTAAAAGAAGAAAGAGGAGCAGTAAATGAAGAACTTAAGTAGATTCGGAAGAAGACGAATCGGAACAAGAAAGTCAAAGAGCTAAAGCAACAAAAAGAAAGAGGGAGACCAATAAGAAGAATGACCAGAAGAGGAAGCAACTGGAAAGAAGAAGAGAACAATGAACAACAAGCGAAGCACGTAAAGGAAAGAAAAAGTCGGAGGTTGAAGATGATTCGTAGGGATGAAGAATCATATTCGAATCGAACAACAACAAGTAGCCGCAGAAGGGTGAAACAGAGAAGAACAAACAGTAAAACTTTATACATTATTTTTTATTTGAGTTCTATGCTGCAATATAGTTAAGTTCATTTCTATATTAAATATAAAAATAAATGAATGAGTTGCGTGTATGCGGTCGAAGTAGGAAGAGCGAAACGAAATTCAAATCATGTCTAATACCATTGATTGAAATGTGCAACTTTCTATACAAGTCATTTTGAAGTAGGAGGAGATAACAAGAATGGAAAAGCACTAAAGGAATGTGTGTTCGGGAATTTATAAGACCATTCTACAGGAGAAGAGATCGATGCAACAAATGATAAGTGGTTAGTCAAAATCGCCCCGCAATACAAACTACTTATTGGAGCATTCGATAAAGAAAAGAACATATTCAAAGTTTGGAAAAAAGAAAACTTTTATCATGCAAAAATAGAGCCATCGGACTTTTCATTAATCTTCAAGATAAAAAGGGTCATCGAGAGTGAGGAGTTGAAGAGGTTGCTGAAGAAAAAAATGATGCTGTAGTCACTACATGGTTTAAGAACAAGTTCAGAGCAGGGGAAGAAGAACATAAGAGTGATAAAATAACAAAGTCTGAAATTGAGCGCAAACTAAAAGCTGCCGCCGAGATCATCGACCCACAACATTTTGTGAGACTATTTTCTATGTGGGCATGCGCGAGCTTGTCTTCTTCCCATTCTCGTGCAACAGAATTGCAAAGAATTGGCTTCCTTATATTTTGAACATGGAGAAAGTGTCATGGCCGGATCACATAGTAACCTATCTCGCTTAAATACATTGGAAAGCGAAAGGAAAGAATGGAAGTGTTCCTGCCGCATAATTCTCTTTTAGGTAAAAAAGAAAAAGTTCATTTAATATAATGTTTATTTTTGGAAATAGTAAAATGCATACGTACGTCAAACTAACCTCATTGATTCTATGTATGCAAAGATTGGTTCTGCGAACATACTGAAAACTTAAATCGCAAAGAGGACAAATTTTGAAACCGCAACACCAAGATTCATGAGATGGAGCCAACACGCAATCCGCAAAGAATCGGTAAAACAATTTCAAGGGAAATGTGGAGATACCATGGACATGACTTGGTTCACTCAGAAGGTAACATATTTGTTTACTCAATTTATATTTCAAATAGATTTCACTTTTTATCATGTCAACAAAAGGAAGTTGATACCGGTTTAGGAGTCAACAAACAAAGTTAGTGTATCAACAAAATGAAGTTGATACACAAATGTGTACTGATTATAACAATTATACTTGTGTCAACAATGGAAGTTGATACCACTTAGGAGCATTTGTATGTATACAGATTATACTTGCACATTTATTGAATCTATGTCAACAATAGAAGTTGACCCAAAAATGAATGTAATCAAAATATATATTTTGTGTACCAACAATAGAAGTTGATACAATTTCTTGAGTCAACAACAAATGTTTACTACGTAAATTTAAATCGCCACATTCTATTTTGTGTCAACAATGGTAGTTGACATCATATCTAACATGTAGTTCTTACTCTTAGTAATGAATCACTTTCAGGCTACGCCCCTCGTGAAAGATATATTATGGTTATAAAGTTGGAAAATATTATGCTAATCGTATTTTTATGTCGATTTGTAGGTTCATGAAGATGTTGTTGATCCTAATGAAGAAGAGATGTATTTGATAGACATGTTAGCACCAAAGATACCAACATTGGAAGTAGAGAGGCATAGGAATGAGAATCGATGAGGAAAACATTAATCTTCTACTTGACAACCAGGAGATAAAATATGAAAAGGAGGGGGGCAAGCAACTAAATCAATGAGCAACATAATATTCATGAAGAAACTTATTGACAACAACAAGGACATGATGCATTTGAAGCCCGAGGATAAAGCGAGACTTGATGAAATTCTATAGAAGTGATGCAATGGGAAGAAAAAGGAGAAAAATCTCAAAAAGCAAGAGAAATGTCGAGAGTACTCAACATGAAAATCAATGCTATGATTGAGACTGCTTTAAATGAAGAACCATCTAGAAATCGATCGAAGTGAGATGGAAACCGAGTTGAAACCTTCCAAAAGCAGATGAAGATGACATGAATGAAAAAGAAGAAGAAGAATCAAGTCAAATGGCACTGTCACTTTGATGGAGGTGAATCGATTTTGAAAATCTTTAAAAAGGGTTATCGAGTGGATTGAATGTCAATGTACAAATAGACCCAAATTTATCAAAATTTGGAGGATGGGATGCTTTAGAAAAGAAGAAAAAGAAGACAAGAGGAAGCAAATCTTCAGATTGCTAATGTGATTCAGTCTACTGGGCAACTCGGATGAGAAACTGAATCCAGAGATTGCTAATGTGGTTGCGACTCAAATGAGGAAGTGAATCTACAGATTGCTAATGTGATTGCAGATATTTGTAAAAATGTTCAACCGGATTTAAGATGATAATGAAGAAAAGAGAACAAACATGAAAGAAGTGGAGATGGTGGGAGATGTACTTGTTTATTCAACTCCTCCAATTAAGGCTATACTTCCGGAGAAATCGTGTAATGTCCCTACAACTCGTGATTATACAATTTAAAAATGTATGCAACTGTGATTATGAAAAAGTATGTTGATAATTTTGATTATACAAGTTTCATTTGGTTCTTTCATTATGACAAATGAACATATAAAATTCTATTGTAATGCTAGAGATAAAATGCTAGTTTTATTTTTTGGTTATAATGCTAATGTGAAATGTTATATAGATCAACAACAACAGCTTGATAAACATAAAAAATGTATCAACAACAAGAGTTGATGCCATGAGATAGCATCAACAACAATTGTTGATTCCTTGTTAATAAGAATCAAACAACAATTGTTGATTCCAAAAAAAAAGAGTCAACACCGATATGTTGATACCGTTTAAATAGGACTCTTACATGTTAATCTAATCGGATTATTTCCCTTGCAGTGTACTACCCCAAACTTCGGTGGTCCAAGCTCGATGCGATCACCGCTGAAATTTATACTCCTAATCGATGCAAAAGAGATGGAAGATGATCCATCACAATAAATAGAATATACTCCTACACCAAAAACAAAGACGATAATGTCTTGGAAGGCCTTAAAGTTCTATTCGAATTGGATGAAATTGATGGCTCAATCAAGACGAAGACACCACCCAAGAGGATGATTCTGGCAGTGACGCAGACAAAGGAATCGGATGAAGTCATTGGAAGAGGAAGGAGGTATAACACAAGGTCATCAAGGAATGCGCCGGATAAATACACACCTCCGGTTAATGTGAAGAGGACCAGAGCGGGAACCAAAGGAAAGAAGAAAGGGGAGGAGTTGAAGAAAAAGAGGATGCGATTATTCACCTCCTTGATGATTACGTTGATGAGACGCCACCCGAGACAATACCGCCGAATAAGCCGAGAAGACCTCAAACTCTGGGAATCCTGCACCGAGGACGAAAAATGGTCATTGGTCCATTCTTTGAGCAAGCAACATGAATGGTATGTAACTCGAAACAAATTGCTGTTTATTCATAGACATAAACAATGAAAGTTGATGCCATGATAATAACCAAGTTGCGCCATTAGAATTTGACCGATATGTAATGTCAAGATAATAATACTTCAACATTAATATGTTATGTTGAGATAAAAAGAGGACAAATTTCTAACATAAACTTTGCAAATGCGCACCAAAGCGTGTACCTTTTATTTCGACAATGAACAAGAAGAGTGGGTCAATGGAAGGCATCTCCAATTTCTAATGAACAACATCAACATTAACAAAGTGAGATAGTTGATTACTACAAAGACCGTCAATTCCAAGATGGAAAATCCATCTAAGCCAAAGATACTATGGGAAGAAGCACTTAATTCTGAATTCAAATGCTTATGTAAGTAACAACTCTCAAATGAATTGTTAGTGTTTTCCATAATTCTGAATTCATTAGAAATTGAGTAACCACTGTCTTTTGAATAACTAGTTACATAAAATTATGATGAACAAATGAATGAATTATTGTTGTTATCAGTAAAAAACAAACTAACTTCCAAGAAAATGATGCAAAGAAATAATGAGGGGCAAGTAGCTAGCAGGGATATACGGAAAGTGGAATCAACTAAGATTCCAAGAAACTTGAGGGAAAGATACCCAAAGGATGATAGTGAAGCAATGCCGGTGATACCGATATGTCTACAAGATAGGACCGGGAAACCCTTCCAATGGGTACTTCTTGCGTTGATACGTGGAAGATGGTTGATCTTCAACACCATTCATCACTACGATTTATATAACGAGTAAGACAATGTCATGGTACAAACTCGACTCGATCCCAACGAAATGGGTATAAAAGATGTTGAGACAGATGGACGGTAATTACAAAGTTAGACCATTACCCTGGTATCAAAAGAAACAGAGGTTTGACTGCGCAATGCACGTCTCGTTTATTCATTAAGTGCTTGGTGAAGCATGAGATTGCTGATTTAGATGGTAACAAGGTCCAATACCATGAGAACATAAACCTAAAGAGAGCAAAGATTCTTGCTAATATTATCCGAATTGAATGCATGGCAACCAACTTTGCAAATTAAAGACTCGATTGAAGAGGTAGTCAACATTCAAGATTCTCGGCTGAAGAATTCTATGGTAAGCAAGTACAAGAAATTACGGACTTAATTGAAGAGGTTATCAACCTACAAGATTCTACAACCATTAGATTAGAGCAAACACACTTAGGTGTAGTTTAACATTTGCTCGGTAACTAATTTAGTTGCTGCGGTAGTCTCAACTAATTTATTTAAAATTAGTTTGAAAACACATCTTTTATTTGGAGGATGTGTTTAGTATTAGTTTGTTATCAATTAATATTACTATTAGTTACTAAAGTGATTATCAAGTGAATGAATGTTTTGGTTATGAAAGTAAATGAATGTTGCTTGTACAAAGTTGCAGTATGATCACTAATGGAGTTAACTTGAAAATACGATAAAACCATGAATATTTTTTTATTGAGCATCAACAATGGGAGTTGATACATTTTGGTATCAACAATGGAAGTTGATACCAAAAAACAATGGGTCAAAAATTAATTGATGAATAACTGATTGGTTTCACATAAAGTAAAGTGAATGGATCTTGGTAGTAAGAATTACAGTATGCTCACTCATGGTATCAACTTGAATATATACGATAAAACCATGAAAAAATTTTCTTTTGAGTAGGCATCAACAATGGAAGTTGATGCTAAGAGGTATCAACATTGAATGTTGATACCATGACTTTGATCAACATTAACATGTTGATACTATTTACATAGTAAAAAAGCTTGCAGAATACACGGATAAAGTAGTTAACTTGTAACCATGCAAATTTTTTCATTTCAAGAAGCCTCAACAAATGGAACTTGATCCAAGAATGGGCATCAACATTGAAAGTTGATACACTTTGCATCAACATTGATATGTTGATACATTTATATAGTATTTTTCCGTAAAAAAAAGCAGTAAACCTCGCAAATGACATAAACCGACAAAGCGACAAGAATGACATTGCTAAACAAAATAATAGAGGATGTATGTCATTAAAAACACAAGAAATCCAACAACAAAATATAGAGAAAGCATAAAGATAACTAACATCCATGTTGATTATTCAACAACTAGCATAAAAAGGTAAAAAGAGAGTTCGGAGAAATAGTAAATCATCCAAAGAAACTTGAAACAACATTCTCCTCAAGAAGTTGATCATTCCGGAGTTAGACTCCCTGCGAAACACTCGGTGCACGAGGAGCCAAAGAGGGTCTCCGACATCTACGACCATTGTGGAAGGCAAGTCTTCCACGCCGACCACACTTCCTCTTCTTGCGAACTTTCTCTCGAGAACCCCGTACCTTAGCGGTTGGCCTTCCAAAGTGACGCTCGACCACCATTTGGGAGGTAGGACATAACCTTCTTCATTAATTTTAGGCGGCCTCTCATGGTGGTGAATAGGATAGATAGGACGAACATACAAACCTTTGTAATACCTCGGTGGTATAATACGGACCGATGTGCTTGTAAGGTTCGTCTTCCCCAATCTCGCAACATAGCTTTTCATGGAATGGGTGCAAGGAAACTATGCTTCGCCACCAATTGCGGTACATGTCCTAGCATCCAAATCCACCATATGCTTACCAGGTGGGAGAAATTATTTCAAATACTTTATCACTTGCTCTTCTAAACTTGTAGAAACGAGATGTCCGGTAATCCTCTTGTTGAGTCTAGCTTGCATCCGTGGTGTAAGTCCTGGAATTCCACTTACTAGACAACACCAACCTTCGTAGTTCTTCTCCATTACATAAGCACGAATACAATCCACAAGCTCTAGTGTTGGGAGCCGCTTCTCATGCTTGATAACACTATTAAAACTCTCCGCAATATTCGAGTGTTCTCACCCCACCTTTGTCCTTGAAAAGCATGAGTTGCCCAGTTCTCAAATGGAATCTTCACCATCCAATCAATCACCGAATCAAGCTTGAGATTGCTCAAACTCTTACGGCGGCAAAATTTCTCATTTGTTAAGGCAAAGTAGCACTCTTCAAACAACTTCACATCGTTTGCACCTTTCTTACCCTTTATAACAGAACATTACCTTTCATGTGGTACAAACAAAAAGAATGGAAAGCTTTTGGAAAGACTAGAGGGACATGCTTCAAAAGGCCGGCTCACGAGTCATATGATGGTCGTGGACGGTCTTCACTAATAATACCCTTCAGTTGGTTAGGAACCATTCCCAACTGTCACAATTTTCGCAAGGTACAATACCAAAAGCAACTGGAAAGATCTCTAGAAAAACAAAAAACAAAAAAAAAAAAAAAGATTCAAAGAGTAACACACAAAAAACTCGATATCCATGAATTACTATTATGGTCTCAAATGGCTCAACAACAAAAATTATGGGATCAACAACTACTATTATGGTATCAACAACTGCGATTATGGTATCAACAACGCGAAAAAGAGGTCAACAAATCGCAATTACTAGTATCAACAAATCAGCAAAATATGGGATTCATAACAGAAATTATGGAATCAACAAACTGCAAATATGGTATCAACAACTACAAAAAGAGGTCAACAACTGAAATTATGGGATCAACAACAAACAATTATGGTATCAACAAACTCCATTTAGTGGGAATTATGGAATTATGTCATCAACAATCGCAAAAAGAAGTTATGTCATCAACAACACAAATTATGGAACAACAACAATAGTTCATACGGAAAAAAAGGGGTCAACAAACTAATAATGGGATAAAAAAACAACATTTGAAATCCAGGGATATAATGCATCAACAATAATTATTATGTGATCAAACAACAAATGATTATGGGATGACCAAAGTTATGTGATTCATAGAATTGAAATCCAGGGATATCATGATTCAAACTAAAATTGATACACTTAATACTTAAAAGAAGAGAAAAAGATTAAAAAACATACCTTGGTTACCCAGTTTTCCACGTTAAGCAACCATAAGACCTCCCTTAAACTTCCCGGTGAGGAAAGTGCAATCAATAAATAACATCGGACGACGACTTATTGAATCCAATGGTGAAGCTTCAAAAGCAACAAAAACCTCTTGAACTCGCCCGTATCACCATCATACTCAAACTTTCGACGCTTCCCGGAGATTATAATGTTCAATTGAGTCTTTATACCAAACAAAGTCTGAATATGACTTGATATCATCACCCCAAAGAGACTCTTTAGTGAACTGTAACCCATGGTATGCACGACTATACGAGAGATTAATACCATACTCCCCGATGGAGCAAATCTTTAACATCACCGATCTTTTTCTTCTTTGATGCTCGAAATTTATCAATTAAGATATCCTTTAGAAAAGACTTCGTCATCCCGACCTTTCATTGGATCGAAGAAGCTAAATCACATGCATGCTCCCCGTTAAACGTCTTGCACCGAAAGACACCATTAGAATTGGCATCTAGAGACGCATGAAACCTCCAATTACAAGATTGAGTTTCATGGTTAACACATCGGACAAGTGTAACGTGTCTTGTCACTCTTACGTACGTCAAGTTTGTAACCACTATGATATTCATACTTCTTAACACTATCACGACAATGGATTTTATTATCAAAACCTGCCTACTCCGATTAAGATGTTTGCCCAAGCATCCGACTTCTTAGGGACCCTTATGAGCATAGTCTGAATCATCACCAAATCTTCTACAACAAAGAAGATCATTATTTGAAAAACAACTTGATGATGACGAAGAAGGACCAACGGAGAAGAAGAACTAGGAACAGCATCAACAACAATATTAAACAGGATGTTAAACTTCACCGCATCACCTTTGGAGATACAATAGTGAATGAAAAACCTCAACTCAAGATCGTGATTAATCACATGTGAAATTCCATCAACGGTGTAACCAAAGAGTACGAGGTCTTGGGGATATAAGGCGAGAATTTTTTGACCACACTAATCAACTCATTGTGGTAGTTAACTCCGAAACAACATGTCGATAAGGTCAAATTGGATAAAGTGAACTCTGCAATAGCCATCTTTGACCTGCAATAATAAAAAAATCAAAATGGATCAACAAATCTAATAAACACAATGTTGACACCTTAATCATCAACAAACCAATGTTGATACAATAAAACAATAGCTATCAACACATAATAAGCAAATTGTCCAAGTTATTGCATCGATAACGCAGTTGATCCAACAAAACCTGAATCAACAACCAATGTTGATACAACAAAACAAACATAACAACCATAATCACAAATTTATGCAGGTTTTTTGCATCAACAATGAAAGTTGATACAACAAACCTGTATCAACAACCAAAAATCAATATGGTAGAAATTTTTAGTATCAACAATGAAAATTCTATGTCAAGAACAAGGACTGTAATACAAAAAAAAAACATAAAACATCATCATGTATGTTACTACACGTCGCATCAGTATCCGCGGTGCAAATGTGAACCAGCAACATGAAAAACTACATTAACATACATGCTCCTTGATAAAAATTCACAAGAATCATAATAAAAAGCCTAAACCAAACCTAAGATACAAATTGATTACGTAGCACATCACTCCTGGGTGCGCCGTGAAAGATATATTCAATGTAAACTGTTTGAGAGAATATAAACAATGAGTATTATACAAATAATGAGTTAGATATGTAAACTGAGAATATAAACAATGAGTTTAAGCTTCAAACAATGAGTATTATCCAAATAATTCTCCTACTAATCATCAACAACCAATGTTGACACAATAAAAAAACCAATCAACAAAACATAATCGTAAAATTACCCATTAAACCGCATCAACAACCAATATTGATACAAATAATCTGAAATTGTACAAAATTTCAAGTGTCAACTATGAAAAATCTATGTCAACAACAAGAAGAGCAGCTACAAAACATCATAATATGTTACTTGAATATATTACTAATAATTCATCCATACTATGCAAAGTAAAAACAACAAAAATTCAAAAAATCAAAAACCGAAGATTGAAGATTGAATAATACCTATTTGAGAGATGAATAACGATTTCAATTCAAATAAATGAACAATTCAATCAAGTAGAATCAAATAACACCGAATAAAGCTTCCAAACTCGTTCTCCGCAACATAAAAAAACCAAAAAAACAGAATTTAGAAATTGAAGATTTACAAACTACAAATTGAAAATGCAAATATCATATAATTTTCTAATCATCTTCAATAACTAATCAGCATTACATATTGTTGAAGATCGAGAATTTTCGGTTGAATGTGTTGTTGATGAAGAAACTAATTTCAGATCGAGAAATTTAACGAATCGAACGATTAAATCTGTTGTTGATGAGAATTTTAGGTTGAATCATTGTCTATTAAATCATTGAATCTTCGGTTGAATCTGTTGTTGATGAATGAGATGAAGGGAATTTTCGAAATTTTTTTGAAAATTTTCTCCGAGTTATTGAAAACAGCTCTCGAGCTCTCTCTCGATGAATGATGGTCATTGATTATATAAAAGGGCAATTCAGTAATCTCACCGAATTTTAAATGGGTCCCGATGGGCTTTGGATAGGGAGGGGTATTTTTATTGCTTCATAAGGGTAGTTTGGGCTTGAAGTGAAAAAGGAGGGCATTTATATAATTCCCATTTTTTTTTTTTTTAATCCTACTTCTTTTTTTCTTGGTGTGCTTCAAGTTAGTTTTCCACCCATGAATCTAAGGCTTCAAATTAGTGACGTGCCAACATAAGATGAAATCCATTACTAGTATTAGCTTTAATTCCACTTTTCGATCTCCACTTGATGATTTTTTTGGTTCACTTTGTTGTTGGCAATGATTATCGAGATGGAGGAATAAAAGCTTGGGTTTTCATTAGGGGTAAAGAGGTAACTTAAAATATTTTTAAATAAAATTTTGAGAAAATAAAATGATACCACAGTCAAACGTTAACTTTGACAGGTCAATGAGAAGATCTAGGTACCAACTATTAATTTTTAAATGTTGGGTACCAAACTAATGTGTTGGACATTTGTCGGTACCAAACATTAAATAATAAAAATAAAAAAGAATATGTACAAGAAATAATGATATCAACTAGAGAGTATTTTGCAACCCTTTTATATCCATTGGAAACCCTATAAAACCCGATTAATTCTTAAAATTTTCTTCGGCGCCAAGTGTAGTAGGGGTAAAACCGATTATCTTAAAAATGGTAAGTTGGGCGTGTCGATGAAAAGAATTCAAACCCGAAACAAATGTCTCTGCACATGAGTACTTTAGATTCGAGAGATCAATATGTAAGACTGCGCTAAACCAGAAAAATGGTTGTTCAGTTCAATTCGGTCACAAAGGAAGGAGAAAGGTTGATCTTAGGGAAGGAAGCTGAGAAGGTATTGGGATCGGAATGATGAAATCACGTAAGGTGTAGTCGTTTATGACTTGTATCAAAATGTAGAACCTGCTTGCAAAGTGTAAGTTGTAGGCTCCAGATGGTTTCTGAGTACTTGTGTTGATAACCAAAAAATTGTTATTGTTAAAATAGATTGAAAATCTATTTATACAAGTCATAATCGAACATTGATCTCGTAGGAAGTGGGAGTAGTTAAATGATGGATAAGTGGGATGAAAACCATGCCTCTACTATAAATGGAAGAGTATTCGGTTTTACACCAACTACTTCTCTACTTCCATCAACTGATCGCCCTTTCCCGACACTTTCTCATAATGGGCGTGTTGCTGTGACGTCACACTTGTTGTAAACCGTCGGACCAATAACATGAAGAGTGGAACAATTCCTGGTGGGTTTCTTTGGTAAAACTCGATTATTTCGACCAATCACGCGCAAGTAAGGCGGTATGTACTCGTATTATTGAGACTTCTTTGTGAGTCGGTGCTCAAAAAATAGCTTACAATGCTTTTAGGTTAAATAATTAAATTATTAAGTGAAATCGATATTTATAAAATATCATTTATATTCGATGCATGTAAAGTATTGATGTTAAGCAAGCATATAAAAATTAGTCGATGCATATGAAATGTCGTTGTTAGGAGCGCGACCAACCTTCTTTGGTTGAACGGTTGGCAGCCAAACAAGTCAACTATAGATGGCGTGGTCGGCCCATGGAGAAGAGGAGCAACTGACAACAATCATGATGTTCCATTGGTTGCTCAAAATTGGATATAATCCGATCAAATAATCTATGCAAGTTGGATGGTTGAGATGATCTGCGACAGTTGTTGATTATTGTTAATCATATTTAAGACTCTTATGAGTAGCGTGACTATCCTACTTCAAGTAGCTGCCAGGAGATATTTGAGTGAGTTGACGATGAGTCCTCATAGGGGGGGTAATCACGATGGCACTTTATTGTTGCCCAAAAATCGGATCCGGGCAGTCGATTTGCCGGCCATGTTAGACGGCAAAGATCATTTTGCGACAATGATGTATTGAAGCTAACCTAATTTAAGCCGTGTGACCAACCTACTTTGGAAAAATGTTCGAGGCGCTACTTGCATTATGGGGGAAACGCGATTGGTCGAGGCCAAAGGCGGGTCACCGATGAGTATATCGACACCTCATTAGTCGCTTTAAAAATAGAATCTAAGACATCCGGATTAGGATGGATAAGTTAGACGACCACGATGGATTTAAGACTGCCATGGGCGTCTTAACTTAATTAAAAGCCTTTTTGAACCGCGTGACTAGATTACTTTGGCTAGCAATTGTGGATCTTGCTGCAGCTGGGGAGAGTTACGATTGGCTGAAGTAAAAGTGGGTCCGTTTCGGCGATCATCGTGAAGCTTGTTTGGTCGCGCTAGGAGGAGGTTAAGTTTGTTTGAATCGGCCGGCCCTAAGTCGTATGGTCGTGGCCGTTTTAAGATTTCACGGATAGTCTCATGTTCAATTTCTTATATAAACATGCGCTCGACCAGCCTGCTTTGGCTAGAAATTGCGGACGCTTCCTGCGCGTCAGGAGCGACGTGATTGGTTGAATTAATAGGTGAGAAGACGGTTGTCATGGAGCTTGCCAAGTCGTGTGGTCGTGATTAGTTTGCGACTGACTTGGACGACCAAGATCAATTTTCTTAAGAAATCAAGCGGTAGACCAGCCAACTTCCATCTTTAATTAAAAGTGTGGCATGCGACTTTGGGGCGATTTGATTGGCCGATGGGAAAGAGGGCGTGCAGGCGTGATATAGGGTATGGCTGGTCGGTGATGGAGGCGCCTGGCTAGGCAACCGACCAGTACAAGTGGCGTGGCCGCGTCCCCTACATTCTTGCCTTTCTTTGTCGCAGATTTTCCTTTATTTCTTATTTTCCAACTTTTGCAGTGGATTTTGCTCCATGATGGACCAGTTTCTAGCTTGCCTAGGGTTAATCTCGATCAATAGGGATCGAGATATAGTCGACTCGATTTGAGCAAAAACCTAATTTTTGTAAATTAATAAAATTATGTTAGAAAAATTGAATTTTGTGGTGACACAAAATTGATGGTGAATTTTGCACTTTGATACAAAATCATTAATTTTTATCTCTCGAGAGCATTGTGACTTACGCACCTCTAATTGAGTACCTTCATGTCAAGTACATTAATCCCGACGCCGGGAAATTCATGCTACTTAACCGAGAGTGTACATTAATTTTCATATCATGTCAGTACTAAGAGTTCAGCTGGGAACGCAACAAGGATAGATACTCACCAAGCCCCGCATTAGCGAATAATACAACCAGAAGCTTAAGTACTCATTATGATCTATACTAGTGAACAATTCATTTAGAGCTTGAGTTTTAATACGATATGAAGAGCGGCATAGGCACTCATCAGACTTGATATATTCTTTAAATTCCTTACGGAATATAGACATATCAAGGTCTACTACTTCTGATACCGGGTCAGGTAGAGATTTTTACAGTTTTCGCCCTAAACTAAAAATTACCATCATCATGAAGTCCACAGCTTAGCACTTAACAAAGACATTATTGCGGGGTAAGCACTAGATGGTGACAGAGACGTAAATAAAGTTAATAGGACGAAGTATATTGATATTACCGGGGAAGAGAGCGATCGGCTTGGGCCTTCTTTGTGAAGACTGGTGAGGCGGCCTATGAATCCGCAAGAAGGGAGGCGGCAACAAGCATATCAGAGAGTCCATCACAAGTAGCGGGGGCTTGGAGTTGGACTTTGATGTTGGTTAGTCAATATTGAATCACATGTGTGCATATATAAAAGGGAATCTCTTTTTCCTTTCTTGAATTAAGAAACTTGGTTTAGGCGTAGATACATTTGTCTTCCTTTATTTATTTATCATTCTTCTTACAAATCATGGACCAAAGTATGGAGGCTGCTATTTCTAGAAATGTGTAGCTAAGATATCGTCTATGGTAGCCAAGATGTGTATTGTGTACACCGATAAAAGGATGCCTATAGACTAGCAATACTACTTTGGAGGTATCCAAGAACCTCGAGTTCGATGTAGTCTGTCTTTATCATGAAGCAAGGAGTTACAGGCAATATCAGATAGTTGAGGATAGGAGATAAGACACTAACGACTATGAAATGATGATATTGAGTCATAGCTTGTATAAGCAAGGTCGAAGAAAAGTGGATCTGGAAAGGCTGGTACTGGACCTTGATAGTTTTCTTGATGCAGAATGTAGCAGCATGTGAGACTGCTATATAACGGTAGAAGGTGGATAAAATTGATCGATGTGTGGCTAGTAGCAAGGACAACAGTAGTTAGGAGTGGAAATGAAGCCATCAAAAACAATGAGTTGAAATTTTAGGCTATATAGCAGTAGAAAGACGCGGAAGTAACTCCTACTCTCGACGCGAGTGGTCAACGACAAAGATAGGGGCTCACCTCGTACGAGAGGATGTTCTTGTATCTCCTCTTCTTGGATTTCTTCTTCTTCACCACTACTGCTAGTGAAAATAAGAGGAGAGTCTGATTCTGATGAATCCGACAACTCATTACCTTTGTCTCTTGGTTCGGTGATAGAAAATGATACCTCACTCGGCTTTTTTACCGCGTAATGGACCGGCAAGTAAGTATTTATCGTGGCGGGGAGCTTTGGAAGGAGGAGTTATCGTCATTGGAACCTTGTCTTTGGTTTTCTTGGTACTATATTCAAAAAAAAAAAAAACAAAAAAACCCAATAAGACATCAAATTTATGGTTATCAGATCAAGAGTCGTCACTCAAATGATCTACAAAACAAACGACCCTTGTATATCATGTGACGACTCAAAAGTTATATGATGACGACCCTTCATAATAACAAAGGGTGGAAATCAAAAAGGCAATAACTATCCTACGATTTGGGTTGTGACTCTAGGGCATATAGCTAAGTGACGACTCTATGGGACCCGAGATGACGACATTATCATTTTTTGGAACAGAAGGTGTTCGAGTTCCATCTAGAGTCGTTAAGAAATAAAAAGGGCTCGGCAAAGAGAGTCGTCATCTTGAACCTAAAACATTAACGACTCTATTCTAGGGAAAAAATTAGGAGCCCGAGCATTAGGGTCGTCATCTTCAACCTAATACACTAACGATTTTTCATATAATACGCATGCAAATGAAAAGTCGTTAGGGGTTTCCATTTCGATAGTAACGACCAGACTCAATTTCGCAATCAAAACACAACAACAAATCGAATAGAAGGTGGGTTTAAGTTCACATACCTTCTAATTGGAGCCATATATTTTTTGGGTTTCGATTTTTTGGGTTTGGGAGTTCGTCCCTCGTCAACCTTGCCTCTTACGGTGTCAACGAGATTAGGGATTTGAAGTGCTTTTCGAGCGATGCCTTTGTACGGGCCATGTTTGTAGAAGAAGTTAATCGTCGATTCACTTCTAACATCGACGATTAAACGATGAATCGGTTGAAGAAGAAAAAAATCGAGGTGCAGTCGTTAATGGTGGTGGTGGAGAAGAGAAAGGGAGGAGAGGAAGATGAAAAGAAAAAAAGAGAAACTGAATTTCTCTTTTGGTTAGATTTAGGTATATGAGATTGGGGGCCTAATTAAGGCTTTTAATTATGGTTAACCGATTTTTAAGATATGTGTTTAGTAAAGGGTAAAACAGTCTTTTTTCAATATCGGATTAATACGCCCCTCAAAAATTGGTGCAAATAAAAGTTAAGGCCCCAATTAAAAGTTCCTACCCAATCAAACGAGGATAATTAAGCCTTTTTGGTCTTTTGATTAAAATTTAAATAAATATATATGAACACATATATTATCAAATCTTGTAAAGCTTGAAATAAATATAATATGAAAAAATTTAAATTTAAATGATATATCAATAATTTAAATCATAAAGAAGAGACGATATTTGATTTTAGGTTTGGTGAATAAGAAGATAAGAATCAGCCATTAAAATATCGACTAAATTGAAGAAATCATTATTTTGCTTCGTCAAGAGAGATGGAGCCGACGGCGGTGATTCGAAGGATTTCTCACAACTGTTTGCATAATTTGCGATAATTCCTGCTTGTTTGTTATATCCAACAAAATCATCGTTTGCAAAAAAAACACCACAACGCTCAAAATCTTCTATGGAAGATTCATAAAGTTTTATACAATATTTAAGATGAGTCCGTTGAGCACTAGTAGCCTTCCGATTTATATGATCATCTATGTCAAGCAGCAAACCTGAAGCATTATTTGATGCAGCGTTAATCATAGTTTCCCCAACACTTAAAAGATCTGCAGGGTCGGCACCAAAATAATATTTTAATACGTCATTGCAGTAATTCGGGTTTTTGGTCAGAGAACAAAGTTGATCGATAATTACATCGTTAACTTCTCTTGTTGCAATTGATGGTGCGAATAAGAAAAAAATGAAAATTGAAGAAACTGCTATCGAGGAGCAGAAAAGCATGGTGTATAACTTTTTAAACAAATCTTTTAGATCAAATGTAAAACGAAAGTTTGTTGATTGTTTCTTTGTACTGGGTAGTTGTTCCTATAAATGGTAATTTAACAATTTATTTAGATAGAAATCTTACTATTAATTATTAATAAGTTTTCATTGATTACAAAAATCTTTAATTAATTTCATACTTTGGTAAAATAAGTAATTATTAATTAATTTTCATTAATTACAGCAATCTTTACTAATTAATTATGGAAGGAAATCTCGCAGAACAGCGGACACCCCCTTTCCTGATCTGACAATGGAAGGATAACGAGTTGAAGTGTCCAGGTTACAACTCAGCCTGGTCCTCGGCATCCAAAATTCAAAAAACTTCTAGTCTACTTTAATTAATTTCATACTTTGGTAAAATATATACTAATTATATGTACTGGGCACCAATAACGCCTTCTTTAGGAATAATTCCAAGTCTTTCGTATAAGTTTAAATACTAATGACAATTTTTTTTTTTAATAAGCTACTCCACATTAGATTTACTTATTACTCAACATTTATCAAATTTACTTTTTACTAGCTTCTTCTTTATCAAATTCTTTCTCGTTCAGCTTTCCAGCCATGGAGCATAATACCATGTTATATTATGCCCAGTCCAGGTATGGGTCATCTCATACCAGTCTCTGAATTCGCTAAACGCCTCGTTCTGGATCATGGCTTTTCGCAACACTCATCATTGCAAATCAAACTAATTCTCCATCCAAAGCAGTAAAACAAGCTCTGGAACTGACTTCTTTACCAAATTCTATCAACACCATCTTTCTTACCTCCAGTTGATATAAGTGATCTTCCTAGTGGTTCTGAGATCGAAGCTCAGATGAGTGCAATTGTGACACGGTCTCTGCCTGCGCTTGCTGACTCAACCCGAAAAATCACTTAAACTCAGAGAGTAGTCTCTTTCGTTTCTGATCTTTTCTCTACGGAGTCAATTGCTATTGCAAACGCATTTGATATCGATGCTTACATTTTTTCAACATCAACTGCTATGCTGCTATGTATGTGTTACCATTTACCCAAACTGGACAAAACTTACTCTTGTGAGTTCAGAGATGTACCTGAAATGATTCGGATACCGGGTTGTGTACCGATCTGGGGAATCGATCTTACGAAGTCATTACAAGATCGGAAAACAGAGACTTATGCAAGAGTGATACATTATTGGAAGAGATTGAGTTTGAGCAAATGCATCTTCATGAATAGCTTTGAGGAGATTGAACATGGTCCTATTGAAGCTCTGAATGGGAAACAATAGGACAATCAGCCGGTTTATGCAATTGGACCGCTTAGCAGAACAACGGGTGTGCGCAATGATGGATCGGATGAGTCAGGTTGTCTGAAGTGGTTGGATAATCAATCACCAGGTTCTGTTCTGTTCGTGTCGTTCGGTAGCGGTGGAACCCTCTCAGGTGACCAACTAACTGAAGTGGCTTTAGGGTTGGAAATGAGTGAACAAAAGTTTCTGTGGTTTTTCAAAAGTCCTACTAGTGGAAAGGCTGCAAATGCATCTTATTTGAGTGCTCAAAATACTGTGGATCCTTCTGGAGTGTTACCTAAAGGATTTTTGGACAGAACCCAAAAATTCAGGTTTGGTTGTTTCATCATGGGTACCACAAATTCAAATCCTCAAACATGGATCAACTGTGGGTTTTTAACCCATTGTGGGTGGAATTCAACCCTTGAACGCATCGTGCATGGTGTCCCGTTAGTTGCATTCCCACTTTTTGCAGAGCAGACTTTGAATGCAGTGATGCTTACAGATGACATGAAAGTAGCTATAAGGCTGAAAAAAATGAAGGTTGTGAAGGAACTTATGGAAGGTGAAGAAGGAAAGAGACTTAGGAGTAAGATGGAAGAACTAAAATGTTCTGCGACTAGTACATTGGCTGAGGCTGGCTCCTCCTCTAGAACATTTGCTGAGGCGGTAAGCGGGTGGAAAAATCACTAGTTATCTTCCATTGATAAGGAGAAATAAAGGACCAGAGCATGAGGGATGAAACAGCAGAACCTAGAAGGGTATCTAGCATTTATAAACAGTATGTAACTACTAATGATTCCTCCGCCTACAGAGTTGAAACACTTTTTATATTGAATATTTGCAATTTCTCTCTGTATTGAAAATGACCAGCAAATTCCAATACTAAATTAAACTTGGGTCTGACTATATTCTTATGGTCCTTGCTTTTGTTTGAGTATTAGGCTAAGCAGAACCCCACCTTGACCTTCTAAACAATTCAGTGAATCACTCCCGTGGATATCAGCATCGTTTATGTGCTTAGGCATCTATGTTAAAGAGTATAATTCTGCATACACGGACCTCGTACAAGGTTATAAATACTAGTACACATTGATTTCTAGGACCCATTATTGTCACTCTAAGGCGCTTCAGGACATGATTGAATACAGTGTCGCATTGAACACTTGAGTCTTGTCTGAGTCGAATGTCCAGAAAGTCTAACTCAGAGATGACCAAATGAGGAGTATAATTCAGATCACACGAATTAGATAATTCAAATGAATCATACAAAACAAACATTGTTCAGTCTCATTCATTCACCAACTCCACTGTTGTGAAGGTCTATTTGGTAGAATGGAACTCGGTAAGTCGCAAACTAAGAAAACAAATCATGTTGCATGCCCATTGTTTGCTTCATATCATTTCTTAGAGCTACCGAACTGTTCTTTGCTAATGAGTCAGACTTCAAAGCATTCAGACATGTTCAAATTCTGCTCCCAGTCACTCAGTCAGTCAACCAAAATGGTTTCCAAATTCCAACCAAAGGACATGAAACAAAAGAATTAACAATGACAGGACCTTATGACTATTTTCCTAATCTAAAGGTGGGTTTACAACTGACACATATGCAGATAAGGGGAATTTGCTGATCATTGAACTTTTTTCTATATAGTGTGGACTGAAAACAAACAAGGATGAAATGGTAAAGAGAAACAAACAAATATCAATATTTCAAACTAGAGGATCTATTCAATTATGTGGTTATTGTTTCTGAGTTTGCAGGCATTAGGATCTTACTAATATACTAAACACAAGACACAACTCTAAGCCATTGTAGGGAATCTGACGTGAATCGAACACGTAACCTTCTGACTTGGAGTCAGACACGCTACCATTGCGCCACAGATTCACATCATGTAGAAGGATGACATGGGAGTAGTGTTTTGTACATTATGCCATTATAATTATAGTCTCGAAATTAACGCAGATATAAGTTGTGCATGACATGGCACTATGGCAGTTGCGCTCAACGTTCATAAGCCTTCCTACTTATCAATGTCATACAAATCAACAAGCACATGTTCAGTATATTTTATTTTCATCGGCAATAATTCCTTAGTCACCAGATTCATGATGGAAGCGTGGTCCTAACAAGGGAGAAATGCGCTTCTATTGGGTGAGAAACGTTTCACTCTATCTAACTGTAATAATTATGTTGAAGCATATCTAATATCTGGCTTCATATCCTACTAACCGTATATTTCTCATATATTCCTACCTTTATCTAGTAAATCATGTATCTAGCTCCTTTATATTCTAGGTTAGCTTCCCTATAACCATGTAACATCTGTATTACTTAGTTTTAGTCTTTATCATATCAAGAAGTTAGGGTCAACGCATATCTTACACTCATATAAATGGATACAATGACATTATCCCTCCCCTACATCGCCTACACCTCCACTACCAACCCCAAGTTCACTGGATACATAAGCACAAAATCGGCTACAAAAAGCTCGAAACAATAACTGAACGATTGAGATATGTTGTAGGAAACAGAAAGTAGACACTTTATCAAGATCTTCTAAATGTTTTACTATGTTTTTTAGAAAATAGTATAACTAAAATATCCGTGTAACCTAATTTACACTCCCGACACGCTCCTCGAATTTCATTTTCAAAATTTTATGAATCTCAATTCCAATCTCACCCCAACCTAACTCCGCTCCTGGTGACTAAGAGTAAATCCCTCTCTATATGAAGAATCAAGAACACAACTACCAGCACCCATATGAACCCCATCACCACAATCCACATCTCAAAGAAATCACATTCGTTACATATTAACTCACAGTTCCAAAGTATTTCAATCATTATTCAGCAGACAAATGCAACCTACTCCTTGTAATTTATCTGAACAGAAGATAACTAAGATTCAACATTCACATTCAACAACTAACTCAGGTATTCAAATCATACTTTAACCCATCACACCAACAGTAACATCTAAAGCCCTAAATTTCATCACAACACCTAAATCAGTTTTTCACAAATACTAATTCCTTAAACTACCTAAATGCATAATAAAGTGAAAAATAGAACTGGGTTTGATGTACTAGCCTGTTTTGAATCACCATGACCTCAATTTAAGCTTATTTCACGACTGAGATGGAGAAGAAACCAAGCTTCGTCTTCGTCTTCTTCTTCCTTCAATGGTAGCAAAACATCTTCAGGAAGCCAGGTATCAAAGAGATTTCACTCCATCTCCCCAACTGTCACACGATTCTCCCAGTTTTCCTCTCGATTTCACTCTGTTTTCTCTCTGCAGGTAAGGGTGTCAATGGATGTCCGAAAATTCCGGTATTCGTTGAATTCGCATTCGAAATATCAAATATTATTCGAAAATAGTTTTTGGATTCGGATATCCGGATTTTTTTATCCGAAAATGTAACTAATCGGATACGAATTCGGATATGGAGGTATTCGCATCCGAAATATCCGTATCCGGAATTTATGTATGAATTTAAATATTTTTTAAACATATGAAAGTGTAGATCATATCTATTTTTTTTATTTTTCTTTATATTTAGACATTTTGTTAAATTTTATTAAATATAATAAATAATACTTTTAATTCTAATTAATTTTTATTATGTAAACATTAATCTTTTATATTTTACTATTATTTTTTCTTATGATTTCGGATGGATAATTATCCAATATCCGGATAGTAATTGGATACAAATTCAAAGTGCAAATTACGATATCCGCTCGGATTTGGATCAATTCTGGATAATATATGGTATTTTCGGATTCGGATATGGATAGTGCCTATCCGCATCCGTATGCATTCGTTTACACCCTTATCTCTAGGTCCCTCTCGAACTAAGGGTGTACTTTTAAATTTATTAGGGTACGATATCACATTTTGACTAGTCAATGACCCATATTTACTACTTACGCCAATTCATATGCACATATCAAGGAACTGAATTTGCCACTTTAACGCCCATTATGGGTATACGAAAGTGCCAAATATATCTGCCTACGTGCCAGTTAAGAATTCACGATGGAGTCTCTAACGAGCGATAGAGACTCCATTACCCAATGGTCTAAACATCTCTCGTTGGTCATTTCAGCGACAGACTGTCGCTCGCTGAGATGATCATTGCTCATCAGTTCCTCATCCGACGGCTAAAATTTGGCACCTCTAAAAATATCCAATTTTAAAACATTTCAACTCATAGCAGAATTTATAAATCTCTGTAGACTCAATCTCCAATTATTTTCATCACTCTTCCGATTCTTCAAAAAGCATGGCTGATAATATGAACATGGCTGAGTTCATAGCAAATCAATATGTGTCGAAAATCAAAGAGTTGCTAATCGTGCTAATGTGCAAAGTCGAATTAGGAGGCGATTACAAAAATTTACTACCGAGGTAGATGAATGTATTTGTAGGAATTATGTTTAGTTTACTAAGACTTTATTCGTAGATGCATTCCATCCCCCAAACATTTTGGAAAAGGATATTTGGAAAATTTCAAGAACAAATAATGAATCCCAACAATCGTGTTGCTCCAGGGTTGTCTCATGGATTCACTGTAATGAATAAGGAAATTAGTATGTATCTTGTTTTACTTCGGCAAGAGGGTCCATGAGGGATGGTGAAACCATGATGGAACTTGAACATAGGTGTCGTGCGGAATGTCGTCGCATCTACGGAAATAACTTTCAATTTGGAAGTTGTTTTGAGATTTTAAGAGGGTTGCCCAAATAAAAACCAATATTTATGTTTTAATTTCTTAATAGTCAACTTAAGTTTTAGTATTCGTCTTATTTTATTAATTTTAATTAAAATGTAAGACTGAATGAAGAATATAATATAAGCTTATTTTTCAACAATACAAGTTAAATTTTCAAATTCATTAAACTTCGAATTAATCATTAATCATTTTACAAGACATAAAATTAGACAATTATAATTTGAAATATAGACTTAAAACAAAATTGGGATAATGTTCGTCATCTTGTTTATCTTATTAAATTTACAAAACTTCCAATCAATGCGCTCATGAACGGAGTTTCCTTTGTTTATTTTCTTCTTTGCCATTTGGGAAAATTTGAAAAATAAATTAGATTCAGAAAGAGAGAAATAGAGAAATATTTGTAAAAAAAATTGGTGTAAATTTTTAATTTGAAAATTACCTATTTATAAGCGACAAAGAACTAGTCGTTGGCGCTAGACTTTATATCGAGCGATATTCATGGTAACGCTCACGATATCATCTATTTCATTCGCTGGAAACTCTATTGCTCAGTGATTTTCCCATAGTGGCGCAACTCGTTTACCATACCACCTGGTATGTCAAACAAGCTTTTGGTTCGGCTCCGATAACGCAATTCCGGGAGGAGTCGATCTAAGGGCACTAGATCCCTTCGGACCTGGAGAAGGTGTGACGCTGGGTCGGGGTTTGGTGAACCAACTGCTAGCTCCTCTAGTGTTGATTAAGTCTCGGGCCCTTTTTCGTTGCCTAGGTTAGACCTTCGCTAAGTTTGAAAGTCCAAAGAGCGCAGAGTCGCTACGGAACTTGGATACGGTTTCCCAATCGGAGATCCATGGATCACAGACAGTATCTCCCCATGGCCTTTCGCCTCTGAAAGCGTCATTCCTTCTCAATGCCCGGGCATCCATCCAATGCATTCTCTTCGCTACAGTACTCAGAACTGAAGACCAAGGCCTACAAGCAACGACTCCTACCTATAAAGCCGTTGCACGTTAACCTTGTGCATTGGAATAAGCCTTGAGGGCATTCTAGCGCGGCTGGGAAAGATTCACATTCACTAATTAATTGAGACGTTTGAGGGCCTAGCAAGGGGCTAACCTGACCTATAGCTCGTCCTTATTTTTGGCCCAATGATTTTTTGATTTTTTTTGAAAAAATTGTATTTAGTCCATCTATATTTATGATAAATCGATGCAGCTTTAGTCGAATAATTTTCATCCTAATGATTTTGTTTAAAAATGTAGTAAAACTTTCTTTATCTATCAATTTATTTTCTTATTTTTATTCCATAAATTCCTTTCTCCAATCACGTTTTGTTATTAATATCGTGAATTTTAATCTTTTACAATTGTCAATTTATCTAGTATTTTATAAGAAAATCCAAGTCAGCCACTGATTACGTGATTTTCGTGCTATAAAAATTTGTCGTACCCTTCACCCGCATAGACAATCGGTAATATTGTAGCCATACCTTGGAAGATTTCTGGATGCGTCGGTTTAACTCATAAAAAATCTTAATGAGTTAAACCGACGCATCTGCACAATTCTCCAAATAGGCTACAGGCAATTCACATGGATGTCTACTTGTCCCGAAAAGAACTTTTCAAGGTAGATGCGAAGTACTGGAAATAGGAGGGTAATCTTATTTCAACCCGTTTCACTCTTTGCATATTTGATCATTTTTATCAGGGTTAACGTGTATAATTGTGTGCTAACGTGTATAATTGTGGACCAGTTTCGCAGTGACAGTAAATGATCATGGGTTCACATCTAAATGTGGTTCCTGTCGTTGGGTGAACACCTTCCTTGTTATGAATGACCTACGGGCAACATGATTGGTACGAATTTTCTGTCTCCTTTTGTTCTTTAGCTGTTTAATACTTGAAAAATATTAAAGAGGAATGTGATAGATTTGTAAGAATCTACATTTCTACTGAGACGATTTGATCAATGAATTGATATAAAGAAAGATAATTATGTTTACAGGAAAGACATGAGAATATATACTCAGACGACTCTTTCTCTCTTAGACTTCTCACGTGTGTTGCACACACTTGCACTACACCACACATATTCACTCACGCTTACACTACATGCTATTACCCTCCCTCAAGCTCAAGGGGGCTTGAAGAGGCTTCTTGAGCTTGCACACACATTCACTCACACACACATTCTAAACATACCATATGGAGCAGTGGCAACGCCAAGAAACAAGAGGTCGGTTGGTGAAGTAAAATGGATAAGGAGTCCAGCAGACTTATGTTGCAAGAGTAATTGTTGGCATGATGAATTCACATAAAAGAGATGACACCAATTGAAGTTGTCATAACTATCCAAATTCTTCCTCTCATAACTATGCAGTGACGCACCAACAAACCAAGATAATGAGCAGTCTATGCAAAGGAAGAAGTGAGTGGAATTCACAGTAAATGGCAGTAGGAGGTAGTCTTTGACATAGTTTGGAACAAGAGTTGTTGTCTGAGCATAAGGAAGCAGCAGCACTTGGCTAAGCATATGAGCTGGTGCAAGAGAAATACACTGCTAAAACTGATAAATACTCGTAAGATGGAGACAAACCTTGGTATTCTACATTCATTGCGATATGCCAATCTGAAAACTCAAGAAGTAGGTATAGATATTCGGTCTTGCACCCAACAACATGAGGCAAAAGAGCTAGCTAGTACAACAAGGTGTCTTGGATAAGAAACTGTTTGCAATGAAGCTTGGGTTTCGCATCGTATGACACCGTTGAGGATAGACATAGTCAAATAAGCAAGGCAATTGGTGTTGCAACAACATCTTGAGAAATAGCAGGTGTAAACAAGCCATTTGTATGACTAAATTAGTAGTAAAAACGAAACACTTTGAGTCCACCAAATATTGCTCTCACCAACTCGCTATTTAAGATAAGAATGTAAAATCACTATGCACTGCGATCAGTTTCCAACATAGTAAATCTCTAGCCTACCACCTTAAAATATCCACTTCAGAAAATATTGAATATGCACAGGATATTATCCCATTTAGCAAAAGAGTTACTCATAAACCTCTCATAATTATCCAAATTGCAATACACAATACATTCAACTAACAACATGTGAGCTAAGAGTCACTTATCCAATCTCCCCACTTATTCATAGACATGATCTCACTGGACCTTTTATCAAGGAGTAAATACATGAGAAAGCTCCACTAACTCAACACCAAAGAAAAGAAGCTCTGTTATTATGCACTTATTCAAGTTATTACGTGAAATAACCAAGAAGCACTTATTAAAGAAGTAAAACGCAAAGAAGTAAAAAAGCACCATTGAAGATTAATTTCAATCGTATTATTCAAGAACCATGAAAAATATAAGAACAACATGTTGCATAATGAACACATATGCAAATCGAACACCAAAGTTGTATACTAAGTGTATACAAGCTCAAAAAAAGAGAACTCCTATCTCAGAGACCAAAAGAATATCACCAAATTCAATTCCGAGCATCATCCTCAGTGTCATCATTATGCACACAAACCAACTCACTCACATACCATTATCATGTGAGGACTGTACAAAGTAACATTGAGAGGAGGAGCTAACCGGCAAGATTAAGCACACAACGGTGCAAAGAAACAATCAACACACACGTACCCCAACATTCTACTGAATTTAAGAAGAATTTTCTCCACTATCCAATGGAACAAAATTAAGCTTCTCATAACTAACTATTGTAGTAGAAATAGGCATGCTCAGATCGAATAGATCCAGAATCAAGATTAGTAAGATTTGATAAAATAACTAGGTCAAATTCAAACCTAATTATGATGAAAACAGAATTTGAAGACAAAATCAATGTTGTTGAGATAGTGATGTAGAGATCGGACACATAAAATCAAATTTGAAGTAAGCAAAAGATGAGATTCGAGATTACCAACTTTGATTCGATTTAAGCAGTTGAGGTAGAAGAATCAAGATCCAACAAGAAACAGACTGGAAAACCTAAATCTTCAAGAGCTCAAGTGAATTAAACCCAATTTCAAATCTGAGAATTATGCTTGATTCTGTTTGAAGACGTAGCAAGAAAGCATCGTGGATCAAATCAAACTTGACACCAAGAACCATCGCGAACCACAACTTCAATCGAACTCCATGAATCTTCAATTTACCAGAGATTTGATGAAGAACAACAACAGATTAAGTTGAATTAAAGAGAATTAAGGTTGAACATCGGAAGAAGGATCGATACCCCTGAGAATTGAAATTCTCAGGACTAATACCATGATAGATTTGTAAGAATCTACATTTCTACTGAGACGATTTGATCAATGAATTGATATAAAGAAAGATAATTCTGTTTACAGGAAAGACATGAGAATATATACTCAGACGACTCTTTCTCTCTTAGACTTCTCACGTGTGTTGCACACACTTGCACTACACCACACACATTCATTCACGCTTACACTAATTGCTATTAGAATATACCAGATTGAAAACTTCTTGCAAGGCTTGTCTAGATCAGAGATAGGGCTCGGAATATGATAGGAGGTGGAATTTTGGATGAAAGGACTGAAGCCGAGGTTATCCTTCTCTCTCTCATGATATAATTCTCGAGTTATACCTTTATTTGCAAGGTGCATTTGCTTAAATCTCAAATCAGGAGATGCGCTACTGAATTATCGTGCTTATGAAATTAAAACCTGCTCTATATAATCAGAAAAGATCCCAGAGACCTAATCCTTGAAGACACCTTTGAATTGTATCTGCACTGACTGTGGACTTTGTATATCGATTATGAACAGAGTCGGGTAGCACAAGAAAGTATAGTGGTCAAGTTTTCCATGATTGTCAAGTAATGAATTTGCAGCCTTCGCTAGATGGCATATCTGTAGTTGTCATGTGAATGGCGGGGGCAATCTATTTTCTTGCTCTTAGATGCAACGTGCACAGGGAAAGCAAGCCAGCTCGCAAAATGTTAATAATTATAAGGTATATTAATTAAATACCCTTAGTTTTGACACCCAATAAAAATACCCTTATACAACAATATAAATACCCCTATCATTTAAATACCCTATCCCTTAAAAAACAGATTACCTTAATACCCTCACTTACAATATTATTTTCCATTTAAAAATCTTATCCATTAAAAAATAAATTTTTCTATTATTTCACATCCACCAGCAGCACCATTTCACCACCACCAACAGCACCACCGCCACTCCGCCACCACCACCACTCCACCACCACCACCGCCACTCCGCCACCACCACCACTTACTAAATACAACCACCAATAATATTCCACCAATGTCACACACCACCACCGCAGCCGCCACCGCCGCCGCCACCGCCGCCGCCATTAATATTAGGTGTCAACAACTGAAGTTGATCCAAAAAATCAATAGTTCAAAAATATTTGTCAAATTTGGTTGTTGATTCCATTTTTCCATTGTTGATACACAAACATTGGTTGTTGACTCCTAAACTAAGGTCAATTTCTATTGTTGATACACAAATATTTGTTGTTGACTCCTTACACTAAGATTAATTTCTATTGTTGATACACAAATTTGGTTGTTGATTCCATTTTTCCATTGTTGATACACAAACTAAGGTTGTTGATACACAAATATTGGTTGTTGACTACCATTTTTCCATTGTTGATACACAAACTAAGGTTGTTGATACACAAACATTGGTTGTTGACTCCCTAAATAGTTGATGGAGTAGTATTCAACAACTTTTCGTCCAACCTCACCACCACCATCGCCAGCAGCGTATAACATTTCGAACACCACAAACAACCAGAATCACTATTATCTTCATGAACAACTTTAATTAATCATTCCAACCACAACCAACACAATCTTCATCATCAAAATTCATCGTTCCAACCTCACCAGCATCACCACCACCACCAGCACAAAAAAATCTCCACCAACACCACAACAACCAGAACCACCAATATCTTCGTGAATGATTTTATTTCATCATTCGAACCTGAACAAACACAAATCTCCATCATCAATTTCATCGTTCTAACCTATTTACATCTACATACTACCACCACCAACAGAAACTCAAACTAGAGAAAGAAGATAATCAATTGATAGATTGAAAAATACATACCTCCTTCATCGCTGCCGCCACCACCATCATTGTAGATCTAGTATCTTCCTCCATCACCACCATCATCTTCTTCTAATAAAACAGAGATTTGATATCCTCCTTCACCACCGCCACGACCTTCACATCTATTATTTGAAACTAGGGTTGTTGTTGGATCTTAAATTCGAGCTTGTTACTCTATCGATCGAGAAGAAGAACTTTCAATTGAAAAGTTAAACCCATTAAATCTATAACGACATCAAAAGAAGAGGAATATTAACAGCCATAATGATTATCAAGCTTGATTTCTAATCAATCGTGTGAAAATCGATCTAAAAACAAAGGTGGTGGTGTGCTTGTGATGGATTTGGTTGGAAGCATAAGAGGTGCCGAATCGATGATGAGATCGGTGGAGGTGGTGGCGAGGCGACTCAAGGGATGGGTAATGAAGAAGTTCAATGTAATCGGAGATGACGATGAAGAAGTAGAGTTTCGGTTAGTAATGAAGAAGAAGAAGAATCGAGTAGATTAAGGGTATTAAAGGAAGTATCTTCTAATTGAATTTCCTTGTTTTTAGATTAGGGGTATTAATATAGTGGACAATGGTATTTTTGAAGCCCATGAGAAGGAGGGGCATTTATATAATTCCCACATAATTATTTTATGGTTTTCCATTTTCATACACTTTTGGCATGGATTGATATTTTCTATTAACAGGTGTACTACTTTGGCCAAGTTTCTAATGGACAAGGACTGCAAAGGTGATGTAAACAAGTCTGTCAAAGAGTTGGAGATGTTCGATTCTAAAGCGGTTGAAGACTGCAAGAGGCTGGTCCGAAGATACTCGATTTATTTGTTTGATATCTACGAAAACGGAAAAGATCCTTTTTTCCTACCAGATACAACTGCCATCCATGGAGAACAAACATCTAAGTGACAGCAGATTGTTGTGCAAGTGTCCTTTCCGTTTTTCAGTAGGCATTTCAAGGTCTAGTTGTGACTGTGTTTCCAAGTCAGATTTTTTTTGACAGGTGTACATGGAGAAAAAAATACCCCTTGATTTACTCCTTTTTTTCTTCTTTTTGGATTCTAATGTCCCTTAATTTTGTGAATCGAACTAGTAACAAGGTCTAGTTGTGGCTGTGTTGCAAAGTTTGCTAGAAGACGAAATCTAGTATGTTGTTTTTCTTTGTTGGAAATATGGGCACCCATTGTGTGTGTGCATGCCCAAAGTCCATCTTGGGTGGATGAGTAAAGTCATATACTTGACTTTGTCAAAGGAAAAATCCTTCTCCAACTAAGTAAGCCATGGTGAAACATGTGTATTGTTTCTTGCCACCATGTATTTACATGAAGCTAGCAAGTGTTTGATCACTTACTCCATGTGTTTACTCCATGACTCCAAGTGTTAGAACTTGTGACATGTGTTTGATCCTTTCTCCCAAAAGCTTGATACTTGCCAAGAGTACATGCTTGAAATACAAGTATAAATAGACTCATAATTCTCATATGTTGAGAAGTAACTAAGTAAGTAAGAAATGAGTTTAGCAAGTAACAAGCTAAGTATGGAGAGTAATCAAACTAGCTAGAGAGTTTGTAAGTGAGCATTCTAGTTAGCTAGCAAAGTCTTCTAGTATTCAAACATTAGTTGTAGAATCACCAAAATCCCTTAGTGTCCTTTGGAGAGGAAGTTGAAGTTCTATACGGTATTTAGTTTGTGGAAATATAGTTTGTGCTCGTTTTTGTGGCACCTACTCACCGTCGAGTTTGAAGGTTCAAGAACGTGAAACGCAAGTAATTCACCGGTCCTAATTCATCCGCATTTGGAGCGATTACAAGGTATGAATTAATAACCCGCTTCCGCATTTGATTTGTTCAACTTACATATATATCAGTTATATATGACTTACATTGGTATCAGAGTCTTTTATGTGTTTTCGTTATTTTTTTTAATGAACCATGGACTAAATGGCCACTTCCTAAAAGGACTATGACCTAAAATTAATTATGTGGAGACATCACCTTTGTGGTTTAACGTGTTCCAATTTCTGGCCTGACACCGACCATCCAATGGACCAAGGACTGAACGGCCTCTACTCGAAAGGACTACGACCTAAAATAAATTTTGTGGAACAATCACCTTTTTGGTTGACTTAATTAATTTCATATAAATATAACATATATGATATTAATATTTTTTTAATATGATTAATTTGTTGAATCATGTTGTTTAATTTAATATCATTAGTTTCATCATAAGTGTCTTGCTCAACAAAAATACTAAGTGTATGTGTTTTATGAAAATATATATTACTTCGTGTATTTTCAGAAATTTAGAAAAATCTAAAAGTGGGGTTTTCATTACTTTTGAAACGGGGCATATTTTTATCTTATTTTTAATTAGTTGAAAAATAATTTACTTGCTTTATTTTCATTAGTTGAAAATAATTTCAATAATATATGTTTCCGAAACAAATAAGATATTTTTGCTTTATTTTCGTTAAATTTGAAAATAATTGTGGCGAGGTACTTTGAAAATTAGTTGCAAGAAACTCCTGATTTCATGATGTACTTTGTTTATATGTAGTTTATTTATCTTTGTTGATAGATAACTAATCATCATATGTTGGTTGATTTTAAGTGGTTTTATTGGCTTAAGTTATGTGCTTTACCAATATTTATTAGTCCAAATTAATTGATAGAGGTTATATTAAAATGCATATTTGGGTGATGATTATGAGCCTAGCGAAATTTTCGATCTCGGATTTGTGTGTAGATATGATTTTATCAATTAGATTTTGAGACAATATAGTGAGTGTACACATAATAATAATGTCCAACTTTGTGCAACAAACGTGTAGAAATGGCTAGCAACAATGTGATTGTTGATCTCAATAAGGGTGACAAACTTGATGGGAAGAACTATGATGTGTGGCATAGAAAAATCCGATACTTGTTGGATGAAGGAGGAAAAATGGAACTCCTAACAAATGAAATGGTCCGACCCGCAGAGGGTCATACTACCCAACACCGTCGTGATCTTGAAGCCTACGAAACTTGGGTTAAGAAAGATCGTAGTGCACGCCACACTATGTTGAGTAGCATGCACAATGATCTTATTGGAGAATATGAGGATTTTCCTACTGCCAAGCAAATGTGGGACCAAATAAAATTTGACTTTTGGTGGTACATCCACCACTAGACTTCGCACTTAGTGCTGAAATTTGAGGTCTACCGAAAGGATCCCAAGCATTCAACGACAATAACATCTAAGAAGGATGTCACAATGATTCGTGAGTTGAAATCGCTGAATGTTCTAAGTGATGAACAACAAGTTTTAGCTGTGATAAGATCATTGCTCGATTCTTGGGTGCATATGAAGCAAATTCTTACTCATAATGAAAGCATCAAGAATTTCTCCGACATCTCTCGACACGTTGAGCTTGGTCGAACGCCAAGAGGCGACACGTGTGGCTACCTTGTATGCTCAAGGTGAGCGCAAACCACAAGGTAAGCGCAAGAAAAATAGCCAAAGGGATGCGGAAAAGGCAGAAAAACCAGCTAAAAAGCGCCAATGGCAAGCGTCTTCGTAAAAAGAGACAAATCTAAGATGAAATGCTATAACCTGTGGAAACAAAGGACATTTTGGCCGTGAGTGCACCTGAGCCGAAAAAGGTACTTTGTTCATTTAACTCTGTTTACACATCCGTGTGTTCACATGTAATGGTTGCTCACTCTCCCCTGAATGGATTGTAGATACGGAGTAACAAACATGTAGCTCGAGATCGAGCGGGGTTCGTAGATTATCGACGTATTTCACGTGGTACATATAGAGTTTATATGGGCAATGGCACATGTGAGGATGCTATGGGAATCGGCACATATCAGCTCTCTATGCGCTACGGACGCATTTTAAACACTTCACGATGTGTTATACGTGCCAGAATTCATCATAATCTACTTTGCTTATTTCTCTTCTTAGTTTAGGGTACTCTTTTAAAATAGAAGACGGTAGGTTGGACATCTTCTTTTATGGTACTTTTGTTTGGACATGGTTATTTATGTAATAACTTTAAATTAGACTTGTTTAATTCTATTTCTTCTGAGACTTTAGTGTCTGATGCTAGTAGTAGTAGTGTTATTGACCGTGTGACTTGGCATGCTAGACTAGGACATATCGGGCAAGATAGGATGACTCGGTTAGCTAGAGAAGGCCATCTTGGCTCACTCGCTAAAGTTTCCTTACCCGTATGTGAACCTTGTCTAGAAGGAAAAGCTTGTAGAAAACCTTTTGGTAAGGCCAAACATGCTGCTCAACCTCTTGAGCTGGTACATTCTGATATATGTGGACCTATGAATGTTAAAGCTAGACATGGTTATTCTTATTTTCTCACATTTATTGATGATTATACGCGATTTGGTTATGTATATTTGATTGCTCACCGCTACGAAGCCTTGGATTGTTTCAAGCGCTTTGTTGCAGAAGTTGAGAATCAAACTGGGAAGAGTTTGAAGACTCTCCGTACTGACCGTGGACGCGAATATTTATCCGATATGTCCAGGGAATTTTGTGAGAGTAAGGGAATAACTAGACAGCTTACTATTCCATATACTCCGCAACAAAATGGTGTTGCGGTGAGAGAAGGAATAGGACATTATTAGATATGGTTAGATCAATGATGGCGCAAGCCAACCTCCCAATATCTTTCTGGGGGATGCTATTATGACTCGCCTCACATTTTGAACCGTGTCCCAACTCAATCGGTTCCTTCTACGCCATATGAACTTTGGAAAGGCGAAAAACCTAATTTAGGTAATTTGCGCCCATGGGGTTCACTGGTTATGTTCACAACGATTCTCATGTGTATGGAAAGCTAGGTCCTAGAGCACGAAAGCTTGTCTTTATAAGATATTCGATTGCTCAAAAGGATATGTGATGTATGGTGAACATCCAAGTGGAGGGATGATCGAGATAGAGTCCAGAGATATTGTTTTCATTGAAAATAATTTTCCTCGAATCAACATTAACAAAAACTTGGAACTCTTTGAAATAGAAGAGAGTGAAGATATCTTACCATCTTCGAGCGAAGGTAGAGAATTAGTTTCTCAACCTATAATCGCTGAAGATAGTGGGAATGGTCTACATCCTAGTGGGAGTAAACCGCTAGAGACACAAGTTTTGAACCACGCGGAAGTGAGCGTGGAAAAGTACCCCGTCGTCTTTTGAGATTGAAGGGGAATATTGATGTATCTTCGCGAGTATTAAAGATGAGCCTACTTCTTTTAGAGAAGCCATCTCTTGATTGATTGCAATAAATGGCTTTTTGAAATGCAAGAGGAAATTAAATCAATGGATAAGAATGACGTTTTGGAGTTGGTTGATCTTCCGCCTGGGCGAAAGGCCATTGGAAACAAATGGGTCTTTAAAATTAAACGCAAGGCGGATGGTTCAATCGAAAAATACAAAGCTCGTCTAGTGGCAAAAGGATATACTCAACAAGAGGGTATTGACTATGAGGAAACCTTCTCTCTGTGGGTAAGGTTTGCCTCAATTCGCCTCGTGCTTGCTATTGTTGCATATTTGGATTTAGAATTGTTCCAGATGGATGTTAAAATTGCATTCCTTAATGGGGAACTAGACGAAGAGATTTACATGTCTCAACCAACGGGTTTTGAGGTCAAAGGACAATAGCGCAAAGTTTACCGTCTCAAACGTTCCATTTATGGCCTTAAACAATCGTCTGACAATGGTATATGCGTTTCCATCAATCTATCACCTCTGCGGATATGAAATGATTGAGGAAGACCATTGTGTGTACATTAAACGATCCCAGAAAGCATTCTTATCCTAGCCTTATATGTCGATGACATTCTATTAAAGGTAATGATCTAGAAGGAATTGCCGCCACTAAGAAGTGGTTGTCCTCTAATTTTGAAATGAGCCAGACATGGGTGAAGCTAATTATGTATTAGGTGTTAAGATCACGCGAGACCGCCTCAATAAAGACTCTTAGTTTGTCTCAAGAGACTTACATAAAAAAGATACTTGAGCGCTTTCGAATGCATGATTGTAAACCCATTGACACTCCTATGGACAAAGCATGTGTCCTAAGTAACGATCAATGCCCTAAGAATGAGGAAGAAAGAAATACATGTCCAATGTACCATATGCATCTGCGGTTGGGAGTCTTATGTACGCTATGTTGTGTACTAGACCCGACATCGCTTTGGCAAAGGGATGGTAAGTCGTTACCAAAGTAACCTCGGGACCAGATCATTGGAAAGTGATTAAAAAGGATATTTCGTTATCTTAAAGGGACCGCTAATCTCCTTTGTTACCATGGTGAAGATATTAGACTCGGAGGATTTAGCTATGCCGATTTGAGCAACGATAGAGATGAGTTTAAATCCACTTCGTGATACGTTTTTAAACTTGGAGGTGGTGCAATCACTTGGTGTAGCCGAAACAAAAGTGTATTGCTCTGTCTACAATGGAAGCAGCAGTATGTTGCACTTGGCGGCAGCCGTCCAAGAAGTCTGTCTGCAGGAGATTTCTTAAGAGACTTGGTGTCTCGGAACACGCAAAAGAAGCGGTGTTTCTTCACAATGATAGCACATCAGCTCTAGCATATGAAAGATCCCAAATACCATGGAAAAACCAAACACATTGGTAGGAGATTCCACTTTATACGCGATATGGTTGCACGAAGAAAGGTTGTTCTTAGACATATCTCCACAAATAGAATGTTGGCTGACCCTTTGACTAAGACCATTCCGAATACCATGAAAATTGCTTTTCAATCTCACATAGAGAACATGGGATTAAACAGGATGTGATATGTAGAACATGTGATAATGACATTATTATTATAAGTATTAATGCTTTCTTATATGAATATGTTTTGTAGAAATCATATACTTTTGATGTGTACACGGATATTTAAGTTGTCGGGCAGCAAGAATCGGCTTACTCACACAGTGATTCGCCTTGGCGCTAGTATAGCGAGCAAGATGAGACAAAAGAAAAGAAAATTTTCGTAAAATATGTTTTTCGAAAACCATGTGCTTTTGTAGCAAACTTTTCTATAAAAGTATAAGTCGCCTTAATATGTCTAAGATGAGATTTCATAGAGATCGATCATTAAATGTGACCACCATTTAATGAAGCTGTTATAAAGCCGATGTGATTTTTTGAACAAGTTACTATGTGAATGACTGTTGGAAAGAAAATCAAGTTAGGCGCCTAAATGGCGACTAGACTAAGATCTGTATGACGTATGCTTTTTATGCCGGGACATGCCCATTTGAGTGGGAGAAACGTCATAACATACACTTTGTGATGTATGTGTGCTAAGTCGACCGATTGTGAGAGCGATGAATGATTCCCTCGCTTCATTCTTTGTGTGAGCCACCGGATTAATATCCAATTCATTTACCCCTTTGACTTGAGTTTATGTCATGAAGAGGATACTTAATGATGCTACTTTAGCATGTTTTCTATCACGATGCAACTTCCGTATGATGATACATGTCTAGGAAAGTCGTTGAGTTGAATTGGAACGATATGAATTTCTTGGAAGAAAATTTGATGATACACCATGAATTGTGACTCATAGTCACAGCGTTTTCCTGTCGAAAATCATGAGTACAATTGATAAAATGTACATGGGTGCACACGCTTGCTAGAGGGATTAAGAGTATTGTGTCAGGTGTAGTCAAATTATCTGAGGTAATGAGATACGAACATTCTTTGTGAAAGGTTGATGTCTCCATGCTGACTCGTAATGAGGTTCTAGTATGGAGCTCCCAAAATGAAGGTATCTCGGCGGTCGCACAAACTATTTACTAATATGAACATTTTCCTCTAAGGATTTTGATTGGGAAGCATGCTGGCGTTACACACACTATGTGTGAGTGGGAGATGTTGGAAATATGGTCACCCATTGTGTGTGTGCATGCCCAAAGTCCATCTTGGGTGGATGAGTAAAGTCATATACTTGACTTTGTCAAAGGAAAAATCCTTCTCCAACTAAGTAAGCCATGGTGAAACATGTGTATTGTTTCTTGCCACCATGTATTTACATGAAGCTAGCAAGTGTTTGAACACTTACTCCATGTGTTTACTCCATGACTCCAAGTGTTAGAACTTGTGACATGTGTTTGATCCTTTCTCCCAAAAGCTTGATACTTGCCAAGAGTACATGCTTGAAATACAAGTATAAATAGACTCATAATTCTCATATGTTGAGAAGTAACTAAGTAAGTAAGAAATGAGTTTAGCAAGTAACAAGCTAAGTATGGAGAGTAATCAAACTAGCTAGAGAGTTTGTAAGTGAGCATTCTAGTTAGCTAGCAAAGTCTTCTAGTATTCAAACATTAGTTGTAGAATCACTGTAATCCCTTAGTGTCCTTTGGAGAGGAAGTTGAAGTTCTATACGGTATTTAGTTTGTGGAAATATAGTTTGTGCTCGTTTTTGTGGCACCTACTCACCGCCGAGTTTGAAGGTTCAAGAACGTGAAACGCAAGTAATTCACCGGTCCTAATTCATCCGCATTTGGAGCGATTACAAGGTATGAATTAATAACCCGCTTCCGCATTTGATTTGTTCAACTTACATATATATCAGTTATATATGACTTACATTCTTGTTAGAAGGGGTGCATGTTTTGGTGTCTGTTGTAACTATGTTTCCTTACCACTTCATATGTGATTGAGTTTTCCTTGGTCATCGTAAAGTTTGAAACAGATTCTTGTTTTTGCAAAGCATCTGCAATTACATGACCTCCTCCTCAGTTAATCCCCAAACCTCCCAGTTGCAAGGTCATGATGAATGCAGCATATTATAAGTAGATATAGGTTGACACCGGGTTTACACCATGTGCAACTCCTATAAGTAGTATCGCTTGATGTAATAATTCTATGGTTTGATAATACAACAATGTAAGGAATTCCATCACAGCAGAAAATCGCTACCTTTGTTTTAGGTTTTAATAATTTGCTAGGTATGAGCCCATCGAACTCTAGTCTGCAGTCTGCAAGTAAAAAAAAGTGCTACTAAACTTTGGCATTCTAATTGCCCATCACATATCATGCATTTCCTATGGCTTTTAGCTCATAGAACGGTTTCTGTGTAATTTAAGTGTTGAATCTATAAACCATCTTTCCTTGAGTGCACTGTAGTGTCTCGGATTTCGGCTAAAGTCACTTCTGATCGGGGTATTTCCATCTCCTCTACCCACATGGACGTGGATTGGATTCAGGATCATCCTATATATTGCAGACTCCCCCCAATTGCATTATTATACCTTTTCTGTTATGGCAAAAATCTGGATCTGCAGAAATCAAGTTGTTTTCCGTAATCAGTCCACCTTTAATTCTGATGTAGTTTTACATCAGGCTTTCTGTAAAGCTACTGCAGGTAATCAAATACTTTGGTTAGTCCGTTCCACCTGCAGGTTTCACTAAATTTAATACTGATGGAGCAGCTATTTCTGATCATATTGCAGCTTCAATTGGTGACCGTATACTCAGATCTACTGGCATCTTTAGCGCAGCCTTTTCTAAACATACTGCACAGTCGGAGCAACATGGGAGAATTATGGGCTGTCAAAGGTTTGCTATTAGCTCTTGCTCTAGAAATTTCCGAGCTTCAGGTTGTAAGTGACTCTTATGTACACTATTAGTCTTGTAAATGGATTATGTGATGTGCCCAGGTTTTTTGTTAACATTCTGAGAGATATTACCGCTCTAGCTAGTTCCTCAAAATCTAATACATGCTAATACTATCCTGTATAGCTAGGCTAGGCTCATCAGGGAGGAGAATTGTTGGCAGTTTTTGGCTAGTGTATGCAAGTTTTCTCATTTTATTGGATAATCTCCTTGACAAAGAGCAACCAAGTTCTATTTTGGTGTAACAGAACTGTTTTGTGCTGTTATGACCCTAAAACTGGAACACGACGACTGGAGAAATATTAATACTTTTCAAGCAATTCCACACATGAACACCTATGTTTCTCTGGAAGATCTAGGAGTGTCAAGTAATCAAGCTAGCGTATGCAGTTTAATATGACTGAGACCTATATAATAACCAACAAGTGATAAAATGTTGAATTGCAAGATGAGAAGTTTGAGTATTATTGATACTTTTTCCACACATGCCCCCGAATTTATGTGCCATTCGTCACTGTGAACCAAGAATAAAATTAGCACTGTGTCTGAACCAAGAATGGGAAGTATGTAAGAAATGCACCAGCAACATGACATAAACAAAATTGACTAGCAACTAAGAAGCGGTGCTGAATGACACAATTCATGTGGTGGATTCGGCGACTTGGTCTCAAACAAATTCAGAAAAGTTGTTGGCTATTCCTTGCTACAAAATGTTGACAACCTTCATTTTCGGCTATCAACGAATTCCCTTGGAATCTCTTATTTGGAAATACTCCCAAAGAATTCAGTTGTTTGCATTGAAGTTGCTAAATAACGACATTACAGTTACACAAAATATTGCTAGATTCAATTGCAATGTTGATTTAGCATGCACTTTTGGAACAACAATCAAGAATCAATCTTCGATAATGCACCTACTCCTTTCCTGCAAGAAGAAGACCCAAGGAAAATTATCTGTCAGTGGATGGAGAATCAATTTACTACGGGAATGTGCATTTCTCTAATGAAACATTCTCTGCTGGCCAAAGGTCTATGTCTGACTTTCACCAATGTATTGCAGACGAAGTAGCTTTTGAATCAACAAATGCTTCAAATATCAGAATGGGCTTTGGAAATGTCCACCTGACTGAAGGCTACCATTTGGCCTGTGGGATTTCAAAGACTACAGCTTGCATTTTTCATTTTGAAATAGAAGGAAAGCAGACACTCATATCAATAAGAAATTTGAAGCTAGTCAATAAATATGGAATTGCAATGTCTACTCAGTCTTAAGCATAGATATTCAGCAAGTAAAGAGATAAAAAACACTTAAATAAAAGTTCCGACTAGAAAACTGAAATACGTAGGAGAAAACAAACTAATAAAAAAACATAATAAGTGTTCTTTGGTTTTCCTATCATCAGCACTCCACCACCTTGAGATGCTTCTCTTGCGAATTGTAGAGTACAAGACGTTCCCCGTCAAACCAATACAATAACACCTGATCGGAGAAATTCAGTATACGTGTAGGAGGCATAGCCGCAGAAGTGTCAAAGTAGCAACAGAGGGGAGTTGGCAGTACACCTTCCTGATCCACAATCTGAACATCGAAAGTTTCCTCCCTTGTCCATACTTGCTTGTCCTTGTCCTTCAGTATATACATATGAACCTTGCAACAACAACAAACACCGGTCCGATGATTACGGTGACAGCAATGACCATTGTTGGATGTTGTTATCCTCTCAGAACGTGCAATACACGGGTATCCTTTAAACTCCATAAGATGATGCTAGATACAGACGCTCATTTGACGCTGTTGTCAGAGTAGATTCATCCGGGAGTCTAATGAAGTGAATCTTCTCGTTATGGAGGTCAAACGAGAGCAACATTTCGACCTTGTCATCATTATTAGTTTATTACCAACTTGATTCTGCATCCTCCAATAAAGATGACCCCTGCAAAACGTTGCTTGTCTCCATAACATTCTGGGAACTCTAGTGGCCATGGGACTACTCTGCCGTGGTGAGATATCAAAAGTACTAGTAGTAATTATGGTTCTCCACGACATAGTTCCCAAAGTAATGACCATGCAAAGTAGGGGTGTTCTCTTTTGAAGCAAACACAACTATAGCCTTGTATACTTGTGAGAATGGTTCAAAACCAAAACCATGACACAGGTAGATGTATCCCTCAGTAGGTGGAAATATGACAGGACAAGTATGCTCAGAGTTGCACTATGTTGGATATATTATTCACGCTTGATAGTGCATACAGTTAACAAGTGGAAAATATGACAGGACAAGTATTATCCAGCAAGCCCCAAAAAATAGAGCCCAATCTGACAAATTACAGAACAATCCAACTATTCAAAGCAACAGTTGCTAAAAAAGTAAAAATTAAAAGTATACAAAGTGACTTCTCAGTTACCAACTGTTGAGATAATACTACTACATAATTCAGTTACCAACAAATGTCTTTAGAATACTTCATTTACAGTATCCGTTCCCTAGAGAGTACAGCTTTTCGTTGTTTTAATTCTTTCATATCCACATTACTCGGCATTATCTTCTTCCACTTTGAGAGAGTTCATTTTATTTTCGATAGCTTTCCTGTGAAGAGACAAAACAATATTAGTATAAAGAAACAAACTAGATCCTTAAAGCTGAAAAATATTGCATCAGGGTTCTCAATGTTGGAAGTGAAAGTATCAACTTACATGTATGCATCTTTGAGCTCTTCGTTTCTCGGATCAAGGGTCGAAGCCTTGTTAAAGGCAGCTGCTGCCTTATCGTACAACTGTGACAATAAATGCAGCAAAAAGTTGAAAAGGGATGTAGTTTACTGGAGAGAGTAAGAAAATGAAGAGGAGATACGTACTTTCTGTACATTGCATGCGACACCAAACCTATAGTGTGCCTTAGGCCATTCAGGCCTTTCAGAACCGCATTTCATAGCATAGTCGAGTGCTAAGATTCCTTCACCCGCACGCGCATAACAGGCGCTCAGGTTGGATAGTACTGCTGGATCTTTTGGGGAAATCTCCAAAGCCTATTTCCATTACAACAAAGACAAAATCAACATAAGAGGAATGTCAACTCAGGTTATCAAAAGTATTCCTGTAAAAAGTGAGTCTAGAGCAACTTGTAATACAACTGATAATGTGCTAATACAATTATAATGGCACATTGGCGGATATTACCTCCAATAGGTCCATGCAGTACCAGAAAACCAAATATGTTCAGATGTCAAAACCAACCAAAAGAACTAGTTTAAGTTTTGATTGTAAAATTTGAGACCATAAAAAGACCAAAGAAAAGCTGGGGTGCTGATCTCCAAGAGAACTTATATGCTATATGGAGTTCAGTTCAGTAACCATTATGGATATCTAAGGATCACTACACGCGCAACCGTAAAGAACTCCATCGATTGAAACATACCTCTTCATACCAATGTGCTGCCATATGATACTGCTCTCCCTGGAAGGCATCCCTTCCTTTTGACTTTGCCTGACAAAATTTCTCCATCTCACGGGCTTTCCTCTGCCAATAATTTTCCAAATTTGTAGATAAAATCAGATCAAAATTACCAATGGCACATTCGAAGTTCTAAATTAGTGGTGAATGCATACAAGAATAAGATAAGCGAGATAGTAGAAATTAGTATTGGCACACCATAACAGGATGCGTCAAACAAGTCCGCCGATCTAGTAACAGCCACAGCCGACATGGCATGCTAACAACTCAAATACGCGCAGCCTGAGCCATTGGCTAGCCTGTGTGCATGATGTTTTAAATAATTCTCTTGTGAGAGACAATAAATAATCCTGGAACTACAATGTTTCATTTTCAACTTCAAAGTATATGTAGCCATCTCAAAGACCGTGAATGGCATTCCAATGTTGGGCGAACAAGCCAAAAACTCGACGGCATGCTCCACAGGTAATTAACTAATTGAGAAAATAACACCATAGCATGTGGTCATCACTAATTGAGAAAATAACTAATTGTAAAAAGGAGCCAGAAGACCCATTTGCCCGTTGTCGTGAACGTAAGGACAAGAAGCCAAGTCAGACAAAACATCGGGCAAAAATGATATAAACTCCATACCTGCATTTTGTTTGCATCAGAATATAAATGACTCAATAGTCCGGCAATGCTCCAATCGGGATATGTTGGAATGCGAGAAGTCACAGGAAAAAGAACCCCAACACTTTGATGATTGCGCAAGAGAACATCGGCCATTTCTAATGTCACAGCCACTGCTGTGATGGAAAACAGAAACAAAATTAGATAAGAAACTGAATGCCACACCACATTGACATTTTAATACCGAACATACGGGTTATTTGAAGTTCTGATGCAATAAGGTTTAATGCAGTTGGGAAATCTTAGGAGGTTTTTTCTTTCTAAGGTAGGCGTGAAATAGACTATGTACATAAACTATCAAAGGTATAGGCCAATAAATGACGCCCAGAGTAGTCATTATTTGGGAACACAATTTACAAGGAACTTTTATGGACCTGCATGATGATCTGTGTGCAGATCACATACTCTCACATGATATCAAAATTTGGACAAAAATGGAGCAAGAAGCAAAGTTAATAAATCCATACATTCATCTTATAGTTCTCTCTCTTATGGGCTTGGTGGATTTTCATCTAATGGACTTTGAAGACTAGACCTAATTTTAGAAGTTGGAGAAAAGCTATAAAAGGGAAAGTCTTCTACAACTTATGATATATCTTATTCTTGGAATTTTGGAGAGCCGTTTTGTTTACGCTTATAGGGTTTGCGTTTTGTTCTTCTTCTTCATTATTTTATTGAATATTGATTATGATGAACTCCATAGCTATGAGTAGCTAAACATCTTATTGGTTATGGGATAAAAGTTGATTTCTCAACATGCTTTTGATTCAATGAATTAGTTTTGTCTCGGTAATTTATTGTTTGTGATTCACAATTAATAGTGTTATAAGATTTGAATACTTGTTAGGTTGAGTCCGAATCAATCCGATTTGCGTTCATCTCTAGAGCTATATTAGGGTTTTCAATACGAAAAAGTTGTTTATCCTGATTCTAAGTAGCATAATTGTGGTTAGTGCTTGTAGTGATATATCCTACTAGTCACAAGTGAATCATAACTTTTGTTAAAACGTTTAGTGCTTTTACACATTCGTTTGCATTGATGAGTCTTATTCCATAAAACTTAATGCTTCTAGGGAGTTAAACTTAATTGTGCTTTTACACTTTAGGTTGCTTTCTACGAAGAATTCACATATGCATCTTTTAATGTGGTTGTGATGAAATCGGGGAATTAACGGGTTATACTTGCAATCAAGGTATCCTAGGACTTATAATAAATACGAGATTAAAATACCAATTCTAATCATTGATGAAAATACATGTTTGTGAATGATACTATCCCAAACCAATATCTTCTCCTTATTGATTTCTCAAATTATTTACTTTGCTTTCAACTACTTTTATTTGCTTAGATACAACAAACATTCCCCGTGGTTACTTAGAAACTGAAATTTTATAACAACGAAAGCCTCTCTCAGTGGATACGAACTCTTTCTTATCGCATACTATATTTATATCTAGTTGATTGAGAAAGTGAAATTATATTTGACGGATTGACAACCGACCAAATTTGGCGCCGTTGCTTGGGAGGCATACGGCTTGTTATTGAGTTTTTAGTTTCTTTTACAATTTCGCTTTTATCTTTGCTTTTTGTTTGTCGTCTTGTTTCTCACTTGTTTGCTAGAATTGTTTTCAGGTATCAATCCCTGGCTACTAAAGATTGGAATTATCCAAGGTGCGGGATAGCTACTCGAAGAGGCACAATACTCCAACCAAGTCAAGGCGCAATGGACGAGCAAGAATTAGAAGTGGACGAAGAGTTACAATTAGAAGGAGAACAAGAGGTTCCAATCGTAGACGAACCACAAGTTGAAGAAGAATTAACAATGGGTGATGCAAATCGACACTCAAGGACTTGGCTTCTCATAAGCTTGATACACAACAGGGGTGTATTCAAACGAACTCTACTTTTGAGATCAAGCCGGGGTTGCTTCGAGAATTACCAAAGTTCCATGGCATGGTGAACGAAGACCCAAACAAGCATCTATTGGACTTCCACACCACTGTCATGGCCATGCTTCCAGCGGATGTAGAGGCGGATGGTGCAATGTTGAAAGTTTTCCGTTTCTCTTTGATGGATAGTGCTAAGTATTGGTTATACTATCTACCTTCCGGAAGTGTCACACCATGGAATGGGCTGAAGAAACTCTTTTTGGAGAGATATTTTTCTGCATCAAAGGCTACTCAAATTCGCAAGGAGATTTGTGGGATGAAGCAAAATGTGGGAGAATCCTTATATGAATGTTGGGAACGATACAAGAGATTGGTTGGAAGCTGTCCTCACCACCAATTCAGTGACGCTATGATAATCCAATACTTCTATGAAGGGCTCCAATCAAGTGATAGGAATCTTATTGACGCTGCGGGTGGTGGTGCACTAGTGAACAAGACGGTGGCACAAGCTAGAGAGTTGATTGAAAACATGGCAACGAACTCACAACAATTCTTGAGTCGTGGTTCGGATGTGATTCTAAGAAGGGTGAATGAGCGAGGTGGAGGAACTTCGTCAACAAATGGGTAACATGACAGCAATGTTGCAACAAGTTGCATTCGCGGTTATACCAAGTTCTCCTCAATGTTATGAAGACGAGCAAGCTAATGCGATCTTTCCAAATCAACCAAGACGGTATGATCCCTACTGCAACACTTACAATCCGGGATGGAGAGATCACCCCAATTTTAGCTATGCCAACAAGCAAGGTGCAATTCAACAACCTATTTTCAACCGTCCGAGTGGATTTCAACCGCAACAACAACAATTTCAGCAACCGCAAGCACAACAATCAATACAAAATCAAGGTTCGGATATCGATTCAAAGCTTCAAACAATGATGCAAGGCATTTCCACCATGTTCAAAGAAAGTCAACAAGAGACTAAGAGTGCTATTAAGGAGTTGCAAACACAAATGGGCTCCATGGCTATTGAGTTGAACTAATTGAAGGCGCAAAATAGTGGGAAACTCCCTTCTCAACCTATTAACCCAAAAGAGGGTGTCAATGCTATTACGTTGAGAAGCGGTACACAACTTGTGCAACCCGAGGTTATTGATTCGGGCAAGGTGGACACACCAAAGGAACCTGTTTTGGAGGAGAATAATGAGGATTCTCCCCAAACTTCGAGGTACCTATTCCTAACGCTAAAACTCCGGTTTCTACTTATGTTCCTCCTCTACGTTTTCCTCGCAGATTTGCAAGTTCTAAGAAGGCGGAACTAGAAAAGGAGATTTTAGACGTTCTAAAGAAGATACATGTGAACATACCACTCATTGATGCTATCAAGCAAGTTCCAAAGTATGCAAAGGTGTTGAAGGACTTGTGTACCAACAAACAAAGGCTCAAAGGTAATGAAGTGCTTAGTGTGGGGAGAATGCCTCGGCAATCTTACAACACAAACTCCCACTTAAGTGCAAGGACCCGGGTAGTTTTGACATTCCCGTCACAATTGGTAACATAACATTTAACAAAGCTATGTTGGATTTAGGTGCATCCGTTAATGTTATGCCTGCGTCAATGTATAATTCACTTGATCTTGGTCCTCTTAAAAAGGTTGAAATTGTATTGCAATTAGCCGATCGCTCTAATGTCTACCCAATGGGTATTGTTGAGGATGTTCTTGTGCAGGTTAATCAACTTGTATTTCCAGCGGACTTTTGTGTGTTAGAGATGGATGAAGGTTCACCGGATTCGTCTCTTCCATTGCTTCTTGGGCGTCCCTTCATGAAAACGGCGAAAACCATAATTGATGTGGACAAGGGAACGCTAACTATGGAGTTTGATGGAGAAATAATACGTTTCAACATTTTCGAGACGATGAGATATCCTAGTGATGTCCACTCTTGTTTCTCCATTGATGTTATGGATACATTGGCACAACAAATGTTTGAATTAAACGGTGATGATGCTTTGGAAACCGTGTTAACTATATCCATGGATAATGGTGTAGAGTGTGGTAATGAAGTCAAGGAAGCTCTTGGTGATCTTAATTCACTACAAGGATGCCCGAAAACTCATAATATTTCTTTTATTTCTTTACCATGCAGTGATGAAAAGCTTGTACCTTCAATTGTTAAATCTCCGATTTTAGAATTGAAACCTCTTCCCGACCACCTTAAGTACTTGTACTTGGGTGATAATGAAGAGTTATCGGTGATTGTTTCTAACAAGCTTAGTGATTTACGGGAGCAAAAACTTCTAAGGGTGCTAAGGAAGTACAAGACGGCCATAGGATGGACAATTGCCGATATCAAGGGTATTAGCCCGCCGTTGTATGCACAAAATTCGTTTGGAGGATGATGCAAAGCCTAAAAGGGAAGCGCAACGTCGTTTGAATCCTCCCATGATGGAAGTTGTGAAAAAGGATATACTCAAGATTTTGGAAGTGGGTGTTATCTACCCCATATCCGATAGTAAGTGGTGAGCCCTTGTACAAGTAGTACCAAAGAAATCAGGTGTGACAGGTGGTGGAGAATGATAAGAATGAACTTGTCCCAACTCGTGTGCAAACCCAGTTGGAGGGTTTGTATTGATTACGGGAAATTGAATGCCACCACTAGAAAAGATCACTTTCCATTACCTTTTATTGATCAAATGCTTGAACGTTTAGCTGGACACTCTTACTATTGCTTTCTTGATGGCTATTCGGTTATAATCAGATTGTGATAAAGACCGAGGACCAAGAGAAAACCACTTTCACTTATCCTTTCGGTACTTTTGCTTATAGAAGGATGCCTTTTGGCTTATGCAATGCTCCAGCTACCTTTCAAAGGTGTATGGTAAGTATCTTTTCGAATATGTTGAAAACATAATCGAAGTGTTCATGGATGACTTTAGTGTCTTTGGTGATTCTTTTGACCTTTGCTTGAACAATTTGTCTCTAATCCTTGAACGATGTGTTGAAACAAATCTTGTGCTAAATTGGGAGAAGTGCCATTTCATGGTAACTCATGGCATAGTTTTAGGCCATATAATATCTTCTAAAGGCTTGGAAGTCGATAAATCTAAGATAGACCTTATTCGTGCTCTAACCCCTCCCACTACGGTGAGGGAGATACGTTCTTTTCTTGGTCATGCAGGTTTTTATCGTAGATTCATCAAGGACTTTTCCAAGATAGCATCACCACTTTGTAACTTATTGCAAAAAGATGTGGTTTTTAACTTTGATGAAAAATGTATGGCGGCATTCAATCGTTTGAAAGAACTTTTGATTTCAGCCCCTATCATTAAACCACCGGATTGGAGTAAGCCTTTTGAGCTCATGTGTGATGCAAGTGACTATGCGGTTGATGCGGTGCTTGGGCAACGTGTGGGGAAGCTTCCTCATGCTATTTATTATGCTTCTAGAACGTTAAATGAGGCTCAACAAAACTACACAACCACTGAAAAAGAGTTATTAGCCATTATTTTTGCTTTAGAAAAGTTTCGCTCTTATCTAATTGGTACAAAAGTTGTTGTCTTTTCTGATCATGCAGCACTTAGATACTTGCTTACAAAGAAAGAGGCGAAACCGAGGCTCATACGGTGGATTTTACTCTTGCAAGAGTTTGATATTGAAATCAAAGACAAGAAAGAAATTGAGAACACCGTTGCGGATCACTTGAGCCGACTTGCTGTGGACAAGGAGACTATCCCGTTGCGTGAAAGTTTCCCGGATGAGCAACTTTTCTCAATTGCCTTTGGAGAACCATGGTATGCCGATATTGTCAATTACTTAGTTTCTAAACAAATCCCAAAGAACTTGTCTCGTGCTGAGAGGGACAAACTTAAGAGGTTAGGGAACCAATACATATGGGATGATCCGTACTTATGGAAACATGGTAGTGACCAAGTAATACGAAGGTGCGTGCCCGAATCAATTTAATTCTATCTTGTCTTTTTGTCACTCTTATGCTTGCGGAGGACATTTTGGGAGTAAGAGAACCGCGCACAAGGTACTTGAAAGTGGTTTTTATTGGCCAACTTTGTTTAAGGATGCACATATATTTTGTACAACTTGTGATAGGTGCCAAAGAACCGGCAATCTAGGTGCCCGAAATCAAATGCCACAAACTTATATTCAATTTATTGAAGTTTTTGATGTATGGGGTATTGATTTTATGGGGCCTTTTGTCAACTCCCATGGGAATTTTTATATCTTACTTGCGGTTGATTATGTCTCGAAATGGGTGGAAGCTAAGGCCACCCCTACTAATGATTCTAAAGTGGTTTCGATTTTGTGCAAGCTAATATTTTTGCAAGGTTTGGAATTCCAAGAGCCATAATTAGCGATGGGGTTCTCACTTCAAAAACGAGGATTTTACAAAGCTTGTTGACGAAGTACAATATGTCGCATAAGATTGCAACACCTTATCATCCCCAAACCAATGGACAAGCCGAGGTGTCTAACCGGGAGGTGAAATCCATTCTAGAAAAGACAAGTGAACCCAACAAGGACAGATTGGAGCATGCGACTTAATGATGCTTTGTGGGCGTATAGAACCGCATATAAAACACCTATTGGGATGTCTCCCTTTAGGCTTGTGTATGGTAAACCTTGTCACTTACCCGTGGAAATTGAGCATAAGGCGTTTTGGGCTATTAAGCAATGCAACATGGAGATGGATGGGGCTGGAAAGCAAAGGAAGTTACAACTCCAAGAGTTAGAGGAGCTTCGCAATGATGCATTTGAAAGTTCACGGATTTACAAAGAAAAGACGAAAGCATTTCATGATAACATGATTTCTAGAAAACAATTTTGCATTGGTCAGAAAGTGCTTTTGTTTAATTCTCGCTTGCAATTATTTCCGGGTAAATTAAGGTCACGATGGATCGGACCTTTTATTGTTACTAATGTGTTTTCTCATGGTGCAGTGGAAATTCGTAGCATAGCTACATGGAAAGAACTTAAAGTTAATGGGCACCGGTTGAAACCATATTATGAGAATTTCACTTCCGAAGTGGTGGAAGGAGTTAACTTTGTGGATGTGCTCCTCCGGAGGAGTCATAGAAAGCAAGGAGATAGTCGGGTGACGACTTTAAACCAAGCGCTAATTGGGAGGCAACCCAAAGGATGAGTATTTCTTGTCTTGTATTTATTTCTTTTCTTGTTTTTAGTTTTTCTTGTTTTGTTTTCTTTATTTTTTCCGATTTCTTGTTAGAATTTCCCACCTTGACTTACTTTGGACGATTCAATTTACATTGAGGACAATGTAAAGTTTAAGTGTGGGGGAGTGGTTTATGTTGTAAATTTTTGCAATTTTCAACTTTTGTGTGAACTAGTGAATAAGAAACCTCCAACTTGTAGTTAGTTTAGAGTCACATAGTATACATGTCGCTAAGATTACATCGAGAATCTCACAATAGTGACTGGAACTTAGAGATGACAGAGAACATGATCGGGTTTCTTAATTGTATGAGAGTTAAAGTTGGATTTAACCATGCCAAATGGCAAATAAGGTGCAGATCGAATTCGGTATTAACAGTGATCCCCTATAGTGGAGACTACCCATGTTACATAATGTGAGGCACCAACCTTCAATTCTTTGTACCTGTCTAAATTTGTGCTTTTAGAGTGTGTGTCACCGTACGTAAATTCCGAGCAGAATGGTGAGCTTTCCAATTTCCCACCATAGAAGCACTATTTTGATCTCTTGAGTGCTATTTTTATCAACCATGTTGGTGACATCGAATTGTTAACTTACATACCACTTGTGATCTTGTTCGCAGTTAGCACCATCCACCTTATCTCTCTCTACACCAACAGGTCCATAGAAACACCATCATCATCAACAAGAGGAGCATCACAAATTTGAAGGAAAGTTGAAGACGTTCAAGGTTTATAAGCAACAGTACAGAAATGGGCAGATTTCAGATTTGAGTAAAACAACAAAACAAGGAGCGTAAATTTTATAAGTTGAAGACTATTGTACAAGAGCGAAAATTATCAAGGATGAGAATTTGAGAAGTCTATGATATCAAGACATATAAGTTGTGAAGATTCAAGCGGTAAAGTACTTACACCATGGCATTGTACTTACATTTTTTTTTATTTGTATTTTTCTTTCTCTTGTCTCAAAAAAAAAAAAAAAAAAAAAAAAAAAAAAAAAAAGAAATTTTTTAGGTTTGGTATTTTGTTTTATTTCTTATGTCAAAAAAAAAAAAAAAAAAAAAAAAAAAAAAAAAAAAAAAAATGAAAAGAAAAAAAAATGAAAAGAAAAAAAAAAAAAAATTTAATTTTTGGGTTTGTATAGTTTGTTTTTATTTTTGTATTCTTTCAATAAAGCCAATGGAAAGAAGGAATATATATAATGAAGTTTCAAACGACAAGGAATTTGAGGGAAAGAATCATATTGTCGAGATTCTACGAAGTTCAAGAGTTATCATCAAGAGTTGAAGACCGAAGACGAAGATGAAGACACCGATAGAAGACCAAGACGTTTCTATGGATGCCGTGAGAGTGGTGCTAGCCGCACGCCGAACGGATACACGATAAGTAAGCATATTCCCACCTTCGTTAAATGGTTGATTTCCTTTCGAAGAGATCGTCAGAAAAATGGGTTTTCAAAAGTATATAAAAGATGTGGGTTTTCAAAATATTTCGGAGGGTTTGCCTTCCTACCATTCAACGTGTCGCTGGATTCTCTCTTCATTCCTACCTGGACACATGTGTGACCCATAAAGAGCTGTTTATTATTGAGAGCAAAATCATAAAACCCTTTCTTGTGAGGCAGAGTCGAGACTTTCGACCACTCCGAACCCGAATTTATGTCGAGAAGGGATGGTTATTTCTCTCTCAACTTTTAAGAATGAGATTGTGTTCATTTATGTGTCTAACTTCTTATGACTAGTGTGCGAGAATCTCTATGTCTTCTTAGCGCGTTGGATGCTATCATTACGGAGAACTAGTAAGTTGGAAAAATAGGTTTTGTGGGTATATCTCTAGTAAACCCTCACGAGACTATAACTCGTCCACTAGGGACACCTAGGGGTTTAAAGGCTTGTTATTTGTGCTAAAAATGACCGTAGCCTCGACGACACGGAGTTGTTGTATTTTATTGTTTTGTTTGATTTGCTCGAGGACTAGCAAAGTCTAAGTGTGGAGGAATCTGATAGGTGTAGAATACACCGTATTTACTATCTAGTAGTTACGCTTTCTTTGCTATTTTTCTTGTGAATTATGTACTTTACGTGTGTTTTTGAGTTATTAGGTGCTGCGGAGTCGCACGGAGGAAAAGAAGCAAAAATTATCCAATTTGAGCAAAAAGGGCGAAATTGTCATCTCACAGGCGAGTGATATATGGAGCTGACCCAAGGTTAAGGGACAACTCTCTTTTGGAGAAGTATTAAATGACAGCCAGCAAATGTTATGGGGCTGCCAGCTGGGTACCCCTTATCTGCTTTGCATGAGTGGTTATATCCACTTACATTTCTTACAACAAAACTGAAAATCCAGAGAAGTTATTTCTTCTCATTATTGTTGACACCTGAATCAGAAATTGAGAGAGGAGAGTTATGGCTGCCGAGAGAGTATATCAGATCGTGATTTGTTAACAATCGAGAGACAAGGAAGAAGATGGTGGTGGTTACTGATGTTGGAATTGAAGCTCAGGGAGATGGGGTTTTGTATTAGATCGAGAGGAGATTGGATCTGCTGGTGTTGCTATTGAATGCAAGAGGAAGAAATTTGACAGGGGCTTGGTTCAGATCGATGGATGAAGCTGAAGATGGAATGGCTAGATTTCGAAGTGTGGAAGGAGATTGAAGATGGGTTTGATCTGTTGTCGATGAATCCGTGATTTGAGGGTTCAGAGAAATAGATGAGAGCAATTGGTTTACATGGGTTCGTGGTTGATATTGAGAATCAAGAAGAATAGAAGAATTGAAGACAGGGTTTCTGAAATTGGGGATCTAATGTTGTTGTTGTTAACTGAATTTGCAGCTCAGATGAAGTAGCAAGTGGAGCTGTTGTTAACTGAATTGGAAGCTCAGATGGAGGAATTGGTTTGTGTTGCGATGTCGAGATGGTGGCGATTGAGTTGCAAGCGTAATGGTTAGATGTATGCTTAGGTCACATGTGGTGGATTTGTGTTGATGTTGTGCAAGGAACTGGAATTATAGGCAGAAATGGGCCATTGATGATTGCTTGCTACTGAGATTTCAAGAATGGATGCAGTGGAATGATTTTGGTACTACTACCATGGTCATAATGGCACTGCAGTTGTAGGTGCAGGCTGGGAATACATGCAGAGAATGAGTTCATGGAGCTACAACATTGGAGAATGGATTGCAGGTGTTTTTGGTAATTATCATGGGGGATTTGAAGCTCAGCCAGACAATGGTGCTATGCAAGCACTTGAACTGCAGCTAAACAGGGAAGCAGAGGTTGAGGAAGGCTGGCTAGTTGATGTTGCTTGCCAGGGAAGCAGGAAAGTTGCAAGTCAGTGGTGGCAATTGGAATGGAGATTGATGGCAATGCAGGTGCAGGTCAAGTTGGAATTGTTGCTGGCATTGAGGTTACAGGGAAGAGCAGGTGTTGAAATGGCGTTTGCAGGCGCAGTCAAGTCTGGGATGTTATGAGTTGCAAGTGAATCTGGTGAAAATGAAGACGAAGTTAGTGCTGTGAGTCTTGTGAATTGGTTTAGATGGCAGAAGGATGTTGGTCTGATGGCAGGTGGTTGAAATGAGTGAGTTGCAGGTGATGGGACTGGAAGTGAAGTGGTGTGGCACTGCAATGAACTGAGTTGCAGGTATGAAGTGCAGTTGGAGTGTTGGCTTGGCTGTCTTTGAGAAGGGGATTGTGAAGCAAGATTGCCGTTGAGATATCGTGATTCAAATTGGGTGCTAGTGAATGATGTCTGGAAGTGAAAATGGTGGTAGTGGTGTTGGATCCAGCTTTTGTCTGGCAGAATCAAGTGCAAAGGTGTTGCAGTGAAATGAGTATGAGATGGAGTTGGTCTTGCAAGAGTCAGCAGAATCGAAGTTGGATGCTGGTGTAATGCAGGGATGGACTCAAATTAGTGAGAAATGGCTACAGAATGCAGCTGCATGAAGCTGAGCACAATGATTGTGCACCACAGTGTTTGGCCTGTGCAATGGCCTAGCCTGGCCAAGTTAACTCACCACCAACCGACTCCTCCACGACTCAGTCCGACTCTGAGATGAGTCACCTAACTCGGTCTGACCGAGTTGACCCGCCGATTTGACCCGTTGACTCACTGAACCGGTGACCGGGTGGACTTTGCCGGTCACCTGAGATGTTTTCCGGCGACCCTTCCGGCCACAATACCAGCATTTCCTACGACCACTTTTGGGACATATTTTCTACATGGGTTTCTCTTTCTTATGGGCTTGGTGGATTTTCATCTAATGGACTTTGAAGACTAGACCTAATTTTAGAAGTTGGAGAAAAGCTATAAAAGGGAAAGTCTTCTACAACTTATGATATATCTTATTCTTGGAATTTTGGAGAGCCGTTTTTGTTTACGCTTCTAGGGTTTGCTTTTGTTCTTCTTCTTCATTATTTTATTGAATATTGATTATGATGAACTCCATAGCTATGAGTAGCTAAACATCTTATTGGTTATGGGATAAAAGTTGATTTCAACATGCTTTTGATTCAATGAATTAGTTTTGTCTCGCAATTTATTGTTTGTGATTCACAATTAATAGTGTTATAAGATTTGAATACTTGTTAGGTTGAGTCCGGAATCAATCCGATTTGCGTTCATCTCTAGAGCTATATTAGGGTTTTCAATACGAAAAAGTTGTTTATCCCTGATTCTAAGTAGCATAATTGTGGTTAGTGCTTGTAGTGATATATCCTACTAGTCACAAGTGAATCATAACTTTTGTTAAAACGTTTAGTGCTTTTACACATTCGTTTGCATTGATGAGTCTTATTCCATAAAACTTAATGCTTCTAGGGAGTTAAACTTAATTGTGCTTTTACACTTTAGGTTGCTTTCTACGAAGAATTCACATATGCATCTTTTAATGTGGTTGTGATGAAATCGGGGAATTAACGGGTTATACTTGCAATCAAGGTATCCTAGGACTTATAATAAATACGAGATTAAAATACCAATTCTAATCATTGATGAAAATACATGTTTGTGAATGATACTATCCCAGACCAATATCTTCTCCTTATTGATTTCTCAAATTATTTACTTTGCTTTCAACTATTTTTATTTGCTTAGATACAACAAACATTCCCCGTGGTTACTTAGAAATTGAAATTTTATAACAACGAAAGCCTCTCAGTGGATACGAACTCTTTCTTATCGCATACTATATTTATATCTAGTTGATTGAGAAAGTAAAATTATATTTGACGGATTGACAACCGACCACACTACCACCCAACCATCTTCTTCCCAAACCCCACATACCACAAAGACTCCACCACCTCCACCCCTGCCTAGTAATGCTCCACCCATTAGACCAAAACCTTAAAACCCTTATGCATACCCAACTGAAAACAAGTGGTGTAAGCAACTAGGTCATACATCAAACCAATGTAGAAGTGGGCGTACATTGATGACCGAAGAAGAGCCTATTGATGTGTATGAGGAATAAAGTGAAGAAGTTATTGGAAATATGGAAGATATTCCTACATATGCGAGAGAAAGGAGATGAAGGAGATTATTGCTATGTTATTCGGAATCTATTATCTATTCCTCGTGTTGACTATCCAACTCGTAATCATTTGTTCCGCACTCAATGCCGTGTCCAGAACAGGATTTGTGATATGATCATTGATAGTGGTAGTTGTCAAAATATTGTTTCATCTAGACTGGTGGATACGCTGCATTTGTCTACTCATCCACATCCACATCCTAACCCATACTCTATTGGTTGGATTGACAATAACTGCAAAAAGAATGTAGATTCTCAATGTCTCGTGTCGTTTAAAATTGGTACTTACAATGAGACGGTGGTCTATGATATTGTGGATATTAGTGTTTGCTATATACTACTTGGACGCTCATGGCTATACGATGTGGATGTGACTTATAGAGGTAAAGCTAATACGTATTCATTCATGTACAATGGAAACACAATCATATTGCAACCATTTTATGCGAAACCTAAGCCAAGTCTACAACAAGAAGAGACTACGATGTTGGTTTCCCCGGACATCTTAGCTGAAGCAAAAGAATCAGGTACGATCTATGCCTTAGTTGTACAACCTTCTACTCCTGACCTTCCTACAACTATTCCTACTCAAGTGCAGTCCTTACTAGATGAGTTTGCATGCGTTTTCCCATCTGATATGCCTGATTCTTTACCACCTATGAGAAATATTCAACACCAAATAGATCTCATGCCTGGTGCAAGTTTGCCTAATCTTCCACACTACCGTATGAGCCCTAAGTAGCATGATATACTTCGAGGACGGGTGGATGAATTGCTGTCTAAAGGTTTCATACAACCTAGTTTGAGCCCTTGTGTTGTTCCAGCCCTTCTTGTGCCTAAAAAAGATGGAACTTGGCGTATGTGTATCGACAGTAGAGATGTTAATAAGATCACAATCCGCTATCGGTTCCCAATTCCAAGATTAGATGATATGCTTGATATGATCTCCGGTTCCATATATTTTCTAAGATTGATCTTAAAAGTGGGTATCATCAGATCCGGGATGAATGGAAGACTGCATTTAAGACAAAGGATGGTCTCTTCGAGTGGCTTGTTATGCCATTTGTCTTGTATAATGCTCCAAGTACGTTTATGAGGCTTATGAATCAAGTCCTACAACCTTTCATTGGTAAATTTGTTGTGGTTTATTTCAATGATATCCTTATCTATTCTAAGTCTGAAGAGGAACATCGCTCTCATTTGTGGGCTGTTTTCAACGCTCTCAAGGAGAATGAATTATTTATCAATCTAAAGAAGTGTTAATTTTTCACTTCTAAGGTTCTGTTTTTGGGTTACGTTGTTTCAGTTGATGGTATTCAAGTAGATGATTCCAAAATCACTGCTATTCGTGATTGGCCTACTTCGAAGACAGCATCTGAAGCTCGAAGTTTTCATGGTTTAGCTTCCTTTTACCGTCGATTTATAAGGGATTTCGGCTATATCGCAGCTCCTATTACTGACAGTTGGAAGGATAAAAGGTTCTTATGAACAGATAAAGCTGAATCAAGTTTTCAATTACTAAAAAAAAGACTTACTTCTTCTCCTATGCTTGCACTACCTGATTTCAGCAAGCTTTTTGAAGTACATTCTGATGCTTCCATATTAGGAGTTGGTGCTGTTTTGTCCCAAGAAGGTAAACCCATTGAATTTCTTAGTGAAAAACTCACCGAAGCTCGTCAAAATTGGTCTACCTATGAGTTAGAGTTATATGCTGTGATTCGTGCACTACGAAAATGGAGACACTACTTAATACACAAGGATTTTGTCTTGTATACTGATCACCAAGCCCTCAAGTATATTCAGAATCAATCACCATCCAATAGAATGCATGCAAGTTGGATTTATACCTTGCAAGAATATACGTTCTATATTCAGCACAAGTCTAGTTTGAACAACAAGGTTGCGGATGCACTAAGCCGTTTCACAAATCATAGTACCCGTGAATTACTCCTTGTTACTATCCGTGCTGAAGTGATTGCATTTGACTCTCTTAAAGAGTTATATCCTAACGATCCAGACTTTTTCCTTACTATGGCGAAATGTTCCTCCGCACAACAAGGTACGGGTAAATTTGTTTTACATAATGGATTTCTTTTTAAAGGTAACCGCTTGTGCATTCCTGATGGTTCCATTCATGAACACCTTATTAAGGAGTTACATAGCAGTGGTCTTTCTGGCCATTTTGGGAGAGATAAGATTGTATCTCTAGTAGAAGCTCGTTAATTTTGGAATTCTCTCAAAAAGGATGTCCATGACTTTGTGCGACGTTGTATGGTTTGTCAACGAAGTAAGGGTCATGCACAAAATACAGGATTATACATTTGATAAGCACGTAAGTGCTACATTTTATACCCATATTTATATTAGCTAGGACTTGATATTTGGACAAATAACGATATTTTGAGCTACTTGTAGGAAACACAAACAAATTGGATCATGGAAGGATATTTGGCTTATAAGAGCTAAAATGGTGTTCGCAATAAAAGGCACCAATGGGATGCTCATGGCACCCATGAACTAAAAGAAACGACCACTAAACCACCTCAGTTCAGTTAATACTCACGGCCCAGATACAAAAGAAGTCGAGTTCAACACACCTTAAGACCAATAAAAGAAAGGCACTGCAGCTGAGAATGTGTTGGTTGTTTGATCGAATTGAGATGGCAGAGACACAAGGAGATGTAGGAGTCGTGGAGTTTTGGTGCTGGTTCAAAGACAAATGAGAATCTCGCACCGAGTTTTGTGATGTGCAGTTGGTGGTTGATCAGATCAACATTGGAAGGGAGATGAAGTTAGCTTCTAATCAGAAGTAGTTGAATGGGTTTCGTCGTCTGAAATGAAGTAGTTCTCGACTGGGGCTTGGCTGAAGTCCTGGGACATCAGACTTTGGCGGTGGAGATGCATGATTGACGAGTTTTTTTATCCAGGGTATGGCTGGTTTGAATCTTGAACTGTTGGTCTTGTTTGAGCAATAATTGGCAGGCAACTAAGCAGCAATACTTGAACGGTTGTGTCCGTTGTTGTTTGTGGGATTCTTGGCAGCGAGGAATGCTTTGACCTGCTGTTTTGATTCAAGGTGTTGCCGTTCAAATGGCAGGAAAGAATTGCAGTGGTTGATGGTGATAGATTCTGTCACGCGGCAATGTAAAGTCAAGATGAGAAGTTCCGATGTGCATGTTGGAAGATGCTGCTGGTAATGAGAAGCAAGAAATTGGCAGCCAAGTTGGTTCTGGTGCGTAGTGTTTCGAATTTCCGAGACAGAAAGACTGGTGTTGTTGCCAGACGCGAGTGGAGATGGATATGAGAAGTGACGGAAGTCGATGAAGAATTGGAGAATATGAAGAATGGGTCATCTCCGAGAATGATGCTGGTAGTGTTCGGACTTTTGGCTGAGGTTGTTAATGGAAATGTCCCAGTAACAGCAGCAACTCGAGAGGGGAGAATTATTGGCCCGTTAGAAGAAGCTGGAGGTGTTGTGCCCGGAATTTTTTTGCCGTAGATTTGGGTTGTGTACGAAAGGAGTTCGAATTAGTGAAGACTTGGATCCTTTTGGCTTGAATTTTATGCCGGAAAACATGTTGAAATAGATACAGTTGCTGCTGTCAGTTGGTTGTTAAACGGAGAGGACGATGAGATTGCTTTGAGTAGAAATGGCACGAGTATGGTGCAGTTTACAGTGGCTGTAGATGATGGGTTTTGTTGACAGTTCTCAATAAAGAAAATGGACAGCAACGAGGTGATCCGTTTGTTAGCTGATGATTTGCTGGAAGTGATGGTTTATCAATGGAACTCAAGGAGGTTATGGTCTGTATGATGTTGACTGGCAGAGATGATAAAAGGTATTGCATGTGGTGGTGCTTGGGACCTTGGTGCTGTTTGGAGTTAAGAGAAGACGAGAAGGAACATTTGGTGCAGTAGCTAGGTGAAGGAAGCTCGATAAGGAGAAGAAAGGCAGTGGCGAACTTATATTTATTGGCAGTGGCAAGGTTGGGTTCGAAAACAGATGATGCGTGTTCGATGGAGACTGATGCTGTACCTGAACTGCGACAGATGATGGAGGTGGTCTGTATGTTACAGGCTTCAGTGATTGCATTGTTGCCGGACTTTGAAGGTCTGAAATTGTACATGGACGTTGAAGTTAGATGGTCAGTGAGCAGTGGTGCAGTCGGTGATGGCTAGATGGAGATGTACGAGGGAGATATCGTTTCGTGGTGGTGGCCGCAGAGACAAACAATAGTGCCGATGGTTTTTACTGAGGCTCTTGGTCTCGAGTGCGGCGAAGTCACTGAAGCCGCAAGGAAGAATGGAGGATAAAGAGAACTGATGGACCGGGCTTTGCAATGGTCTAGGTCGTACGTTTTGTGGAGTTGATACTCTTTGCAGCGGAGCATATAAATAAACAGAGAGCAACTTTAGAGGGGAGACCGGGTTTGGAGGCTATATAGCCGACGAACAGAAACTGGGAAAGATAAAAAGGGAGGTCGACAGCAGCAAGTTTGGAGGCGCTGCTACAGAAACCATTCACAGAAAAATAAAGGTGTTCAAGTTCCATCGTCGATTCCGGTTTGCTGAGCTTATTATTCTCTTTATTATTTTTATGGCTTTTGTGAAAGCCTTGGCTTGCTAGTTCTATTGTAGCTAGGGTTTATATGTTGAAGCCACATGGAGTTTTAGGCTATTTTGAATAAAATTGAATAAAATCTAGCAATAGACTATTATGAATTGAATATGATTAATTCTTGATTTTGTTTATTGATTAATCGAAAAACAAGTTGTTGCTTCACCGGTTTTGAATACAATAACCCTTGTGCCTAATCGTTTGGTTCATAAATATATTTTTGTCTCATTATTTGATAATTCCATGCTTGGGTTAATATCTTTGATGGGTTATGCTTAGAAGAGCCATATAATATTTTATGAATCAATAATTTAGTTTCTCAGATATTTTCTCACTAATGCAATTTGATGGTGCATTCTTTGGTTTTGTCTTTTGATGTGCCATGCTTAGGGTATCCCAGTGATATTTGCGATTCTAAAACATATATTAGGTGATGTCGATAGAACGAACAATAAATAAATATTCATAAATTATGTTTCATTTCAGTAATTGAATAGAAGTTGTGGTGGATACTATAAACCCTGGTTACCAAGTTTCTCATTTGATTCATTTTGTTACTTTAGTTTATTTTTATTTTATTATTCTTTCAAAAATCAAAAAACTTCATTTTTGTTAGTCAATTAGAGATATTGATTATTGATATTTCCACCGCTCCTTGTGGGAACGACCCGTACTTGCCTCTGTCTACTTGTTAGACACTGTGCGATTGCGGTTATTACATATAGGGTCTTTCCGGATCCTATCAATTTTTGGCGCCGCCGGGAGCGGTTGTGGAATATTGTAATTAGTATTTTTGATTTTGTAAATAGTTAGGTTTTTATTCTATTTATTTTCATTCTTTTGTATAGTTTTTCAATTTTATTTTTATGATTTCTTTTTCTTTTTGACTCTATCTGTGTGTTAGAATTTTATTTCAGGTACCTTTCTGAGGATGCCGAGTGCTTCTCAGGAGACGTCATCTAAGATGACACTTGAAGAATATATGCGTAGAAGTTCACATCCTCAGGAGACTTCATCTCATATGACGCTTGGTGAATACATGTATGGGTCACGGCATAAAGAATTTCTTGCTTACAATCGTCTCAGATATGGAACTTGGAATCCACGTAATTTCGCTATGGGTGGTTATTCAGATGAGTATCAACCCCAATACCATGAGGGTGAAAATGAACTTGACACTAGAAGTGATTTTAGGAATTATGATACCGATATAATATCTGAATCTATTGTATCTTACTCAACTCATGATCATCTAACTGATCATTTATCTATTCAAAAGGACGAGAGTTGTGTTAGAGACGCCATTTATTCAGATAATGATGATTTAGAAGAACATGTTTATACAGAAGATACTATTGTTGATTCTAACGACTTAGAGACAATAGACGTTCATAATGAGGTACCTTCTAGTCATTCGAATAGTGAGATTCTAGTTGCTGATAATGATGAGTCGATTCATGATATTGTTGTCCCATTGAGTTCCTCTTTCGCTGATCCATCTTGTGATTTTATGAATGCTGATGTGAATGTTGAACATATTGATATTGGTCAGATAACTTGTACCGATGATTTTGAGCCTTTATCTGTTTGTTTAGCACACTTTGCTGATTCGGATGACCCGATGCTTATTGATATTGTCAATGCATTGCGCCTTCCAATAGTTAATCAAGGTAACTCACCAACGGAAGTTATTTCCGCGGACTTAGAACCAGACTTAAGAGTTACTAATTTTGACAAACTTGAATCACTAGATGCATGTTTAAACCATTGTGCCGATGATTTTGTGCCTTTTTACGTTGTCAATGCATTGATTCCTATGATTTCTAGTGAAGATAATGTGTCGACTGAACGTATTTCAGCTGATTTAGAACCCGATTTAGAGCGTGTTTCCGAAATAGGAACTAATATGTTTGTTTTCCATAAGAGTGATATGCTTATCTTGACTAAGGATTGCTTTCTACTGAGAATGGATTTACACGTTTGTTTTGAGGTTTATAGTGTCTGCAGGTTCACGTTTGTAGCTGACTTGATTTGTTGGATTGATCCCCAACTTTTCAGACTTTATATATATGCTTTGCAAGCTAATTTGGTGTATTATCACCTTGTTTGAGATTCTTTGCCTGCAAGCAGGGATACAAAGATTATGCTTCATGGGAGTCAACCCATCAGATTTGTTTTCTTTCCTCTATCTTTTATTTCTTTGCTTGAATTCCCATCTTAATTTCTACGTTGAATGACTCAATTACATTGAGGACAATGTAATGTTTAAGTGTGGGGGAGTGGCATTTTCGTTAGGTAAAAAAAAAATGATCAGCTGTGTAGCGGGTCTTAAAAAAAAAATAAAAAAAATTTACTATGATTGTTAGGGTTATGACCAGCTGTGTAGCGGGTCTAAAAAATAAAAATAAAAAATTGATATGATATGACCAGCTGTGTAGCGGGTTTAAATTTTTTTTTATATGACCAGCTCTGTAGCGAGTCTTCTTCTGTTTTGCTCGAGGACTAGCAAATTATAAGTGTGCGGGTGTTGATAAGCACGTAAGTGCTACATTTTATACCCATATTTATATTAGCTAGGACTTGATATTTGGACTAATAACGATCTTTTGAGCTACTTGTAGGAAACACAAACAAATTGGATCATGGAAGGACATTTGGCTTAATAAGCCTGGCACTTTTAGGGGCGACCCCGAAAGAATTAGGGGCGACTTTTTTTATTCCCAACCCATATACAACGTTAAGGGATGTCCAAAAACGCGGAGAATACGTTAATGCCCTTACACAATCGGAAGCTATTTTGTTCCCGATTATAATAACGCAATCGGAAGCTTAGTAGCTATATTATACTACCGATTATATTGATTTTGTGCCAAGCGCGCATCTGGCTTCTATAACAATCGGTAGGAAAAACAACCTCACGAGACTACCGATTATAGTAGCTCCTAAATACCCAAAATTGGTGATTTCGCCAAGAAAGAAATTTGGGGCAACTCTATAATCGGAAGCCTTATTAACTACCGATTATTCTAGTCCCCAAATTCGAAAAAATGACATTTCGCAAAACAAAATT